>JAOYRR010000315.1:0-600000 GCA_038994665.1 Podotricha telesiphe | reverse complement strand
GTGTAACTCTAAAAATATTATATTGTATAGTGTACACAATATTTCGTTTAATTCTAAAACTAAAACGAACAGACAGACATTTAATTAAAGTACTAAGCTAACTAGAGATTATTATTTAATTATTCAATAACAATTATTTAAAGTTCAACAGTTTCATGATGAATAGGATATAATTTACTTCAGACCAGAAATATCAATATCTAATGCTTTATTTCAGTCTCAATTAATTTGAATGGGTCGTATTTACATCGCTTTTATCGCGAAAATCTCTTATTATGTTTTGTTATTGACCAATTAATTCAGAAACGGCCTTACTTTTGTTGAAAACAAAAGTTTTACTCCTTTAACTACAGTTATTTAGAAGTATATTCAAGAATCTTCATTGAAATTAACGTTTTCCCGTTTTGATAATGAAATGTCTTTTGCTAGCATTTTGTACATTTTGTGAAGCTGAAAATAAAAATAAGTTATAACAGGCCTCTAAGAATTACGATGTAACTCGATAAGAACGTATAGCTTAATTAGTCAGATTCCAAGAAGCGCGGGTTCGAATCGTGCTATGTAAATTTTTTTGATACGTTTTTTTAAATATTTTTATATTAAAAGTATCATTTTGTCTGTAATGTGATGCTTTTATAAGTTACTTTATTAATTACCTACTTAATTAATTTGAAATGAGGGCGTGGCCGATTAATCTATGTAATTAGAATGAGAGTATATTTTTTCAATTAAGCGATAATAATGGTGGTACCATTATTATCGCTTAATTGTGGTGCCATAATGGTGGTACCATTTAAAAAATAATGTTTAAAAATAAATGCATGAAAATAAAGAACAAAGGGAACCGGGAATTGAATCCACAATCAATCTCCGTTACAGTTAGACGCGGTCGCACTGCGCCACTATGGCTTCGAACTAAGAAAATCGCGTTATAAAAATTAAATTTTTTTTTCTAAATAAAAAAAAATTACTTAATTTAACACTTAATATTTCCACTTATTATGAAATTAAACAATTATCAAAGTAATTTAAAGGTATTCATTAGAAGGACTCGAAGCGAAAATAAATGCGAAATTTATTTAGGAGTAGAAAGTAACAAACTTTGCTAATTTGTTTCGTCGAGTGTTGGTCTGCCGGTTGGTTTATTTTGTGTAAGGTTATTATATAAATACAGTGACATAACAAAGAAATGAAAATGCTAAGTTCTATTAAGTCAGACAGTTTTGGTGTTTGACATTTTAGTTTTACGTGTATTATTAGTATTTTTAGGTGTGTAATAAGCTAGCTTTATGAGGCCATCGAGGGTAAATTTAATATGTGTAACAAAAACTTTAACAAATAGAATTCTTTGGACGAGGCTTTTACCCTGAGGGCTCCACTGTTAAAGCAATACAAACATGAAAGTATTAAACCAAATAAATAAATAAAATAAACATGTATATATGTATAAAAAATATATATTATTAAAATTTATAAGGAGAAATAATAAGAAAATGTTGCTTGGTGCTAATTATTTAATGTTTAATACAAGAGTTCTAATGTCATTATACATGTTTTTATTGTTTTATTATCTTAAATTTGTAAACACTCCCTCCCTCACCTGATACATCATTCCCTCACTCTCTCATATTTTAACTTTACTTTATCCTATGAAAATTCACTTATTTTGGGGAGGCTTTATCTAAAATCTAATTTTTTCATTAAATACCATTTTTTTTATTTTAATGGAATTACCCATATATATATATATATATATATATAAAATTACTATTATATTACTATTTTATATAAACTGTATAAAATAGTAATATAATAGTAATATTTCATAATTTAATTGTGGAGCAAATAAAGCTATTTCTATTATTATTTATTTAATAAAAACTTTTCAGCTTTATATTGTATCCCGCGTAGCCAATTACGATCCACTTTTCGTAGGAAATCCAAACATTGTCCAAGCATTTGTCGTTTTGAGTTGTAGAAAAGAAATAAAAGTAATTGAAACATGATCAAGCTTCCGAGTGGGAATGGAACCCACAACCATTGCGTATACAGTAATGCGCTGTTTCTCTGCACCATAATAGCCTTCTACTTACCTAGTAAAAATCAGTCACTTTTGTACCATGTCATTGTAAGTACACGTGCAGTAGAAATAAAAGGCGCGTTTAGGTTATTTTATTTTTAATCTTAAAACTCATCTTTTATATAAATTAATTATTATACGTTGTGTTTGAAGAGAAATTTGAGAAAGTACACATTTCACTGTAATTACGAATATAATATATATTTTCAACGTTTCGATACATACCATCGTAGATTAGTTGGTATAATACCAAATGTAACCCGATAATGGTTGCCATAAATTCTACTCAGGGGTGTCGTCTAAAGAAAGGTAATAAAGTTTTTGCAGACAAAGTTGACAGCTAGTTTACTATATAACTTAAATTAACAAGTAGACTTCCAGGAAGGGTTCTTTCAGCCCCCCACAATTACAACAAAGTATGAATTTTTTGCTTTGACATTTGAGATATGATCGAGTATGCTCGACGTCATCTAAAATAAAAAAAATCAGAAAAAATCTAAAGCAAAAGCGCACGGACTATTTAAGATGTGAAGTTAAAAAAAGTTTACAATATAGGTGTTTCATGTTAAAAACAGAGTGACGGAACTCTAGTTCTACGCTTGCTCTCCATAATGTGTAAAAATATCTAAATGGCGATTGACATCTTAATGATGATACTTGCTAATAAATATCTAGATTTCTTTCTTTGCCAAAAAACTACTTTTATTCTCTTCAGTAATAGTGGGGAATTCATTCGTAAATTAGAAAAGTTATGCAAAGCATAAGTAGCTTCTTGGCAGCCTTGTATCGGCTTTAATTAAAACTTGTTCTACACTGTCATACTATTGGATTTCACTGCATAATAAGATTTACATTTTATAATATTTTTTTTTATTTATTTGTAATTTATTTTCAGGTCCACACGTTATTCCGTTTTATATAGCAGTCTTGGCACTCCGTACTCCGCTTTCAGCCCGAGTTCGAGATATTGCGTGTTTGAGTAACAGAACTCAATGCTGCATTTTGTATTACCAGAGTAGGGACATTGAAATAATTTAAATATAATCATTGCCCCGAGTATGTGATCGAATCACCAACCGTCGCGTGTAAACGTGGGAAACTGCGCCACGATGACCTCAAATTGTCAATTATATTTTTAATTTTCTTGTTTTTATTCAAAAGACAAGGCAAACGAGGTTTCGGGTCACCTGGTGGTAAGTGATAACCGCCACCCACGACCCCGTGTAACACCAGAAGAGTTACAGGGATGTTGCCGGAAGGTGGAAATAGACGCGATTCTTTAAAGGTACCCATGTCGAATTGACCTGGAAATACTGCCGCTCGTACGCCATTCCACAGTTGAGTGGCACGTGGAAGGAAGTGCCTACGAAACCGCACAGTAGTAGAGTGCCACGTATCCAGATGGTGAGGATGGTAACCGGTTGGGTTGGGAAACTGGTTGGAAAATTCAGCGGCAGGAATCAAGTCAAACAGTCCCCCACAACACTACCCATGATAGTGTAAAGGCACAAAATCAACACCAATATTACAGATTTTACATCGCCACATATAATATATGTACTGAATACTCGTATCTTTAAATTAAGCCAATTTTATAAGACCATATCATTATCCTATTTCAAATTAAGATATAACATATGTTAAAATTTGTGAACCGGTAAAGTACTAAAATTCATATTCAAATAGATTCGACGTCGTCAAATTAGCATATATCACGGATCAATGCCTCTAAATCAAGAGTGAGTTACGCCGCGGCACTCAGATAACATGTAAAAGGTAATATTTCACACAACCCGCCTAACGATTTACATCAAACGATTTATCATTCCAACATATAAAACATTTGTGCATCCTATGTTTTATGGTAAAAAAATTAAAAAGTTCGAGCAAGATTTACACGGCCTGTAGCAATATTTTAAATTTCAAAATTTGATATGGTCGAGATATTGTGATTTTTTTCCATAATGAGACGAAATCCCATATATTTTTATTTAAATTAAATTATCTTCATTTCTCCGCTCTGGTGGCAAGACAAAGCTCTGCGTTAAGTCCGCCACTGAATACACAATGGATCGGATTCTGGCCAAAAGTGGAGAACGGAATGACTTGGCACTAGATTATCTCTGCCTAAATTTTTTTTTACAATTTTATTAGCGTTTTGTTTCAGTCTATCACAACCTACTGCTGAAAAGCGGCAGCCATTGATTAACATTTATAATTTTATATAGTATTCATCCTCGGGAAAATGTTATTCAAATTTTTGGCCTTATTACAATATAATACTTACTTTATTATAATAAAATATACTACGCAATTTATCTAGAAATAGGAGAATAAAGTGGAGTCACATTGAATTTGCCTTTCACTCAATTTTCCATATATCGCCGATTAATAACAATAAGTAAAATAACAAAAAACATATTTAAAAAATTGAACCATATTTTCCACACCATCTTTTAAAATGCAAGTTCAACGAATTTAATATTCCTTGTAGGAAATACTTGATAGAACAAAATTGCAGGTTTTTATTTAACACTTTGAAAATTGGACAGGCTTTCAAAATGTTAAATAAATTCGAAATCCATTTCCATGCCCCAAGTGCACTTTGTATCATTCTCATGACACTAGAGTACCGGATATTGCGCTCAAATCGGTGTAAATAAGATTGTTCGGTAAAAGCAAAGTACCGGTCAGACGTAAAAAATTACCTCCTATATATGTATAATATCACTATAATCAATGACTTAGGCAACCATTATTTTCAATTTGTTTTCATTTTCCCTCTAATAAAACAAAATTCGGCGTTGAGTTCCGTCGCTCAAAATGCAATGTCTCGATATCGAGAGGAAAGTGGACAGAAAGGCTTCTCAGCTTTAGGGAAAAGGGGTTAATTTGAAAAAAAAATGCATAGTAAAACAAGACAACTAAGAACTGGCGCTATTGTGCAACGAGATTGGATATATGTAGATATATATATTACCTTTATTATTAATAACATAGCCTAGCCGGTTATAATAACTCCATCTTAAGTCTAAACAGACTACTGTCTAAGGGACTCATCGTTTCATATTCCACTTAAGGTAAAACCTTCTAGCTTTTTCCCGCATCAGGGTGGTAAGAGAAAAACTAGTCTCAAGATACTGCGTACCCCATTTTCTGTCCGAATTCGAGACATGAAAATACAAAAATATTCGTGTTCAATATACAAAATGTCTGAAAACGTGTTTTTTTATCCAGCACAAGAAAGCATAAGAACCTAAACTTAACATGAAAACTATACTAGCCTTTTATTAATTTTTAATATAAAATGTTTCACAAGAGACAAATTGTTAAAAGAAACAACCATACTGCAAAAATGAAATTTGAATCATTTCTACAGCTTAATACAAAACGAATGTATATTTCAGGCGCCAAGAACTCTGGCTTCCATTCGAATAGTCCAGTTCAATCTCGTGAATCCGACTATTTTCCATTCGCATTACGTGCTATCGGTTTGTTACAGTGGACCCAATCTTTTATCATGTAAGAAGAAACGTTTTATAGAAATCTCTCCTTCATTTCAGTAATGACGACATTTTTATATGAATTGTGTAATTTTCATATTTAGAGACTTTGTTTTTTTTTGGCAACGTCCTACCGACCGACGTAGTGTCAAGACTGCCACCTTTTTCCCGAATTCAAGACGGCGCGTATCAAGGCGGTACCCCACACTACGCTTTGACTTACCAAAGCCTTTACCTTTGTCCTAATTACCAAAGGACTTTGTGGCACCGAGTGTCAGCGTCTGACAGCGATTGTATTTATATTATTTTCATTTCTCCTCTCTGGTGACAACACCAAGCGCACAACGCGCATTGAGTTGAGTTGCGATACTCAACACGCAATGTCTCTAGTTCGGGCAGAATTTGAGGAACGAAGACAGTATTCTATCTGTGCAATGGGTAATTTAAAAAAAAAAACTACGAAAATATTTATAGAGTGGTACATTTATAAAGCTATAAAAATTAAGTTTTATGATATTTCCTGTTATTTTGCACATGAATATATTTTATTAGGCAAGAACAAACGAATTCGTGGAAACGCTCTATTTTATTCCAATTTCAATGTCAATAGAAACTCAATATCCTTATGTACTCAATTTGTATCGGCAAACCTTAACTATCTAAGTATTTTTTATTGTGGTTTTGAATTGCTTTTTTCCCCTTTGAATAGTAATAATGCGGAAGTGTTTTTTATTAAATACTCATCAAAAAGATACTAGATATTAAAGCTAATAAAATAAAATAATATAATAGGGTGCCATCGTGATCGGTTGTGGGGGTTCGGTTCCCACTGGGTGGAATGGTCATAGTTTAATTATTTTTATTTCTCAGCCCTGGTTAAGAAGATAAAGCGAGGCGTTGAATTTCGTCACTCAGCAAGCAATGTGTTTGGAGACATTAAAATATATTGGTACGGGCGGAAAGTGGAAACGAAGTGTCTTGTCGGTTCTTTTGGGTAATTGATATGCCGGAGAAGGTGTGAAATAAAAAAAAACAATAAATTTGAAACTATAATAAAAATTGAGCGAATTTTGATTTGGATTTGAGTGAGCTCTTTTATATAGGGCTGGCTTTCTTTTGATAAAGTTAAATAAAAGTAAAAAATATATATGTAGAAAATGTATAAAAATTTTAACGCAGTGGCATTTGAACCCGCGCCGCTTGAAATCTGTTTTTCAATATCCTAAGTGTGTGAATAACACTTTAAAAATGTTAAAAACCATCACTATATTCTCTGTGTCTCACACAAAAGACGGGAAATACGACGGGAAAAACTTTATTACTTCAAATTATTATAACAACCTAAGCGAAGGAAAAAGTGGACCTTTTAGAAAAAATATACGAACGGATTAGTATGAAATTTGTCATACTTGAATTGTTTATACGAGTTTATTGGTAAGAAGTGCAGAAGTCTATTTTTTTCATAATTATGCATTGGAGATACATATAAAATACAATGATACACACATTACCAGTACGCTATTGTAGAATGTAAATCTACGCGTTGCTAAGGGAACGCATATTTTATGCGTCAATATGTCTACGAGTCCTTTCAATATTCTAACGTATTGTGTATTATATGAAATATGAGGTTTTTTTTAACATTTTTAAAGTGTTATTCACACACTGCTGCTTTGAATTTTTTATACGTTTTCTGAATATGTATTTTTCAAATATGATGTTGTTAAAAGAATCTGACAGTAACAAGTTTAAGTTTGTTAGTTACAGATTTGTTCTGAATACTAGGAGAGGTATGCTCTATGTTATTTTTTATTATAAAATATATTTTTTATTTACGTATAATTCAAATATACTACAGTTTTATATAGGTACATAAAGAATATCAGGGTAGTTAGAGAAAACTTAATGTCAAAAATCAAAAAAAGTACTCAACTATATGCATGAAATCAAGACAGGACTCAACTCCGCAATTTGCTTTACCAGAATGGAGAAATGAATATAATTTAAATATAATAAACGAACCCATATCCAATCGCTTTTATAGTCGGACGTTGTCCCACTGTGCCTCAGCCTTAGTCTCGTGTCTTTATATATTGGAAGTATACTGAACAACCATTAGGAATAACTTGTACCAAACAATATATTAAAGCATCCAAGCTTATATAGTAAATATTCATAATGAAAATATCCTTCTAACTTTTGCTTTGGTATTCATTTGCAACGAGTAAATTTGCTTGTCTTCGAACAATGGTAGTCGCAATTTAAGTTTACTTTCATTTATGAACCATCGCTGGAAACTCAGTGGGAGAACGAGAGAAGAGATGCAGCAAACTTTTCGAGTTCATTAAATTGAATGTTTCACAGTACATTGGCTTACGATATTTAATTTATAAGGAGAATTGTGGCATTAACTAGGTTACTTAAAATGTATAATGCGAAAATCGTCGAAAGTTCAGCTAAACTTAAGGCTTAAAGGTCTTTCTTAGACAAAGCCCGGCGGAACTCATACCAGAAACACAGAGTTACAGATTCGGTCGGAAAGTTGAGAATCGTGTCTTGACCCTAGAAAAGTTTTTAATTTTGAATTTGCCTATACTTACAGGCGCAGTGTGACTATATGCACGATGTTTGTGGTTTTAATCCCATTTATTTCCAATTAGTTTCATTTCTTCACTCTGGTGACATCCATTTGTCTCTAAAAATATAGTATTAAAATTATTAAGATAGAGCGTTATTTTTCTGTCTTTTGCGCTATTATGTGTTTACGTCGATTGAAATAATAAAACTGGGTATTTTTCTCGTCGATTATATCGGTTGAGTGTAAATTATAGGCAAAGGAACTCGGCGTTACATGTTTTTCCTTTCTGTTTCGAAGCTTATTTCAAACATATGAGTTCATACACGCATACATACATAGACAATTTCTCATGAGCTTTTCGTTTTTAAATACTAAATGTTTTTAACAAAATAAAAAAATATAAAAAATATATTTTTGGGATCATATAATCAATGATCTCTGGACTTGAAAAACATTTTGAGAAAACGTATAAAAAATTGGAGATAGTGGGACTCGAACCCACTTCTCTTGGTAACCATCCAAGTACCACTAAGCCAAGTCTTCTACCTCCGTCTACATGCATTTAAAGTGAAAACACTGGCCAAGGAAACGATCGCCATATTATTTATCTTCCACTAAATATATACCTTCCGTCTAGCCAATGTAACGACATAAGTGGCCCCCGTCAGCGCCATACAAACTTTAATTAAACCTTGTTCTAAATTGCAATTCTATTACTTCCCAATACACTGTGGAACTGAGGAAATTGTATCATGCGCTGTTTTGGTGTACGTTATTCAAACTCAGTTTGAGTAACACGATACTAGCTAAATCTAATAGCTTTACCATAATGTGATTTCATGATATCATTGTAATATATATATAATGATTTTCTTTCAAAAAACTTGTACTTAAGTCCTCAACCTCAGATATAGCTTTAGGATGATAATTTTAAAATATCTATTATATATATCTACTTACCATCAGATGCCTATCTGCTCTATGCATCCATTTTTTAATATATATATATAAAAGACATATTTAGAAAACGTATAAAAATTTTAACGCAGCGGGATTTGAACCCGCGCTTCTTAGTTCTAAATATGTCTTTTTCAATTTCCTTAGTGTGGGAATAACACTTTAAAAAAGAAAATGTTAACAAAATATATATTTAATAAATAGCATTCACTCTTGCCAGACGATTGTTCGTAGAATAATCTTTGGGTAAAAATTGGGTAAAATTTGTAAAAATCTCTCTACAGAAATGTTAACAACAAATATAAGTTGTAATAAGCGTATAAGAATTTCAACGTAGCTGGAGGTAGAACGCATGGCTCAGCGGTCAGAGTGCTTGAACGGCTTTCAAGAGGCGCAGGTTCAAATCCCGCTGCGTTCAATTTTTTATACGTTTTCTAAATATGTCTTTTTCAATTTCCTTAGTGTGGGAATAACACTTAAAAAAAAATGTTAAAAAATGTTAATCATCACGGTTAGTTTTAAATACAATGTAAATACAAGAAATGTATGAGAATATACCGTGAAATGGTTATTTAACTACGAACATCGTATTTCATGTAAAGTGGGCTAAAATACCTCATCGCAAACACTTGTTCGTTTTCATATTATGACAAACGATGCTGGCCAAATTATACTTTATATGAATTATATTACTTTATATAAATATATATATATATATTTTTTTTGTACCCCATTGTAGTGACGGTAGTGGATGCATGGTGGCTTTACATTACAAACCTATACTGATAAGGGGAAATACCTGCATTTCTCCTATCAACATAAACCTATTGAGGCGTTTGATTCATGCTAACTGCAGAATGCTGTTATCAATACATTAGTCCATAGATTTATTTTCACACGTTATGTGTACGTTAGAGAGTACATGGCTAAATTTAAAGCTAAGCTTTGTCTACTCTGATCATAGAGAAGAAATATATAAAAAAAGTCCAAAATATATTCGTAGTTAATATATATTTTTAACTAAAATGCTTATTAGTGGAATCGCCTGTAAACTGCATCGAGCGGAAAAATTTTCTCGGAACCCTATTACAGCGGTCTTAAATGAAGTTTATGGTAGATTGGACGTCGCTTGAGCTACATTGAAATTTTTCTTTTTTTACCTTATTTCTCACATTTTCATTATATGCTTCCAATGTAATGTGGTTTGATATTAAAAGTTATTTTTTAGTTCTAATTTTAAAACTGAGTCGTGACACGGTGAACCTGATAGCTTTACGTTCAAACGCGACTTTACGAAAAAAAAATTTTAGCACACAAATATCTCCCCGCTGGCGAGTACCTCCGACAGCGACGACAGGACTACACAAAGAAACACTCATACACAGTTTTTCTGCCGCCCAAGCATGCCTGGCCGTGGGAGGTGCAAAACCTTAAGTCCAGACAAGATGCCCACTACTCTACCTAGAAGGCTTATCTTAACTCAAGCAAAGCGAAAACCTCTACGAAAGAAGTCAAAACCAAGACACAAACCCCAAAATTAGTGCAAGAGTGAAAGGTCAGGCCTTAGTTTGGATATAAAAATGTAAATCTAATAAACCATAGTACGAGTATACTCTAAAACGGTCCGAACACGTTTAATAACAACGTTGCGCTTGAGCGGGGAAATTACAATAATTTTAATTTAATAATTTTTCCAGATGTAGAGATCCACAACCATCTCGTTTCCAGTGGCTTGATAATGGTGGCGACGGTGGTTCGATAATGGCTTTCATTCAAAATCAGAATCTAAATTTTCTGTAATAAATAGGCTATTACAATCACTTTCAAATCGTCAGTTAACAAAAAATATCATTATCGGCAGTCCTAGCGGCAGCTACCACCAGCTCGGAAGGCAGTTTTGCTGAGAAGAGCCGGCGAGAAACTCAACAGTTGCTCTTTTTAAATATAGTTTTACAATAAGTAGCCTCCCGAGTCAACATCATTTCATTACACACATTAAAATCATCATTTACACATATATAATGTTATCTAATATATAATATATCTGATAATGATGTAAAAATCATCATACATCAAATGATGATTTATATTGATGACATATATGTATATGTCTAGCTGTATAGGCTTATCTACTGATATTGAATTGGATATTTCTTAGAGTATATTAACAGTGTAAGAGGATATCTTCGAGTCAGTTTATTTTCCCATTAATAGCAATACAATACTAATTTAATTGATTCTGATATTTATTGGGAAGTAGCTCTGGAACTTGTGCAAAACAAACTTTGTTGTATCTATCCATGGTTTAATTATATGCTTATTAATATATGAAAGTAGGTGATTGTTGAATAGTACAATTAGAATTGAGTTTTTTTTATTTAGTGCATTATAATAGTATTTTCTATTTACTGGGAAAGTGCACGATCCGTTGATATTTTGTTATTAGTTTTGACAAAGTCTGCCTTTAAATCAAAAAAGTAAAAAATTAAATAAAAAACTTGTCTTCTTCTTCTTTATTAAAGACATTTAAGAAAAAGTTTGTTTACTTTTATATAGAACACAAATGTTTTTAAGAAGTCGCATTTCCTATGTTTTTTAACATTTTTTAAAGTGTTATTCGCGCACTTAGAAAATTCTAAATATGTTATTTCCTGTCTTAAGTCTCTAGAACATTCTGTGAAAATCGACGACTCACTTTTTTCGCTCGGATCGGGTGAAATATTATAACAAACATAAATATTCATCAAGTAAGACTTGCGTTACAAGAAGCACAACACTAAGAAGGTGTCGTGATTTCAAATATTGTGCAATATAATAAAAAAAAAAAAAATTGTATTTACTGCGAAAAATCATCATTATTGACGATTCCTAGAATCCGTAACGTAGAACCAGAATGGTACCTTATTTGAAGCTTGCCTGCAAATTGGAACGTGCGGTCGTAGGTAACGACTGGCAAGAGTATATCTATAATAAGAGATGCCTATCACCGTATGTATGTTGATGGGAGTCATTTCGAAATGAAGCTTGTCTTTGGCTGAACTAAAAGGATATAAAAATTTACTGTACCAGCAAAACGGTATATGAAAATAATTATATTTTACTTTCCCCTTATGCTACGTACTTATTCATCATGAAATGTCTTGAAATCATACGGAAAGTGGAGAACGGTGGAGAACGGAAATGTGGTTTAAAAATATAAAGACCAGAAATAGTTATAATAATTTCGCCGTTCTGATCGGAAAAAAGCATCTCTCTATGTACATAATATGTATTTATATATATATATATATATATATATGTGTGTATTTATAGTTCCATATTTATTTAAAATAACCACATATTAATTATGTATTGTATGTCTAATAATTCCACTACCTAACCGTTTATCATTATTATAACAGCTTGATTTCGGCCTAAAGATTGTCTGGAAGAGATGGCTACTTAGGCATCAAAACCGCCTTATCTACATTCCTTTTTGCAATATGTACAAATAAAGCTAAATAAATATGTGCAAATAAAGTAATAATAATAATATCTCTCTGTTTCTATTTTACAATTCGAGATGTTAGCAGATGTTATTTTTAATGTAAATGAAAAGTTCATATAAATTCATATAAAGTATAATTTGGCCAGCATCGTTTGTCATAATATGAAAACGAACAAGTGTTTGCGATGAGGTATTTTAGCCCACTTTACATGAAATACGATGTTCATAGTTAAATAACCATTTCACGGTATATTCTCATACATTGTATTTAAAACTAACCGTGATGATTTTTAACATTTATTTTTAAAGTGTTAATCACACACTTAAGAAATAAAAAAACGTATAAAAATTTGAACGCAGCGGGATTCCAACCCGCGCCTCTAGGAAACCAAGAGCTCTGACTGCTAAGCCATGCGTTCAGAGCGGTTTTCAAAAAATATATTTAACCATGATAACTCAGTGGAATATATATGTATCTGAACATATATGCACTGTGTTGGTTGTTCAAAATAAGTGTAAAAACACACATAAATTGTTTTGAAACGGTTTTTTACGTAACTTTTATAACATTCAACTTTAAACATTGTGAGATGATTCAAAATTATTTATACTTGCGCTTTGCACCTTGCGTTAGTATAAACTTGAAGGCGCAGGAGGAAGTTGGTAATAAATAGTAGCACATAACAAGTGCTCACGGTAAAGTCGTTAGTTTTCAGCGTATGGTATAATATGCAATTATGTTCTTATTATTCTTATTATTATTTTGTCGTGCATCTATATATATTTTATATAAAACGTATATTAAATTGCACTGTAGGTTCAAATCTTAGTCAATTTTTTTTAACTTTAAACTGTGTACTCGTAATATACCACGGGAATGTCCACCGTTAGCTGGAAGAACAACTCGGAACAGTGCCGGAGACTTGTAAGTCGAGTTAGGACACCTTAAAATATGCATTAATGGTAACAGGTGGGATGCTGCCTTTGAAATGCCTGCTAGAAATGAACAGATCGTTCTAGACAGACAGTTCTAAAAAGTACAAAGTGGTTGTCGCCACATCGACTGTTGGAGCTTATCTCTGAATTAAATATGTCATAAACGTCGGAGATTTTAAATATGACATTACATTAATTTCGTTTCGATAGTATGTGAGTTTTGTTAAATATTAATGTTGAACGCATTAAATTTCTAACTGACTGCCGTAATTGTAAGTTCAAATAATATTCTGGATATATTCATATATGCAATATACAAATGATTTCCTAATAACGGAGTAAAATACGGTCCGAAATGGACAGAAATTGGGTTATTGCCACTACTTATCACAATCAATAAGTATACTGAAAAAAAATTAAACCTTGAATAAGTCGTCTTCAGGTCAACAAGGCGTCCAGTCTAATTGGCCAATTAATTAGGGTAACCATTTCCTTTCCTGAAACTTCGCTGAAAACAAAAGTTTCCCTCTTAAATCTTAGTTACTAAAGTTTCTTTTCAAGAATGTTTGCATTTATGTTGGTTGGTAAAAAGATTCAGTAACAAAATTAGTGCAAGGATTTAACAACTTTGTAGCAAAAAAATACTTTTTATAACAAAGAAAGGTTTGGTCGTTATCTAAAGAGAAGTTGAAGTGTTTATTGATAAATATATAAGTAGTCTGGCCATAAATACTGTTATAATTAAAAACAAACAATATTACTCTTTAATTTGGAATCTGTAATATATATATGTAACGTATGTAACAAAAGCTTTTCTTTGTAACAAGACTAATGGCGAACAAATTGTTACTGCTC
Organism: Podotricha telesiphe; assembly: GCA_038994665.1. Taxonomy (NCBI): domain Eukaryota; kingdom Metazoa; phylum Arthropoda; class Insecta; order Lepidoptera; family Nymphalidae; genus Podotricha; species Podotricha telesiphe. The sequence continues at coordinate 585,604 of JAOYRR010000315.1, read as the reverse complement.
TTAGGTTGCGTGCTGGGCATATTCCGTTAAAGAAATTCAGTTTTCTCATGAAGAAAGTAAATTCTCCTAACTGTGAATTGTGCGGAGTGGAGGATGATATTCACCATTTCTTAGTGGAATGTGTCCGTAATGCCGGGGCCCGTCAAGACTTAATTCGTCGATATAATTTAAATTTAAGAGATGTAGGTGTTTTCCAATGTTTATTGTCTGAACCTTGTTCTGTGGTAACTAAGATGTTGTATAAATTTAAGTATAAATAGTGTTCTTAGAAGATTAAGGAAATGCTATAATTGTGTGTTTGAAGATTGTTTTAGGGAACGATGGGGCTGACATTTTTGTATTATTACATAAAAAGACCCTAAATAAAAATAGATTAAAAAAAAAAAAAAGAGACTAATGGCAAGACTAATTACTATGAAAACGTTCACTTTCTTTCCATACAACAAAGGAATAATAAAATAATTAGAAATATGAGTGATAAGTAATGAAAGAGCTTTAAAAGGATTTTTCTTGACATTAAATATTAATAAAAACTTTATAGATCTACCCAAGTGAATTTATTAAGCTTTTCCAAATTCATCTGCTACTATTTTGAAAACCGTTTCTATGGAAACGCTCTAAGCAAAGTTTCATTTTGTGATGAAACACTTGAATCCTGACATTTGGTATGACTAAGAATATTCGATGAGGCGGCGGAATATTTGCAGACATATTCGCGCAATCAGTACAGCTTGGGCCGAGTTATATGCAGTGTAAGCTAGGAATTTATTTCAGGCCAGTGGCTCGAATTGTGCATATATCGTCTACGCTTGACCATGATACGTGTTCCCTTAGTACGAATAAGCTATTGTTATGTATCGAAATATTGACAGAATTAATGATCCAACCAAATGTATGTGCGAATATATCGAATGTGATTTACAAGGAATTGGTGTCGTGACGTGACGGGAAAGTGACGAAAGGTTGTTTAATAACCGCTTACAAACAAAGCGCATAAAAGCAAAAATTTCTTTTTTTTTATGCTTCTTTCCGCATTTTACCGTATATCCGTATCCGGTTATCGTCAGAGATAACCTAATATCAAGATACTCCGTGTTCCTTAATAGGTTTATCATTTTTAATATTTGAACATTTTAAAAATACATTTTGTGTTTTTACAAACAATATAACTACAATAGTTGTTATCAACGGATTTTTTATTTTTACACAACACAAATTTACGGGACATCACGTCAGCGTACAGTGTTATTGCCTAGAGCGCGAATTTTAAACCTACTACCAATTTATTCCTACTTCCAATTTATACTTTTTTTTTTAACGTGAGGAAATCCTTTACGGATACCCGCCCGATTGGGGACTCGGACGCTGTTATGTGGGACTCCGGACCGGCAGATATGGCCCGTCCGTTTACCCACTAAAACCTCACGGTGCTCCTCCTCCACCGCGACTGGCCAGGGCCACGGGGACTACAATCTTCCGTGAACCCTGGCGGACTACCAATTTATACCTACTACCAATGAATACCTATTTCCAATTTTTTATATGAAATTTCAATAGATTGACTTCTTTACACAAAAAAAACTTCTTAAAACAGGCACAATTTTACAACAAACATAAGTGCATACGAAGCACTAAAATCGAAATAATACTTCTAGTTATGTTAAGTTAGTTGTAGTATTTGTATAGAATATTAGTTTGCAACCCAGCTTGCTAATAGTAATACTGATGTTAGAAATTCTGTCTCAGTGTGAACAAATATTTGTTAAGCAGTTATATCAGGTTTCCAAACTTGTTGTCTCACGTAAGTTTTCGTGGATCTAGTTGAATTAAGCCGACGGCACGCTCTAGTGACGCTGACAAGAGACGAATTTACGACGTCATAATTCTGTAGGGGACGTTGCAAGGTTCGTTTCGCAATTTGGCGCTTATTAGCTATCACTTTGGCTTTAGACTGAGTTGTGTGTATATTTTCTTTTACTGGTCCATTCTGGACTAGTTGGTAATTCTATTTTTGGTTAAAATTAAATTCTGATGGTCATAAAATGTGGAGTTGCAGTTCCTTCCTTCCTTGCAATGTCAAATTCAAGTAACTTATTCGATCGTGATGAAGTATTTAATGTATATATAACATATCTAATCTATACATATAATAAAAATATAAGTAATCGCAGTCTGTGCATGGCAAATATATAAAAAAATATATTAATAGGGGCATAGGGGTAATAGAACATAAAACAATTATTTTTAATTTTCTTTTGCGAACGCTAATTACGGAAACGGGGAAAAAGATTTAAATTCAGTTTTGACTATTGTATTCTGGTAAATTTTCCTTAACATTTGGTGTTTATTACATTTCAATTCGGTTCATAAATAAAAAACGTTGCACCCAGTTTAATTATAAATTTTAGCAAAGTTTGGGATTTAAGTGAGAACACGGGCGGCCGAACAAAGGTTACGCAGGCGAAGCCGCAAGTGGGTCGCTAGTATATTTAAAAGTTCACAATTTTGATAAGCCTAAAATTTAAAAGAAATTAGAAAATGGCTGAATATTCTAAAAAAAATATAAATGGTACGAGTGCTCTAGGAGTCACTTTAATCCAGCTTTGATGATTGTTGTTAGCTGAGAACATCTTACCTACAGTTCCCAAAAGACACATAAAACGCGTTTACAACCGTCAGTCGGTGCGTTAAAAGTGTGTGCGAGCAATGAAATAAAAATAAACCACTCGTAAACTACGCCCCTATTTCACTCAATACATTTGGTTACCCAAACAAAAAATTGAATAGCAATTTATATTTAATAAATAATCCATATGATTAATCATATGTAACTGTAGGTAAGATGTTCTCAGCTAAAAACAATCGCCTATAGTGCCATCGTGGCGAAGTACGGCAGCTTCTTTCTGTAATCGCAATTGGTTATGGGTTCGATTCCCACTCATTAATTTCTCCGCTTTGGTGAACAAGACAAAGCGCGGTATTGAGCTCCGCTACAAAACACACAATATCTCGAATTCAGGCGGAAAATGGAGAATGGAATGTTTTGACACTAGGTTCGCTCCAACTATTTGGAAAGGGAAAAAATGTAAAGCTATGTATATCCAAAGACTACTTAAAACCATATGACTGTGGATCTTTTTTTATTTTCAGAGCCATATATATATTTCAGAACAATAGATCTATACTTTTTTTTACTCTCCATCGAGAAGTACAGAAATGTTAAGTTAGATGATGACTTTCATTTTGAAAAAGACATATTTAGAAAACGTATACAAATTTGAACGCAGTGAGATTTGAACCCGCGCCCCTTAAAACCGTTTTCAAGAACGGTTTTCGAATGACGCGGGTTCAAATCCTGCTGTTTTCAAATTTTTATACGTTTTCTAAATATGTGTTTTTCAATTTCCTAAGTGTGCGATTAACACTTTAAAAAATTAAAAAAAAAACAAGAACACTCATTTTATTGGTGACACAAAGGTGGTAGCTTATATTGAACTAAAAGACAAATAAGAAAATGGATTGGCTGGTTTCATAAGGAGTCTTACGAACTAAGTACAGGAACTTTAGTAACATTTTTAAAATATTAATTATTCACAAAATCATTGTTAAAGTTAGTACCACAATATTCAGAATACAATTGGTAATATTTAGTATTAGCGACACGCTTGCGTAAGTTACACGACTTTAGATATTTCATATCACCTGCCCATTTTCTTGCTTAAATCAGAAACTTCGCTCATAAGTATATCGATTTATATAAATATATCTCAATCGGTAGCAGTAGAAGTTCAAATACTGTAGACCACATTGCTTTCAATTTCTAAATCCTACATCTAAACAATACAATCTAAAGTCAAGACCTGGACACCCCAATTAGTTTATTCTAACATAGTTGTTGTTAGAAATTAAAGTGTTTGCGTGAAAACCAACAACAAACAGAAAGACAGATAGACCAAAATTATAGCAAGTGGGGTTTTCGCTTATGTTATATTGATAACAGCTTACGTTATATTCGCTTCAGCTTATGTTATATTGATGACTATATATTAATAACGGATCCAATTAACATATTTCTCAAATTAATTATTCTATTATTTTTAAAGATTCATGCTATTTTCCGCATAGCAGGGTAGGCAGAGAGAACCTAGTGTCAAGACGCTCCGTTTTCTTTGGAAAATGTCTATAGAAGTAATATCTGTAGTTATAGGAGCCACTTGGACTGTCGCTAATTTTTAGTGAGGTTTTAGGAAATACAGGTTCTTTATTGAGTGAAATCCAAACCTTTTCACTGCGGGCCTCAGGTGACGAATTATAAATTAGGTTCGAGATGAAAACTTTTTTCCAAACATTATATAGAAATAAAAGTAAAATATTAAACAAATAAGTAATAAAAATGCAAAGTCAATTTTCAAAATTTATGCAAAACTCGGATAGTCCAGTCGTTCCGGCATAATAAGTTTAACTTTACATATTGCCACAAAAAAAGTATCTAACTGTAATCATATATAGCTATTGTCTACATCTGTAAACAACAAAGTAAAAAAAAGCAGCCGTATAGAATTTGCAATTCAAATTCGCGATTTCCCGACGGTGTATAAATATTTTGTTTAGGAATGATATCCGGCTTTGTTTCAGCAATTGTGGATACGCGATATATTCGCCATGTTTATACTTAAATATTAGAAGCGTTCGGTGATTTTGAAACGTTGTTTATAATTATTTCACTCATTTTCCTTTGTGGAGGGTATTTTGTTTTTAACCCCAGACCGTCAACAAAGACAGTTGGTGTCGTCACGAATGAATGAATCGATTTGAATGCGATTTTTTTAATCGATTCTGAATATTGTGAATTGGTGGAAATAAAGACAGTTGAAGTTAAAGTTGAAATTCAAATAATTTTATTCAAAATAAGGAGATGCATGCTTCAATTTATGAATGTCAAATAGTTTAATTTACCACCGGTTCACTAAAGTTGATGCCTCAGACCTGAGAAGAACCGGCGTAAGAAACTCAGCGGGACTACGTTTTTTTTCAATCAATTATTTACATATCTATTAGTGGATTCGAATATTTTAAGATATTCCGCTCTCATTTTAGATTATAAAAGGATTTTAAATCATTTAATTAAAATAAACTTTTATGACCTTTTTTCAGCAAGAACTGAAAAAAACGTTTGCCCGCATAGCAGGGCAATCAGAGAGAACCTAGTGTCAAGACACTTCGCTCACCTGTTTTCGTGTAAATTGGAGACAGTGCGTGTTGATTGGCGGGTCACAACACCGCACTATGTCTCGTGTACAAGAGCGGTTACTCACCATATTATCATTTTTCTTATATATATAAAGTTTGAACGACTTATAATTGAATACACCTAAACTTACGGTAAATTTAGTCTATGTAGAAACTTTGTAAGCCATTAATAGCATTAGTTTAGTTATACTCAAATCTACTTACTTCTGTACTAGCTCAGTCACATGAATGGTGTTCACGGGAGGCGAGTGGTGAAGTGGCACAGTAGGGCACCTATCGCTGTTATAGGTTCGATCCCTACTCCAGGGAATGATTATATTTATTTCTGTCACACAACACGGAGCACCACAAGAGGACAGAGTGTCTTTACACTTCGTTCTTAGTGTCTGTCGTATTATGCGGGAAAATGAGTAAAGCTGCACCTGTCAATATCACGTAAAGTATTCTACGTATTGCTCCCGTAAGGTGAATATTTTGATAAGCTTGTACTTTTACTTATATAAAAAATATACAATTGACTACAATCCACTAGGAGTAATTAAGCAAATGAGTTTGAATTAGCTTTGTAAGGTTTCAAAGATCCCATGGCCTAATTAACAGTCTGTGTACATTCCAATTGTTTCAATACTATTCACATTTATTAAATGAAGCTAGTAAAAGGTATTTAATAGATTGACTTTCGTTATACGACTATTAGGGATTGACTAAAATTGCGGTCAGAGTGCTTCAACGGTTTCCAAAAGGCGCGGGTTCGAATACCGTTGCGTTCAAATTTTTATACGTTTTATAAAAAAATGTTTTTCTATTTCTCGAGTGAAAATAGTGTCAAGATACTCCATTCTCCACTTTTCACATGAACTCCACGCCGCACTTTGCCTTATGTACCAGAACGAATTAAATATTTTAAATACAATTATACCTCCGAGTGGAAATTTAACTTCAATTTTAATTAAACATGTATAATATTTTAGTATAAAAGGCCAACTTCTATAGTTGCCGTTCGTTACACGCACATAAGCTAAATAAAGATAAGATTATACATAAAGAAAAATTTACAATAAAACAGATTTAGACGGACCCAAGACGCCAAGAAGGGGGTATCCTTAGAAATATCATAAATTTCCCCTCGGTTATACCCTTAGGGAAATGTGTTAAGCGTTATAACCGTTTTTTGTAAAGGCACGGACTCCGAACAGGTCTTTGTCGTCCATTCAATGATCTTGGTACAATCTTATGTATCAACAAAAGAACTGTTACAAGACTATATTACCGTAACTTGATTTATTATTTTCAAGTGAGATACGGTATTTTTATGCTATTTTTTGTTTCATTAATGTGAAATAACTTTTTTTAGCTTATTTTGAAATTTAGTCGAATCGAACTTAGATACAAAGTAATGTTTAAAAATGTTGCTAACTAAGAGGCCTCTGTGGCGCAGTGTTACAGCGTCTTATTGTATACGCGGTGGTTGCGGGTGCGATTCCCTAACGATATTAATTTCTCTACTCCAGTGACAAAACAAAGCGCGATGTTGAGTTCCGTACGCACGCAATGTTTCGAATTTGGGCAGAGAGTAAAAACGGAGTATCTAGTCACTAGGTTACTCCTGGCTACCCTGCTATGCGAAAAAAACGGTCAAAAGTTAAGTAATAAGTTTTATATGTGACACATAAATATCTCAAGACAGTAGTTTCAATTAAAACTTCTGATTATGGTTAGCTTTACGAAAATAAAATAAGTGTTGTATTTTATAAACTACCCTAGTATAGTATAGAATATATTGACCAGGGAAGAAAGCATTGAACCTTGATTTATAACTCAATTATATTATATTTAGTCTCATTTATTATTAATATAAATTAAAAAGATCTTTTACTATAGTACAGTCCTATAATACATGTCACATATGACACTTACAAAAAAGTCAAACACATTTGAAAGGTTGTTGAAACAATTAAAATTAAGTTATATATTTTTTTAATATTTTTTATAAAGTGTTATTCCCACACTAAGGAAAATAGAAAAAGACATATTTAGAAAACGTATGAAACAGTAAAAAATTAAAAAATTGCTGTTAAAAATTTGAAGCCGCGCCGGGTTCGAATTTGAACCCGGTTCAAATCCCGCTGCGTTTAAATTTTTATACGTTTTCTAAATATGTATTTTTTGAAAATAAGTATATTTTATAATTCTCTCCTACATTTATTGTGCGTAAAACTCTAGAATATATATTAGAACATTACAGTTAGTTTAACATTTTCAGTTAAACAGTTTCAAAATAAGGCATGTTACTTTGTGTGAGCAAATTTCAATGTTATTTAAAATTTAATAATAAGTCGTAACGTGAGGCCTAAGGGACCGCGTCTGACTAACAACGCGATTAGTTTGGGTTTTTATAGTCGGGGACATTATTATATACTTAATTATATTCTTTTCTCTGCTTTGGTATAACAAAGTGTGGTGTCAATACATTGTCTTGATTTCGGGCGGAAACTAGATAATGCAGTACCTTGAAATTACTAAAAATAATTTAAATACGATCCTCGAATGGGAATCGAACCTGCAACTTTGCCTTAATAAAACTAAAGGCTATTCTATTTATAAAATGAGCATTCCGTACTTAGACGGAACTGTAAATAACTTTGTCACATTCTATATAGTACACTTAATATCATTGACAAGCGATCGAGATAACACTGCGGTGATTGTCAATATTTGTACAAGTTAGCTGAATATTTGTACAAGTTAGCTTTATGAATTTTGGTAATTATTTTTGGGACATTTGCAGAAGTTTCGTTTAGCTTCCATTTTCCGTTTCCGAATATCCAGAATATAATATTGTAAATCAATTTTCAATTATTTGATCGATATATTTCTGTATGTATAAGCTATAAATTGTTTTCTATTTGTCTTTTGTCTAATCGACTATCGTGGAGCGGTGGGACAGCGTCTGGCTTGGCTGTGGATTCGGTTCCCGCTCGGAGCAACTGTTATCCTTAAAATATTTTAATCTCTTTTCTAGTAATAACCAAGCGGAGAAATTGCGACGACAAAGACCGGCGTTGAGACCCGCCACTCAACACGCAATTTCTCGATTTTGGGCGGCAAGTGAAGCACAGACCTTGACACTACGTTCTCGCCGACTACCCTGCTATGCGGGAAATTAGAATTGAAAGCCAGACCTTGAAAATAAGAATTTATAAAAACCTTCAAATCATACGAGTCATACGATTATACATTGCATGTATGATGCAGCGATAAGAAAGCCATTAAGTCACTTTATGTAAATTTTTAAATTGAATTTATTGAATATACCTATAACTATTATAAATATTTCAAATTACACTATATGTTCACATATATTTAAATTTTCTTGATCGTTATTATATCTATTAAGATGTTTTACAATGTCTCTTTCCTTTCTATTAAGAAGTGCCTATTAAGTATTACTAAGAAAATGACAATATTCAAGACAATATACATTAAACATTTTGAAATCAAACTATTTTAAACCAGATAAATCACGCTAAGGCAACTAAGAAATCGTTGGCGGTAGTTTGATATAATAATTGTATCAAATGACAGACAAATTCCACCTCAGTCTACCTGTGACCACGGACTACTGTAAAGTGTTCGAAACGTCGGGTGTCTAAATTGTATTTTCGAATACCAATAATACACGCGATTAATCCGGTTAAAAATGTTACTTCACAGTAATCGAGAAAATCAAAGTTCTTATTATACAAAACATGTTTTTATCGTATGTTTACTCTAGCTATAAATAAAATGTAATAGCGTTGATATGTCTCTAGCATTATAAGCTACTTACAAAGTGAACAAGCGACCGTCGCATCACGATTCTAGCCAGTATGGCACTCTTATATAGCAAAGTGTTTTAGATATTTGGACGAAATTTGTCACCAGCATCTGGTGCTTTACTTTAAAAATCGTTCTCCATTTGTCTCCACGAAATACTAGCTGATCAACTGAGTCCCTACAGTATTCCTCGCATATTTCAATAATGGAGGTGACAAAGGACACCATTCCTCACGTCTGTAAGATATAAGGCGCTTTTCGCCATTCAATAGCAAGTTTAGCGATGAAATTACATCCAAGAATGTTCTACGGGATCAAATATTTTTAGTGGCAATATAAATAATGCCAGCGGCGCAGTTGTATGACGTTTAACTGTGTACGATAGTCTGGAATTCGATTATCACTAATGATTTTTTTATATTTTTTAGTTTCTTGTTTCTTTGCATAAACTTTATAGATAATAGAGTGTACCAGTTTTAAAAATATAAACAGTCTGTAGTATCTTTTTCATGAGTTGTTTCAATTTTGAAAATCTCTCTTTTCACATAGCAGGGTTGTCAGAGCGATTCTAGTATAAATACACAACTTTCTCCACTTTCTGTCCAAGTTCGAGGTATTGCTCGTTTAATAGCGTAACTTAACGCCGCCTTTTGGCTTAAAAGAGCGAAGAAATGAGAATAATTAAAATATAATGTATGTATGTAAAAATACTATTTCAAACATATTTTTTTACTTATTTTCTTTCACATAACATAATCAATAAGGCACAAAAAAGAAATGACCGCCGTTAGTATCTTTAGGGAAATATCGTAACCGCACAGCTCCTTTGTGAAGCAATGATTGTAGAAAAGGTCTTTGTGCCCTAAAACGTCCTTCATGAATCCACCTCAAGGGAAGTGTGTCATTGTTAAAATAATTTACATAGGAACCCCAATTTGTTCAAATAGTCTATTTTTCGTTACTTCCTTATTTATTTTTTCCTCAGGGTATTTTTTTTATACTTTCAGTCTTTAAAAGGTTCTCGTTATGCATTTTATAAATTTAATTAACAAAAATACAACTTGTATGCCTGTAACTAAGATAGAATTTTCTGTATATCGAAAACTTGTACCCATTTTTAGGAAAATTACGCAGACATTTAATTTGGCACAATTATAGTTTCTGGGAGAGAAAGAGTCCACTCTTTAGTAGTTTTTTTTTGAAAATAATTCCTAAAATTTTTATTAATAAAACATATACCACCTGCTACCATTTGTCCGACATACTCATTTATATAAAGTGACATAAACGTTGCTAAGGCAACGAGTTGTTTACGCGTCAAGCGCACATTTATTATTAATTTATTTCTTGATTCTATCTTACCATGCTTTATTGAGCTTCAGTATATGAGTTTTGAATTACAATTAGTTTAATTCTTTATATACCAACTTGGACTTATTTGAACTCCCAACTCATTATTTTAGTATGAATTTATGGAACTTAAGCCAAAAAGTTCAATTTGTGGAGAAAACGAATAAATTTAGTATTGTAAATCAGTATTTATATATCTATACAAATAGAAGCTACAAAACAAAATAATTTATTTTCAGCATATTCTATAGAGTGCTTGCACAGAGGCCTTTATTATTATATTTAAAACTAGCGACCCGCGCGGCTTCGCCTGCGTAAACTACATTACTAAACTATTGCGTTTAGTCACCCGCCCACGTACTCACTTAAATCATAAACTTTGCTTAAATTTATAGTTCAAATGATTGTAACTTATTTGTTCATAAATCGATTGAAATAAAATAAATACTAAATGTTAAGAAAAGTTACACAATACAATCATTTAAATTGGTTAAGCCGTTTCTAAGATTAGTGTGCACATACAAACAGATAAACAGATAAGAAAATTAAAAATAATAGTTTTGTGTTCTAATATATTGATAAATATTACTTTTTCAAATATCTTCCATGTACAGACAGCGATCAGTTACATTTTTATTATATGTATAGATATTTGCACTTCTCCGCTCTCGTACCTAAGATTGTTGAATGTTTTGAATACAGGCGGAAAGTAGACGAGGTGTCTTGACACTAGGTTCTCTCTGACTAACCTGCTATGCGGGAAAAAGCGTGAAACTACTTAAAGAAATGTAGACTTAAGTGAATACAAGTGTATTAACGTGAGATCATACTCACATATTTAAATTATTTAAGACAAAGTCAGACAGAACGAGGTTTTGAGTTCCGCCAGGCAATACGTAATATCTTAGATTTGGGAGAAAAACGGAACGGAGTGTCTGTGACAAGTGTTTTAATTTGATAAGCATACTAAACACAATCTAATTTCGTAAGAAGTCTTTGACATCAGTCAAAGGAGCGGATGGCTTAGTGAGCTTTTAAAAATTCATTTAGCTTACTTAATTAGGTAAACCTTCTTCTTAGTGCTTTACTAAGATTTTAATTCAAACGGTTCGTAGAATTGGACGGACTGGTGGATGTCCTTTGCCGGGTTCCAATTTTAATTTGCGCTCATTTCGAACGGACGTCATAAATGAACGGTAATACTTAATTGAATAAACTTGATGAAGCGATATGCCGGTGTTTTATGTTCAGGCGGCTATTATTTCCAGCTGTTTTTAAATGGAAATGATTTATTATTGGTACGAATTTAATGAGAAGTCTTGATGAGTCTTAGTAAAATTTCAACTATGTGTTGATATTTTAAAATATGTATTAAATTTAGGATATTTTTTTAGCTTCAAGCTTTTTCCCACAGAGCAGCTAGTCACAAAGAAAAGAAACAGAGTGTCAAAACATTGCATTCTGCGCTTTCCGACCGAAATCGAGACATTGGGTGTGTTGAGTGGCGGAGAGTGAAAATTAAAAAAAAATATATTCCACTGAGTGTTTATCGTGTTTAGTCAGACCCTGTATCTATGGCCTCTTAAAATACGGCTATTTAAAACTTTAAAAATGAAATCAAATCTCTATATCATAATTTAAAAAAGATGTGAAAAGACATTTGTGTATATTTTGTTAACATTTTTTAAAGTGTTATTCCCACACTAAGGAAATTGAAAAAGACATATTTAGAAAACGTATAAAAATTTGAACGCAGCGGGATTTGAACCTGCGCCTCTTGAAAACCGTTCAAGCGCTCTGACCGCTAAGCCATGCGTCCCACCTCCAGCTACGTTGAAATTCTTATACGCTTATTACAACTTATATTTGTTGTTAGCATTTTCTGTAGGGAGATTTTTACAAATTTCTGCTACCCAAAGATTATTCTACGAACAATCGTCTGGCAAGAGAGAATGCTATTTATTAAATATATATTTTGTTAACATTTTTTAAAGTGTTATTCCCACACTAAGGAAATTGAAAAAGTCATATTTAGTAGCTGGAGGTGGGACGCATGGCTTAGCGGTCAGAGCGCTTGAACGGTTTTCAAGAGGCGCGGTTTCAAATCCCGCTGCGTTCAAATTTTTATACATTTTCTAAATATGTCTAAGACATTTGTGTGTTAAAGGTACCTAATTAACGACTTTATAAATGATAACACGCCTTGGGAATGAAATGCTCGCTCCAGTCTATTTCAAAGGTATCATTGTCACTAATAAATATGGAAATTATGGTTTTGAAAAAAAAAAAAAAATTAAGTAGAAGTCCCGCTGAGTTTCTTGCGCTGGTTCTTCTTAGGTATTTAGTGAACCGGTGGTAAATTGGTTGACGTTCAAAAAATGAAGCATGTAACTTTTAATTTTGAATAAAATTATGTGTTTTTTTTATAACTTTTTTAAAGTGTTATTCGCACACACACATTGAAAAAGAAATTATTTGTCTTTGACTTTGTCTTTGAAAAGCTCGTACCTGATGGCAGTTCAATTCCTATACTTTATAGACAAATGAGTGAATTATTGGGAGAAATTGATTGTCATCGTTCATCTTGTATGATTCATGAGATATTAATGGCTTTCTGATTAGCATATTTTATGCTTTAGGTTTTACAGTTGATTAAATTGTGATTGATATTAATTGATTGGTCACTCTTCGTCTTTTTTTCATTGGACGTGACACTGGTAAACTTATATTTACACTATAAAACAGCTTAATTAAATTTGGAGGCTTTTTAAAATTATTTTTCCTGGTTTTGTTTCATATTATATAGTTATTTTTTTATATAGATATTGTGTGCTGAATTGAAGAAGTATTTGGTATATTTAGAATAAACTTTTATCTAGTTTTTATAGACACTGCGTGGGATTCTCCACGCTTTGTTTTACTAACACTTTGAAATAATAATAATCTGTTCTACAAACAGATAATAAAAATGTAACTGATCACTGTCTGTACATGAAGATATATGAAGAAAAATATTTATTATTGGGTCCATTTTTCAATGTAATGGGTTCCCAAAAGAATATTTTTAATTTTCTTATCTGTTTGTTTGTGTGCCTGTGAGTTTGTGCACGCTAATGTCAGAAACGGCTAGATGTTTTAAATCAAGTTTTCACTTTTGTATTTTGTTAAACATAATATTTAGTGGTATTTCGTTGCAATCGATTTATAGATAGAAAAATTGCTACTATTTATATTATAAATTTAAGCAGAACTTATGAAGCGGCGCAAAATACGAAATAGTTTAGTTTACGCAGGCGAAGCTGCTAGCGGATCGCTAGTTAAAAATTTAATCAATCCTTCGAGTGGAAATCGAACTCACACGCATCGTGTCAACTTTTCTTCAGTGTGCCGTATATAAGTATAATAAGAATTAAATTGGAAACAATGTATTTAAAGTAAAACTTTAAATATGAAATATCGATAGAGCATTGTGAAACTACGTAAATAGCAGTAAGTAAAGTTTCCCAGCACTTCGAAACTCAATTTATACCTTATCTACAAAAAGTTCCAATACATGCATGCAATCGTCTGAAATAGAAAACGGTGAATGTCTCTAAATGGGCGGGTTTATTTCATGTAAAAACCTTTAGTAAAGTGATAATGAAATAAAAATAAACAAGTAGCATCCAAGTATAGTTGTATTGTATAGTAATATTATTTTTTACATATGAAAAACTGTATAATTTATACTTCAGAATAAACAAAATCAATCCATAATGAATCCAATTACTGAACGTACATTAAGATCTAAGTCTTCCAGTCTATCATTCTTATTAGTCCTTTTACTCTTCTTTAATCTGATAAGATACTTTCTTTCCTAGTAACTACCCACCATCTGATAGCTACAAGGGTTCAGATATATTATCGAGTCTACAGCATATCACAATGGTTTCCGCTAGGTTTTATGCGTTATGCGTCATTTACCGGAGAACGTCTGAGTAAAATGTTTTTCAATGCGACAAACAGATTAGACTAGCAACCCGCTCGTGGCTTCGCCTGCATAAACTACACGACTACGATATGGTATTTTAATTAACTCACAAACATTGCTTAAATTTATAATTTGAATAGTCGTATTTTTTTTGTTTTTGGACCGATTGAAATGAAATAATCAATAAATGTTAAAATTACATTAAAATCGCTTAAGTTGTTTCTGAGATTAGCTTGCCCAAACTAACAGACACACAGAAAAGCAAAATTAAAAATCATTGTTTTGGGTTCTATTATATTGGTATATATATAATGGCCCTAGTAATCTTTTTTTCATATATCTTCTATGTACAGACAGTGATCAGTTACATTTTTATTATCTGTATAGATATTTACGGACATTAGGCATAGTCTAACTTTTCTCCAATAAAAATTATTGAACACAGACATGCTTGAAATCTTGATTGATCTAAGTAACTGTAACCATAAAATATTTATTACAATTTACACTTCTAATATTGCTAAATAAATTATATTTAATATTGTGCGAATTTTCATTGTGTTCATTCATTAAATATTTGGTAGGTAGTTTCTGTTATACACAAATAAATGATAGTAAAGCAATATAAGTTGAGTTTGTTCAGTAAAAGATTTTTCTAAGCTATTAATTCAATTTTGTTATTATTTCAAATAGTTAAATCGAATGTAAATTGTTTATATAACATTTTGGCACGCTAACCCTGTAATATATTAGTGTGAGTACTCTAGTATTAATTATCATTCGTCCCGACGTTTCGAACACTTTACAGTAGTAGTAGGCCCTGTGACCACGGACTAGTACAGTAGTCCGTGACGGGTTCTAAGATGTATTTTCGAATACCAATATTATACGCGATTAATCCGTTTAAAATTAGTATCATTCCAAAATTTCAAATCTCGTATTAATAATACCAGATATTTGTATACAGATACCCTGTGTTTTTCACGTTCATAGTTTGTTTTTTTAAAAGTACAGAGTGTAGGGGGATAAGTGTGTAAATTTACATGGACTAATTTGTAGATTTGTTAGGATTATTACAACGGCAAAACTTAAGGGCACGTTTTACTTTGTAATGGCGCAGTTGCTAAGAATATCAGACTGAAAACACTGAATAAATGCGCCTTCGTTTCTAACTCCATTTTAACGAGCTTTAAGCATAAAAAATATATAAATCCCGCGTCGATATTTCATTTAACCTAAATGTGTATATAATACTTAAACGTATATTAAATAAAAACAAAAGTAAAAAAGGTTTTATAAAAACAAGCTTACTTCGAATAATTCTCAGCAAGCTCTTTCAATTGATATCCATATATATTATAGGGGTGCATAAAACTAGTCCGCCATCTTGGGTGTTCCGCCATGTTGGCTTTTGAAAGACGTACTCAGGTAACTATGCATTGTCATCCAAACTAAACGTGTATGCAAAATTTCAGCAACAACGTTTGTTTTTAAATGCTTCAAAATTGATTTGCACGATTCCACTTGCACAAAAAAACTAACATCGCATGTAATGAAAAGGGCTTATATTATTTTTTGTTTTCTTTTGATCTGCTTAGATAAAGCTCATAGTTGGCGAGCTTCGCAACAACAATTGACAATAACACTTCATTTCGGAAAGTGAAGAGAGGCTGCCACACTTAAATATATTTAAGTTCAAGTTCAGTATAGAAATAGAAATTTTACTTCTATACTACACTATTTTTATTACCTAAGCCATATAAATAAAGCTACTATTTAGTATTGTATAGAATAATGTATATTATAAGCATTATAATTGAGACTATCTTTGCGCAGTGGTGTAAACGAGATTGGTTGTTGGTCCGATTCCCATTAAAGTATTTAAAAAATATTTTAATTTCTTCGCTCTGGTGTCCAAGACAAAGCGCGAAGTTGAGTTCCACTAGATTCTCTCAGACTATCCTTCTATGCGGGAAAAAGCGTGAAGCTGTTTTTTTTTTTAATTTAGTAATACATGAAATAATATATCATAAGAATTTTATTTTCTTAACTTTTATTGCTTGAAACACAATTTGAAATATTGTTTATTTTGTTCAAAAGATTATACCTTTACAAATATCCTAAACTCTTGGCAAATGGCACCCTTGAGCAAAGAACGGTTCTAAATAGCCACGGTCCGGTGATAGATGGATAGCAACGTAGGGTGCGATGCATAAAACTTGTTCAGATATTGTGTTAAGAAAATATTTTGTAAGATATAAGAAATATAACGGGAATGGAAGTTGTAATGTCAGAAAAGAATGGCTTTATAAGGTTTAGCCTTTTTCATAATAAAAAGGTTATATTGTCTTATTAATAATAATTCTATACTTTCCAAAATCAAGTGAATTGTAAGAAATGAAATGCTTTTATATGTATAAAACTGCTTCATGATCGTGATACATCGCGGAAGCTTCTAAATTTTTTTTCATCTTTCTATCTCTATAATAGGTATTTAAAAAAAAACGGTATTACAGTATTTTCTATTTGCACCACACAATATAAATAACTAAACGCACTTCTTTAAGGTACCAACTGCAAATACACCGCTTAAGATCGTCAAACAGATAACATTCAATGTCACGAGCGTGAGACAATCGTGATATCCTAAACTCGAGACCGTCCTAAGATCTCATGGTAGATATTGCGTAAATAGTTGCACCATATTGTTTTGCCGGGTTTGGTTACAAAATACGACTTAATCTAAGAAATTTGTTTAAATAACAAGTGAAAACTAGGTATCTAAAATCTCTAGGGAATATTTTTAACATTTTGAAAGTGTTAATCGTACACTTAGGAAATTGAAAAACATATTTCCAAAAAAATTCTAGGGTAAGCTCTAAGTTCTAGTTAAGTTAAGCTTCATATTACTTCCCCCCTTTTAGCGATGAAGTGACGAGTGAATGAATCGAACGATATATCTAATCGATCGACAATTGTAAACTAGCGATCCACTCGCGTCTTCGCCTGCGTAGATTACACGGCTATAAGTGTTTCGTTTTTGCACTTAACCCACGAACGTTGCTCAATTTTATTTAATATATATTTTTTAATTTAGTGAGATTATGAATGCAATTATCTTTTACTGATAATATAAGTCGAGCTAAGAAACAACTAACATGTACAATTAAGTATATAGTATTTTAAATACGCTTTTGTTAGCTTCATCTTTCATTGTAAGATATTATGATATGATGATATTGAATTATTCGCTTTTTTGATAAACTTTGAAAAAACTAACATTGTTATATACATTTTTATGCCTTGTTATATACATACATGCATTGTTATATACATTTCTAAATGCCAGTGATAATTAATCCAACTACTGCCAGTTATAACTAGCCAGTAAGCAAATGCAAGTGAAAATTACAATGTTGTGGTTTAAAAATTGTACATAATAATAAATTGATTTATCAAAAGACTAATAAATTTCAAGCAAACTTTAAGCCTTGTTACTTTGTCCAAGATTTTCAAATATTGGATTTAATAATTTAAAATGGAGTATTAAATATAGTAAAAGACAATATAGAGTAAGTAAACTTTAAAACAAAATGAAGTTGAAGTCACTTATTGATGAATATTAATTAGGTAACTTTTTTTCAGCTTCATGTTTTTCTCGCATCTACCGACCGACCTTTATAGCTGATTTCGAGACATTGTTCAGATTAGTGGTGGAACTCAGAGCGGAGAATTGAAAATATCCCGCGAATGGGATTCGCACCCATAATCAATCGCGTTTACAGTCAGACGGTGTCGCACTACGTCACGATGGCTTTGGCGATGGCGGTTAAGAATATTTATTATTCAAATATATTATATATTAATAATATTTATCGATACTATACTATAAGCCATTATGGATCTGTGGGATCCAATTAGGAATTTCCAATTTTCAATGACAAACGAGTGTGTTGCAAACACAATGGTGTTCAAATGTGTTTGTAAGTACAGTGGAGGGGTGTTCAATGTAGGTGATCTACCTCTATATTTACACCCTCTATATTATACATATATAGGTATAATACCTATAGGTATTGTTACATCCGACCATAATAATTGATTAATTTCTCGTTAAGGCCACTTAATGAAGTGGAAGTAAAATAAATTTTAATATTCGAAATTTGAAACCCCAATTTTCTCTTTATTTTTTACACCCCATCACATGTGATTAGCCCGACCAGAGAAGCTTTCCTTATTTTTCTTTAGCATATCCTTCAAGCCCCTAACTATTAATATTATTAATTGAGATGATTACACCTGTGGTTATGGCTGTCATTATTTAAATGTTTACAAAAAAAAAGTAAATCGCAAATATATCACGTGGATATAATACGAATCCATTAGTCTCGAAACCTGCCTCTTCTCCGTAATGCCGTGAAAAAGGGTAAATTTCCGCCCTTCGGTAATCCATTTAAAATATTACATTTTGGTGCGGGCAGAAAGGAAACAGAAATACAAGTGGGTGATAAAATTGAATGGAGCAATGAGTGTTAAAATGAGGTTTTATATACGAATTATTGTTTAACGCTTTTTCCCCCATTGCAGATTAGTTTCAGTTACGCATCTTTCGAATTTCCATCCGAAATTTTCTAGCATTGCGTATTGCGAAGTGGACTTCAATGTCCCATACAGTTATATTATGCAAGAGCGGATATGTAAAAACTATTTAAATGCAATCACTCACGCGTGTGGGGACCGAACCCAATACCTTCAAATATCCTTTACAGTCGCTGTCCGACTGCGCCAGTAAAGATGATTAGTTCGATACACACAAAGCGGCAATGTTATAATTTGTATCAGAATCTGATATATGATTTGTTGCGTGATGTGCGTCTTAAAACACGACTATATTTTTATTTTTTTCCCGCATACCAAGGTAATTTAGATAACCTAGTATCCAGACACTCCGTTCTCCATTTCCCACCTGAAATTGATACATCTGGACGAGCGGTGTAACTTAACGCCGCGCTTTGTATTAGGTACCAGCGGAGAAATCATCGAACCCACAACCAAGCGTGTTTCCCGTCACACACTATGCCACTGTACTACTTATTTATAATTGCGTTAAAAGATTCGTTCGTTTGGATTTTCATTATTATATAGCTTATTAATATTACAACAAAGTGACAAAAACATCAACTGTAGTGTAAAAACGAGTACATTTTATTGCTTTTACAAGTAAGTAGTGCAAAGTTGAAATAACAGTGCATTTGTGAACAAAACAATTGCAGCTCGTAGGACGTGACCCAGACTTTTTCCGCGGAGCATAAAACGTTGAACAATATGTGTCGTATTTTAGTGAGGACCACAATAGGACCGGTAGTACTTCGGAAACGATGGCCGCTTGCTCACATATAGGTATATGTTGAACTGCATTTTGAGCGAATTGTTCAAATGGGATTTCTCTTTTCACACATTAAAATTGGCCCTTGTAGCGCACTGAGCTTAAGGCAAAACGGAATTAGGTTAAAATCTAAGTTGAAGTAAATTTTAATTAAAATAGATTACACACTTACAATATGATATATTATTTTTAGAAAACTTTTATAGTTTTCTAAAAATAATATATCATATTGTAAGTGTGTGTTAAGATACGTATGGCTTAGCGGCCAGAGCGCTTGGACGGTTTACAAGAAGAACGGGTTCGTGTCCCGTTAAGAAAATTTTAATTTAATTTGTTTTCCAAAAATGTTTGTAATGGAAATTATATTAATTTAAAATAGGCTTTTCTTAAATGAAGCAAGGTTTTTTTTTGCAATTTTACTACATTATTAAATGTGACTGAGTAAAAATTTCAGAAATATAGTGTGAAGACTACTAGTAGTGAAAATCGAAACTGCGACCATTGCGTATACAATCAGGCACTATGATTGATAATTTTATTTAAATTATATCTAGAACTTTAATAATATACAGAACATCTACGGATATTAATTAAACTTCATAGCAATGGTAGAGTTTGGGGCTAAGAGCTGGTGTGTCTGCTATGTTAGAACCATTCTCACGGGCGTAGCATTAATTCATTACACAAAACTATCAAGACATCTTGATAGTTTTGTGTAATGAATGAATATGTTAACAGGAATCCTTTAAACATTATGTTTCTTGATTTAGAAATAGGAAATTTACTTTGCAAGTTACATACTGCTTTTATGTGTTTAAACATGTACCTGCATAGTATTCGAATGTAAAATCTGAAGGCCCTATTCGAAGAATTAATATATTTAAATTATTTATATTAAAGAACGGAGTGCCTTAACACTAGGTTATAGGTACTGACTATCCTGCTGGGTAGTGTATTGGAGGGAAAAGTACGAAGCTAAAAAAAAAAATTTCTAGTCTAGAAGAGTTAGCGTGGTGTTAGATTTAGGTATTCAACACTGTCTCGGTATTGAGTGACTGACTTGACTTTACCCATTCTCTATATGACATATGTGAAGCTTAACTGCTAATATTAAAAAGATTCATATATTTTATAAAAAAAAAAACAAATAATTGTAACAATTTAAGAACATTTGAAGAAAACTATTTATATCATTGATAAATGGTAGCACAAGTCAAAGTTCGATAATTAAGATTTCGATATTCTTTTTAAACTCAAAATATCGTGCTTTTCATTAATTTTTGAAGAAGTCTTCATATTTCGCTTTGTGTTTCGGCAATAAATACAATATTTGATTCTGAAAACAGCCTCCAGTAATGTTTGGTTGAAAGAAAGATCCTTTTGAAAGTCACACAATAGATATAAGTAAAAGACACAATAAATTTGTAAATTTGAAATAAATCAAACAATTATAACATGAATATAAAAGCTTTTAAAATTATAATAAACAACTGTAAATGCCAAGAGCAAGGCCCTCGTGGCGAAGTGAGCCAGCGTCTGACTGTCAATGAGATTAGTTGTGGATTCGATTTCCAATCGGAGAATCGATTATTTTAATCGAAGGATAAAAATATTAAAATTTTTGCACGCCATTCAACGCGCAATGTCTCAAATTTGGGCGGTTTTAAAATGTAAATTAAAATGATTGCTCAAGGTTTGGTGTACGCGTAAATTTTATTTTTTAAATTAAAATATATATAAGAACTATTCGCCTTCTAAAAATTCGCCATTATGGAATTCTAAGCTATGTCATTTAATTGTATTGCATTTTTTAAATTTAAAAGCAAAGTTATATCGTTAGTGGTCTTTGATTGAACGAACTAAACTGGCCACAGGTCAGGTCGACCTAATTTTGTTCCTATTCAGCCGTCTATTCCCATTACCACGTCATTCATCTCGACGAATAAATTGCCAAATTTCGATGCAACTTGCATGAAGCTGAATAAACCCGGATAAACCTTTACTAAGTCCCTTTATTTATAAGACGAAGTGAACGCAATCTTGTATTGTAATTAAATTCATTGCGGACAAAAATGTTAATTAGTTGAGTTATTTGTTCGCTGGTGTTGTTTTGTTGTTCTCTTAGTGTTTGGAAATAAGAAAATCTAACTTTTGTTTAATTCAAAAAATACTTAACAATGGGGTTGGAATTAAAGAAATTATAGTCGTTCGTACATACAACATACCAATAAATAATTTATTATTTTTGTACTCAAAAGTTATTTGTTTTTCTCCGCTTCACGCTTTATCCCGCTAAGAAGCGGAATAGACAGAGAAAACTTAGTATCAAGATAGTCCGTTCTAAACTTTTCTATTAAAATCGAAACATTAGAGATAAAGTCTAGACCGCGCTTTGTCTTAGGTATCAGAGCGGAGAAATGAAAATATTTTAAGCAGAATCATTCACCCGAACGGAAATCGAACCCGGAAAAATCGTATATACAGCCAGACTCTGACTGCGCAACTATAACTATAGCCAATATTAGTATTGAATATTGATAAAAATTAAAAAATATAACCTTAAGTATTATTCTCTTATTGCCATATTTATTTTTAAATCCATTGTGTCCCATAATGGTTATAAATAGATAGTGGGAGAGTATATACTGTAAATATGATGTTTAAAGAGTAATATTTTAAGAGGAAAATGTTTTGTCCCGCTCTAGTTACACAAAGCGCGGCGTCAAGGTTCCCCCCAGTCAACACACAATATCTCGAATTTGGGTGAAAAGTGGAGAACGGAGTCCCGAATCGGCTACCATTGTATTCACAATTTGGTTAATTTTTTGCATGGAAAAAACAGTTCTTTCAGTTTGTGGAACCTAGAATCTTTAGAGTTCTTAGAGTTCACAATGGCTTATGTGCGAAAGAGTAATGAGAGAAGTGGAGAAAGTTAAGTGGTAGCATGTTAAGTGGTAGAGGGTAACGCGACAATTTGTCTAACTAGACCAGCGGAACGGGTGGGTTTTCAAAAAAATCCCTAATGTCGGATTCGAACCTATAACTAATGTGTGTAGTCCAATCATCACTACGACAACGTACATTCAGTTCATAACAGTAAGTTTGATTTCCTATTGTTTTAGACAAAACTTATACAATTTTTCAATTTGAAAATACGTTTTGTAATTACTATTAGTATATAAACTAGGATTGAAGTAAAAATTATACGACAACAGTTAGTTTACATCATAGGCGATTACGTTGTCATTTTTTAAAGGATCTCGATCCAATTTAATTTTCAATAGTCCGATGGTTATTTCAAAGCCATTGAAATCGGGATTGTTTGAATTGATTGAAAGTTATTATACGTATATGATTTAGTGTGTATTACAAATTGTGCTATTATTCTATTTTATATATATATTTTTTAGAACCGTTGACAAGTAAAATACACTTTAAGTTAGCAACGTGTATGTAAAACACATAGCAGCGTGTGTAATATCTTTTTAATTGATTTAATGTGTACCTAATGCATAATGCATAATAACTTGGCTCTATCTTTCTTTCTTTCTTTCTTTCTTTCTTTCTTTCGAGAAGGACTACAGAAAGCTATTGTTTAATACACTCGTTATATTTTGTTGTATCTGGGATACACTCGTTATATTCGATTAAGATATAAATTAATTATTAATTAAATACATCTGGTACACATTGCTATATATTTGACAATCACTTTCATAATAAAGTAACATATACAGAATTATGATACAAATGTTAGTATAATTAAAGGCAAATTGGAAAAATATAATTTTAAGATTTATATATATTTTTTTAACATTTTTTAAAGTGTTATTCGCGCATTAAGTAAATTGAAAGTCGTATTTAGAAAACATATAAAAAAATTATCGCAGCGAGATTTGAACACGCGCCTCTTGAAAACCGTTTAACGGTTGAACTGTTTCTAAATATGTCTTTATCATTTTAAGCTTTTCTTGCACGGTGGGTTAGTCAGAGAGAACCTAGTGTCAAGACACTCCGTTCCCACTTTCCGCCCATAATCAATGTAATTGCGTGTTGAATGGCAAAACTAAACCCTGCGCTTCGTTTTAGATACCAGAGTGGAAAATTGAAAATATTGTAAATATAATAGTTGCCTTGAGTGGAAATCGAAACCACAACCAATCGCGATTACAGTCAGCTGTCCCGTTGCGCCACATGGTTTTAAGATAATTTAACAAAAAATACGACGTCCGTGAAATTAATGTTTCTTAATAATATCTTTTACTATAAACTATTTGAGCAAATAATTCTACTGAACTAAACTAGATCAAGCATAACATTCTGAGAAAATTAAACATTTGAAGTCTAGCCTTTCTATTTCTGCATATTTTCTAGTATTATAATGTATACTTAAGTAAGTGGAAAATGCTGTGTGTTGACACTAGGTTCTCTGTGAACTCTACAATGATGGAAAACGTGGAAAGTAAAAAAAATAATTAAGTAATATAATATCATGAAAAGACTATTTATATATTACGACGTGTATATGATTGCTGTATAAAGCTATATTCCCTTTGCGATCAGAAATTTATAGCCAAAATAGTTATTATACGAAGTTAGCACTACATTGAGATATTGTAAATATTAGCATTCTGTCCTGCCGCTGAGGTTCACGGAAGACTGGGGTTCCTGTGGCCTCGGCTAGTGGCGGTCGAGAAAGAGCACCGTGAGGTTTTAGTGGGTATACGGACGGCCTATCTGACAGTCTGGAGTTCCACATAACCACGTCCGACTCGGGCTGGTATCCGTAAATAATTTCCATGAAAAAAAAATAAAAGAAATTGAAAATTAACAAGAGCATTTTGTAATATTCATACAAAATTTTCCTTTAACTACTGTAAATTAATTTTAATAAAATTTTTGGTTTTCGCGGTTTGCGCAGTGTGCAGGTGTATACAACGTATATTGTGACAGTGGCTTGTCTTACATTAGTCAAACAAAGAGGAGCGTCGGTGTAAGAGCGAAGGAACACATCTCCGATGTCAAGAACGGGCGTGTATCGAAGTCGACTGTGTGTGAGCATACAACGGAGAAACCCAACCATTACGTCAGGTTTGATATACCTCATATTCTCGCTAGGGAACACATATATATCCCAAGGAAGATCCGCGAGGCTATTGAAATACAAAAACACCCAAATTTCAATAGAGAAGACGGCTGGAAACTTTCTACTACATGGGACTCAATACTGAAAACTTTGAAGTCTCAAACCCACTACATAAGAGAGCAAGATACAGTCAGCTCATTCTGCAAGAATCCAGGGCAGTACGCGAGGCAACTAGAAATCGTTGGCGGTAGTTTGATATTAATTGTATGAACTGACAGACGGATGCTACCTCAGTACTGCTACTTGTGACCACGGACTACTGTAGAGTGTTCGAAACATCGGGTTTTCCAAAAAGTTACTTTCGAATTCCAACAATACACGCGTATAATCCGGTAAAATTAGTTTCGTTTCAAAATAAATTGTTAATGTGTTTCTAACATTTATTAAAGTGTTCTTCATGAAATTAAAAACATTTCTTTTCTTTCTTTCACGACACGTTCTAAATTTCAAAGCAGCGGGATTCGAACCCACACCTCTAGGAACGCTTGTCACGAAGCGCGGCTTCGAATCCCGCTGCGTTCAAATTTTTATACGTTTTCTAAAAGTATGAAATATTTAACTTCATCAATTTGTTATATTGTAGCCAGCAGGGTTTGAAAACGTCCAACGTCGTTCCCACACGGTGGAATGAGTATATTTACCTAAGAGAAAGAGCGGCGTTGAGTTCCGCCAATCAACTTCGGTGCCAATGCCACCATCCAAATTTCCGCATCTCGATTTTGAGTGGAGAGCGGAGTGTCTTCACACTGGAGACACTCTATCTGCCCTGCTACGCGAGAAAGCTTCGCAGCTGCCAAGATTGTTATTTTAAGAAAATAAGCCTTTCGCTACTATAATATTTCAACAACAATATGTGTTAACAAGTCATCATATTATTTTATGCTACACTTAATTAAAGCTATGAAGTGATATTTTGAAAAAGCACTCGTTCGCACTGGCATTGATGGATCGAGGCATCTATTACTAATCGATTCGTAGCTAGAAGCTTAAGTTGTTAAGCCAAAAATATTTCTTATGTTGGGATATTTAACACTAAATAAGGTTTTTCGCCTTCACGTATTCTCTGGTTACTCTTGTCGTCCTTCTAAAGATATCGTTTTCATGCTATGAGAATATTGTATTATCATCGAGCCCAGGCAAACAAAGCGTCTTACAGAATTTTTTAACATTTAATGATTTTCACGATTACGACACATTTTGAAACTATTTCAACCGGATTAATCGCGTATAGACTCTACCTGTGACCACGGACTACTGTAAAGTGTTCAAAACGTATGGTTCTAAAATATATTTTCGAATACCAAAATTATACGCGATTAATCCGGTTAAAATAGTTTCATTTCAAAATCTTTTTCATTTTTTTAAAGTGTATTATTAACAACAAATATGTTGTAATAAGCGTATAAGAATTTCGACGTAGCTTAATGTAAAACGCATGGTTTAGCGGTCAGAGCGCTTGAACAGTTTTCAAGAGGCGCGGGTTCAAATCCCGCAGCGTTCAAATTTTTATACGTTTTCTAAATATATGTTTTTCAATTTCCTAAGTGTGTGAATAACACTTTAAAAAAATGTTAAACATATTTAATAAAAAGCATTCTCCTTTGCCAAAACGACGACTGTTCGTAAAATAATCTTTGGGTAGCAGAAATTTGGAAAAAATCTCTCTACAGAGACGCTAACAACAAATATAAGTTGTAATAAGCGTATAAGAAATTCGGCGTAGCTGGACTTAGACATGGAAACGCATGGCTTAGCGGACAAAGCGCTTGAACGGTTTTCACGAGGCGCGGGTTCAAATACTGCTGCATTCAAATTTTTATACGTTTTCTAAATATAAACTTATAGAAAAGTAGTTTAAATATAAAAACTTAACACTTAAAAACATGAGTTTGATGTGCAAAAAAAATAAAATATATGTTGTCAATGTTGCCTAATTGAATTTAGGTGCCAGAATTTATTTCAATATTTCGATGACCACGACAAATAAATTTCCTTTCAGACGTTGTTCACTAATCTAATTCTGAATCGTCTCCAATTCGGGACAACCAATTTAAAATAATAGAATCAACGTTTTTCTTTTTTTGTTTTTCTTTTCATTTTCATTTATCATCGTTAATTTATAAATATTAGGGTAATGAGCTAGACCATTGTGGGGCAGTGAGACAGCGATCGACTGTAAACGGTAAATTGTTGTCGGTTCGATTTCTAGTCGGGGGAACATTTAAATTATTTTATTTTGGCACTCTAGAGAGACAAAATGCATCGTTTAGTTACTGCCACTCAATATACCAGTTTTTGGGTGGAATACTTCTTTCTGAATAACCTTGCTAAGATGGAAAAGGCTGGAAAGAAAAGGTCAAAAATACTACACAAATTATGTTTAAAGTTGTTTTAGAATAAGGTAGACATTGGAGTTAGTACTCTTGAACGAGGAGCTTAAAATCTATTATAAGTATAATATGATATTCACTTAAGTATTATCAACTAATAATTAATTACCCATTCACTTTTAATCACTGATAATTATATAAAGATACGCTAAAAGTATTGTTAATATGTGCTTGAGAGAATGCGATAGTAATGGGACTAATTCCAATCATAGAATATGTGTTCCAGAAATCTGGTTAGTCAAAGATAAACTCTTTAGAAAGAAAAGTGGAGAATGGAGTGATATAATGGATTCTCACTCTCGTCTGGAAATAAGGAATTATGAATAATGTAGTGTATACAAATACAAAAAAGTGTATACAAACACAAAAAAATACAAAAAACAAAAAATGTGTCTGATCGCTGTCTGTACTTGGAAGTTATATAAGAAATAATTTTATGGGGGGCGTTTATCAATGTAACAGAACCAAAAAAATATTTTTTTATTTTTTTCTGTTTGTTCGTGTACGCTAATCTCAGGAATAGCTAAACTGATTTATATAAACGCTAAATGATAAATTTCCATTAGCATTTAATGATTATTCTATTTCAATCGCTACTAATAAATAAGAAATGAGTTACATATAGAATTGAAAAGAATTACTCCTAAATTGATTGTGTCGGTTTCTGGTCATCGTGGCACGGACGTATTTATGTTACTGAATTGTGTGCAAGTTTTCAAGCAAGTCAAACGGCTGTAGTATTTATATTTTCTTACATTGATTAATAGATAATCGAAGCTAATAAAGCATTCGTTACTTTCTATTTGCTATAATAATATTACAATCGTGCTGGAAAATTATAAAAGAAGACGCATTTGGCCGTCATATCGCCCCTTAGGGAATGTCAATTTAATAAATTTCGGGTATGAATAATTATAAAATATTATAATGCAAATTGGAAAAATATTATTATATTGTCAAAAAATTAAAAAAAACTTCGAAGTAATAAGTTAACATATAATTATTTATAAATAGAACTACATACTTATAAAACCTTCTCTATTATGCTCACAATATGGGTATTTAGAGAGCGGTATTTTATCTACGAAAACCAATATAAAATATAAGACCTGCTTTACAGGAGGTGAAATTCCCATGAAAAGGATTTATATAATAAATTGACGATCTTGGAATATCTAGCTCAAAAAACGGCTCGATCATACAAAATGTTTGAATAATTGATTCATTATACATATATATATTAAATGCAAAATAAACTTATCACATAGAAAAATTAACTTTTGTCCGTTACTTCGTCTGAAACGACGTAAAATGTCATAGTTGTAGAATCGAGTTGTATGTGAATGGAATCTAAATTTTAATCCATCGGTATATTATATTTTTTTGTGTACTTCGTAAGCTTTAAAAATGTTTCAGTTCCTTCAACCTCCACCCAGCACGCAACAAGGAGTAAAAGGGAAACACACTTATTTTTTTAACATTTTTTAAAGTGTTATTCGCATACTTAGGAAATTGAAAAAGACATATTTAGAAAACGTATAAAAACTTGAACGCAGCAGGATTTGCACCCACGCTTCTTGAAAATCGTTCAAGCGCTCTGACCGCTAAGCCAAGCGTTCTACGTCTAGCTACGTTGAAATTCTTATACGCTTATTACAACTTATATTTGTTGTTAAAAAAGCAGTTATTTTGGCAGATCAAAAAAAAAGCACAAGAGTGGAATAAAAAGAAAGGAACTTAAGACAAAGAGAGTAATTTAATAAGTAGTTATTAGTAGTAGCAAGTAAGAGTAAAGCCAATTGGCTGTTGCGTCTACTTCCACAACAGATAAGTTGGAATTTGTAGAAGATTCGGACAAAGAACAGGTTTTCAAGATCCTTGGCCTTGAAACTATTCAAAAAGAGATAGAGGTCTTTCTATTTCTCCTTTTGTGTATTCTATCTTTTAGTACCTTAAATGATCGCAGCTTTAGATCATGCGAGTTAGGAATAACTCGACTCCACTCCACTTATATTCTTCATGCGGTCGTAGAAGTGTTTGTTCAAGTGGCAATATTTCCCTTTTTAAAAAATCCTTAATTCAGTACATTTATACTCAGAAAACAAAATAATAGACCTAATGTAGTCACAGGCCGTTAGAATGGAAGACTTCGGATTGGGTGTACGAAATTCGATACAAATGAGGAATCGAAATTTATTTGAGGATAGAGAAAAGCTTCTCTAGGGCCAAAACTGGAGACTTCTTCTGGAAAACATCAAGCTAAGGCATCAAGGTTTTGCTGTTTTGGAACATAGTTTACATATCACTCAAAATAAATAAATTTATCTGACTAACTGTTATAATTTTATATTTTTTTATAAAGATTAATGCAATTACATTTTATTAAAAATATATTAACATAATATGTTGCATTTATATTAATTTTATAGCTGACTGAAATGTCAAGAGAAAACAGGATTTCTATTAAGCACTATTCAGTCAGCACGGATGACATTTCATATTTGAGTATGTTTAAGTATGTTTAAAAAAATAGAGGGTGTTCATTGCGAATTTCTAAAAAAAAAACCTTGTTTGGTCGTACACTCTACTTTAAAAAGTATGCGTGAAAAGGAATTGTAAGTTTTTTACTCACGAACATTCACGGTCAATATACATTAAGATTCATATACAAGTCCCTCCCTATCAGGCGGAGTTACGGCACATAGTATTTTTGAATAACGTTACAAGAGGCAACTTTACCTTAAAGAGATAATGTGTCATGAAGTTGGCCTGTCACTTAGCAGCATAGACGCGTCAATAGAACAGATCAGAACAGCGACTGTTGTTTTTTGGCAATGTTTCAAAAACTAAATAAAGCATTTACTATCCATACTAATATTATGAATGCGAAAGGAACTCTGTCTGTCTGATTGTCTGTTTGTGTCGTCATCACGGCCAAGCCGCTGAACCGATTGTGATGAAATTTTATTTAGATATCTTTGAAGTTCATGGGACGAATATAGGCTACTTTTTTGCTATATGGCAGCTTGTTATGAATGTATATTTAAATTTTTGATGGTCTCTGAGACGTGGAGAATCATAAAAAAGTACTTATAACTATAATATGCAAAGTAGTAGATTAAATGAATCAATCAGCAAAACGTATTTTGTCTAGAAATACAATAATAAATATTTTTAACTTATATTCAATTTTGAGCATTAGTTGATTTTTTGATAGAAATACTTAAGGGTCTTGGAATGAACGAATAAGCTACTTTTATTCTCCCATTTTTTTAGTTATTCCAGGGGTTTCATTGTTTTAGGAAAAGGTTGCCGAATAAACGAAACAGCTACTGATCACGCGGGCGAAGCCGCGAGCGGGTGTCTAGTTAGTAAATTTACTAAAAGGCTTTCCTCTATATCTGTATGGTCAAAACAAATATACACTAAAGGTGGCAATCAGAAATAATAATTATTATGTCAGAATTATTTTCCCTTAATTTAAAAAAACTCAAATGTCTAGAGCAAAAAAAATGATATAACATACAGTTTAATTTTAGTTTATTATTATGTTAAATCCTGGACTTTACTGGGATTATGTAAAATAAGTCTAGTACCAAAAGCTTAGGGCTTTTTACGGAAAAAATGATCTTGGCATAAGCAGGCAGTGCTTATGTTTTTTTAACATAACTTTGTGTATCAGATGCGTCGTTTAAAGTTATTATTATTAAAATAGAAGCCTCGAGCGTATCTCCAGATCTTATATTTTTTATCTTTCAGGATATTACTATAAAAAAATAATGGTTACTTATATTACACACTCTATACAATTAAGATCAGTTATTGCACGAACTTGAAACGGTATATGCCGTAAATGTATTTTTGTATTCTTATTTTTTGTTAGTTTCCTACTACAGTTTGAGTCTCAGGGTCACAATTTTCTTTTTCATTCACACTACATTTCGTATTTTGAGGTAATTAGTATTGGTCGTTTAATGTGTAGGGTATCTGATCATTTAGTAGTAGCCGAGTAATCCACTCTATCCAATAACAGGGAGCCTGTAATACCTCTACAATAGGGAACGAACACTGTTTGTTATCCTACAGAAGGAAACAGTTACGAGCTATTAATAATAGCCTTGTAGAAATAGTGATGATATTTGGAATCTATATTCTGTACATACTTGAAAAATACATATGCATAATCTAAGACCACAAAAAAAAAAACAACAATTGCTTCAATTTCAACTAGAAATATGCCGTTTTGTAGCAAAACGCCAACAATTCTGAAACGCTGAAAACTTTATATCGCTCAAATGTATAATTGTTAAATTTGATCCGGCAGCGGATGTTTTGTCCATTCACTTTGTTGCGGAAAAAGCGACTAATTAAGCGGATCCCGCGACCCTTATTTTCCATTCCGACCCTTTTAATGTTTAATTTAATAAGGGATTTTGTGGCTAGCACCACTTACAAGTCATGTTTGTTTATATGAGTATGACAGTTCTCTGCTCAAGTTGAAACGAAGCATTTCAAGATATTTCATAGAAAAATTACGCCACGTGACGTGATGGCTATGAGTTCGTTTCAAAATTGAGGTTCTTTTTTTGCAGCTTCACGCTACTTCCCGTATAGCTTCTTCACGCTTCACGCTTCGTTCCGTATATAATAGTAGTCGGAGAGTGTCTTGTATCAATACAGTGTTTTACTTCCGCCAGAAATCGAGGCATTGCATTTTAAGTGGCGGAAATCAATACCGCGTTCTGTGTTACCCGATATAATGAAAATGAAAACTATTTAAATATAATAATAATTTCTCGTCGGTATCAAGCCCACTATCAATCGCATTTACAGACGCTGTATCACGATGGCCTCGAGCTTTAACTTAAAATATTTTTCTTTGTGAGGTCTGATTTCGAAAAATATCAAATTGAAATTCGATTTAAAACTGCTTTTTTTAATACAGGTAGAAACTACAAAAAATAAAATATTTTTAACATTTCACTTAAAGTGATATTCACTTTAAAAATATACTTAGCGGTCCGAGCGTTTGGACTTGATTAGTTTCCAAGAGGTACGGGTTCAAATCCCACTGCGTTCAATTTTTTAAACGTTTTCTAAAAATGTTTTTTAATTTTAATATTATTTCATGAATAGAATGAACCAAACCGACGTCCCTCCTTAATTTTGTCTATAAAACAGTATCCATGCTAAATTGCTCAGGAAAGCGCGTTTTTATTGAATTTGTGACAAATGTTACGACGCATATAACTATTTTTTACGTCACACCCCCATGAGTGCGATGGAATTGGAATAACTGTAATATGTCTTTCCAATAAAACGTGTTCTTTTAACACCCTAAAAGATTTTTCATTTTGGGGTTTTGATTATTTATTAGTGTGTTCCTGGCCCATTAAGGAAAGTTATGCACGTGTAGAAAATGTTACTTATTTTGTCTTACATTGTGTAAGCGCATATTTTTGAATTTATTAGTCATTTAATTTAATTTTACTATTATTTCATGCAGTTACATCCTTTTTACATGCTTGTTTTATTTTTACATATTACGCAGTTAGAACATTAAATATACACTAGTATCAGGAAGTGGCAAGAAGTAAGTCTAAATAACGCTGTAAAGTTTTCTTACATAAAAAGTTACAGGAGAAGCTATCAAGAGGGTGTTAATAGAAAAAGTATTTTAAATAAATTGAACCAGTTTCACGCTTAGGAAATTAGACATATAGAAAAAGTATACGAATTTGAACGCAGTGGGATTTGAACCCGCGCCTCTTGAAAACCGTTCAAGCGCTCTGACCGCTAAGCCATGCGGTCTACATTCAGCTACGTCGAAACTCTTATACGCTTATTATCAATATTTATACAATATTTATAATGTATAGTAAGTATCAAAACTACATATTTAGAAAACTAAAATTTTTAGCGGTATTCAAGAGGTGCGGGTTCATATCCCGCTGCGTTCAAATTCTTTCAAATAAGTTAAAACAGATTCACGCTTTTTTCTGCATAATCAGTGAGAACCTAATGTCAAGACACTCCGTTCTCCACATTTCGCCTGTAATCCAAATATTGCGCGCTGAATGGCGCAACTGAACGCCGCGTTTTATTTTGGGTACCAGAGCGGAGAAATGAAAATATGTTAATAATCATTACTTACAGTGTTTGAAATCAATCGCCAACTGAGCCATGATGGCCTCAATCTTATATATTTTTTATTTTTATAAGTTGGTCACCTGTTATATAAAAAAACATATGTAGACCTTATAAGTTTATGAAGAAAACTAAATATCTAACCTAATTACAACATTATGGCAGTGTTTTTTCATACTATACTTAATATTCGCATGGTTTCAAAAAACATATTTTGACTTTAATATACCTAATTAAAAAGTTTTAAAACTGCATCTTTATAGCGTGGGCGTGAAAAGTTAGGCAAGTTTAAAATTATAATATTTGACCTTTATGTGGGTAGCATAGCGATTTACAGTTTCGGACTATAAATAATTTTACGACTGAATAACTTCGCAAAGAATCCTGGGTTGTTCAGTAAGCCCGACGACGCGGTAACTTGTGGCAGTGTATGTAAAATGTATATTTAATAAATCATTTTATATGCCAGGCATTTTTGGAAAACGTATAAAGAGAACGGCTTCTAAGAGGCGCGGTTTTGAATACTGGGGCGTTCAAATTTTTATACGTTATCTAAAGGTTTTGCATATCCTAAGTGATATATAACATTTTTAAAACTAATCACTTTTCTATATGTTTTACAGAAAGTTTCTGCTGCACAATTTTTTTTCTTAGTTAACAAGATTACTATACAAGTGTATCTAATTGCTTACGGAACAACAGGGGTTCCAATATGACGCCTGGAAAAGTTTAGACGAATACCTCATATTTGATTGAGAAAATGAGGGTTTGATTGTAACTTCTCACAGTCGCAAAGTTCGGTGGAACACGCACTGAGGCGAAATTTATATGAAATGTTTTGATATCTATAGAATAGTTAAAATATTTACTATGTAGTTATTTTCTGTTTATTTAAAGCTTATACTATATATTAATTATATTATAAAAATTTAATCTCCGTACAGAGATGTTAGCAAGAAAAATA
The DNA here is from genome assembly GCA_038994665.1 of Podotricha telesiphe. NCBI lineage: Eukaryota > Metazoa > Arthropoda > Insecta > Lepidoptera > Nymphalidae > Podotricha > Podotricha telesiphe. Next base: position 551,185 of record JAOYRR010000315.1, on the reverse strand, counting down.
AGTTGCAACAAGAGGTTAAGAACTCGATAAGAACAACAACGCGGGTTTGAATTCCGCTACGTTAAGTTCTTATACTTTTCTAAATAGAAAAAAAAATAAAACCAAATGACAAGGAAAACGAAACCTTGCTATACGGCGAAAAGCGTGAAGCTGAAACTCAATTCTGAAAACTTTGAAGTCTCAAACCCACTACATAAGAGAGCAAGATACAGTCAGCTTCTTCTGCAAGAATCTAGGGCAGTACGCGAGGCAATTAAGAAATCATTGGCGGTAGTTGGATATTAATTGTATCAACTGAAAGACGAATGCCACTTCAGTCTACCCGTGACCACGGACTACTGTAACGTGTTCGAAACGTCAGGTTTCTAAATTGTATTTTTGAATACCAAAAATATACGAGATTAATCCGGTTAAAAACTGTTTAATTTCAAAATGTATAAAAATCACGAAATCCATAGACCTTATTAAGCGTGAAGCAGGTCTATAGATGTGTTTTATTGTTGCATATTAACTACAGTTTTTTATTAGATTTTTCTCTATCTTTTCTTGAACATAGACAGAGAGCACCAAGTACGTCCATATTTTTTTCAAAATTTGTGAGATTTGACGGTAAATGTGGCCGACCACCATTGCCTCAACACTATACTTTCTTCGTATCGTACATGGGATTTAAGCTCCCAAGAAGCTGTTAGAAAAAGAAATGCAAAAGATGTTATTAAATTGTCAAGTTTAAGAAAAATTGTAAAGACAAGTCTAGTTATAATTTGAAGTAACGTTGCTAGTACATTTGTAGGCAGATGGAAATTTAAGTTGTTCAAATCCACTCACTCAAATTGAAATTTTAAACAATGAAACTCATTGAAGTGTTTCACTTTGTTAACTTTCTTTGAAGTTATCTAATTAGTAACAGAGGTAAAACTTTGACTGTCAAACTTAATATAATTATGTCATGTTTAAAGTTAATTATTTCCGCATTAATTAAAAAAAAATCCGACACAAATATAAATAAAGTCAGGCCAGCAACTTGAGTAATTCGATGTAAATACTATATAATAAAAAAAACATATATTTAGGAAACTTATATTATTAGTTTACAATAGTAATTCTTCATAAAAATTTAGAAATACGTGACACGTAATGTCTCAAATTCGGGTAGAGAGTGGAGAAAGGAGTGTCTGAATACTAGGTTTTCTGTTATACCCGCTATGCGGCAAAAAAAATAAAGTGAGTACATTTAATTCTAAGAGCCCACAACACTTTGCACATTGTTTTCGGAGATCTTATGATTATAATAAGATATTTGGCTTTCGCGACTTTTACACATTTTAAATGAAACTATTTTAAGCTAACAATTTTTTGTATATTTTCGTGTGTATAAAATTAATTTTAGAATCTTTACAGTATTTTATCTGACGTTTTGAATATTTACAATAGGTATATATAATTGTAGTTTGCTTTTTTTCAGAAAAGATATTTTATTTAAAACTAGCAACTTGCTCGCGGCTTCACCCGCATGGACTATGGTTGTTTCGTATTTTCGTCGCAATTTTCGTGAAACAAAGAAATTCCTATACTATAAAAAATGAGAGAAAAAGTAGCTAAGTCTTTTTCCCAAGACCTTCAAGTATCTCTATATAAAACTTCACCACAATCGGTTCAGCGGTTTAGCTGTGATGACGTCACAGACAGACAGTTACTTTCGCATTAATAATATTAGTATGGATAATGCCGCATTCTTCCAGATTTATCTCTGTACGGCAAATAAAGAACACAGTTATATCACTAGATTTTCTCAATCGCTAAAATACGAGAGACTTGTGACAGTAAAAAATATATACAAAGCCCCAAAACATATAAGTACTTCTTTAAAACAATATAATATTCAATATTTAAATTGAAAGATGCTTAGCAGGATTTAAAAACTGATCTAGACAACTTCGTAAGTCACAGACTGAAAGTGAATAAGCCTATCAATTGTAGCGAAGTGCTCTCGAGTAATATAATCTTGAAAGGAAACGCAGACGCGTTTAACTGTGTATAAATGGATTATATTTAGTTGATTTAACAAAACGAGCCCTAAAATGCAGATGCACGTTTGTTTTACTTTTTTCTTTTTTAAATATAGGCTTTAATAAAGTATTCTGATAGCGTTCACTTATTTGTTGACTAGATCGTAGCAAAATATGAACTTTTGCTTGTAAATTCAATTTTACTACATTTATAGTGCCGTTATGGTGCAGTGTCGTACTCTGCGACTGTAAATTGACTGTGGGTTCAATTTCCAGTCGATGGAGTGATATTTAAATTACTACCTTCGTAAGTTACATGACTAAACTATTTCGTTCGCACAAACTTTGCTTAAGTTTATAATTTAAATGGTTGTATCGTTTATGAACCGATTGAAATGAAATAGCCACTAAATGTTTTTTTAAGTTTATCACATTACAATAGTAAAAGTTTCATTTGAATCAGTTCAGCCATTTCTGAGATTGGCGTGATCAACCAAACACACAAACAGAAAAGAAAATTAAAAATCATTTTTTTGGGTTCTATTATATTGATAAATGCCCCTAATAATATTTTTTTTCATATATGGTCCATGTACAAATCACTTTTATTATATGTTTAGATTTTCATTTCTCCGCTTTAGTCAGAGAAGGAACGGTGTGGAACAATTTTTTTTAATTATTGCGGACAGTTAAAGGTGTCTCTGACTATCTTGTTGAGCGGGAAAAAGCGTGAAACTATAAGAAAATTAAGTAATTCGATCACATTTTCTCTTTTTTACCGATTTTATCTTTTTACTTACACGGATTTGAGCCTATAGCCATCACATTCGCATATCACCACTTTTAAGTGGTACCTTTAGGTAAACATCATATGCAAGATAGGTATAGTAGATACTTATTCCATTTATTTTAAGCACGTTTTTATATAGAGAAGCGAGCTGCTTTCCAACCGCTTATAATTAGCTGAAACAATAAAAATATTTCTAGTCTTAACCTAAATGGTTATGTTATTAAGGCAGATGCTATTTTGTATGTAATAGAACTGTATGTAATCTCATTTTTGTAAGACCCTCCACTAGCTTAAGTAGGACACAAAATATATGAAATTGATTATTTCACCTAAACAGTATTTTCAACCGACTTTAAAAAAGGATTCAGGTTCTCAATTCGACTCTTTATGCGTTTTTACTGCGTGAGAACCAATTTTGATGATTCATGATATGAGAGCTAGTGCTTCTCATGTGTTCTCGTTTAAATTAGTTTAGATCTGACAAGCAGTTTTTGAGTTATTCGTTGGGAATATCTACCTAGTTGCGTGGTGCACGCATATATATATATATATATATATAAGTTAATTAAAGAGTAGTCGTAGATTTTGTAAAAAAAATTGATTATCATTATTTCGTCGATTCGCTCAAGATAAATTGATAATGGTGACTATTTTAACATTTTTAAAGTGTTATTTACACACTTAGGAAATTGAAAAAACATTTTGTTGGAAAACGTATAAAACTTTACAAATAATCCAAGAAGCGCGCGCGGGTTCGAATCTCGCTGCGTTCAAACTTTTATACGTTTTCTAACAAAATGCTTTTTGTTGACCCCTATGTGAAATGACATATAACCTTCTGATACATACAGTATAATTGAAGTAATGTGGCCCCTAATTAGCTACAAAAGTAGTATCTGCTATTGATGTTGGCAGCTTCACGCTGTTCCCGTAATGATGAAGACCTGAATGCCACACTTTGTTTTAGGGCGTAGAAATGAGAATAATTTTAATATAATCATTTCATCCTGTCGCGAGAATCGAACCCATAACTAATCTCCTTACACAAATTTTACTTCTAAAATGTTATTAACTCCAAGGTTTGTATTAGACCACGAAATGAGAGCGTTTTTTTCATCATTTAAGCCAGACAAAGTAAAATTTTGCCGCATGATTTAACGATATACAGATTAATATATAAATTCATATTTATTATCTTTCTAATAAAATTTTTGATCCCGCTATAAATATTTGTAAACAAATATGTGAAAAAGTCTGCAAAACCATTAGGGAAAAGCCAGTGGGCTCCGGGATAGTTATTTTCATTATGAGATGGCACAGATATAAATGATGAATCGCAAACAATAGGGTGCGCGAGTCCAACGCGGAAGCAGACCCACTCCGCCGTCGGAGACCAGGGGGAAAGAGAACGCGGTACGCGCATCTACAACTCTACTCTAAAGGAGCTACAGTGGGAGCGTCATAGTCCTGCTAGTCATCGAGGATGTGGGTGGAAGAAACCTGGCGAGCAGTCCACCGAGGCGTGGTAGTAGCTTGCACGAGCGTTCCTGCGACGTCTTAGGGGTGAAACGGGTTTCCACTGGGTTTGAGTAGGTAGTATCGGGCTCGCCAGTGAGTCCTACAGTAAAATCCATCCGTCCGTAGGGCAGTTTATCTGCCTGCGTTCAGTTGGTCTGCGTAAATTGCATTTACAAGCGCCTTCAGCAGGATTCCAGGACTTTAACTTACAATTTACAATTCAAAGTAAAATCAGTTATCATTATACGTAACATTAATCAACTTTGATAGTGTATGTTTGTTTGTGTACATTTCCCTGTGCGGTCCCAACTTATCACCATGAAAATTACATAAACACATAACACATAAACATTATGTGTTATTTCGTAGATAATGTCCTTGCTTATTTTTTATTTGTGATATTCTGTTAATTTTTATTGAATTTTGATACATTATTTAATTTAAAGGTGGCACGAAGTTTGCCGGGCCAGCTAGTAAATGTTTTAAATATTTTGAATGGACTTGTTATTTTCACTATACAAAGTAAATTCCTTTTATCTTAAACTAAGGTGCCTATATTGTAAAGTTATGAAATTTCAATTACTTGCAACTGTTCTTACAGCAGAATTGTCTATTGTTGTGACACGTTTCTACAAAGGATATAAGTTGCAAAGGAGCTGTTCTGAGTCAGGGACAGTACGTTTTCAATATCAAACAAAGTTTCATTGTACTAAAATAAGAAAACTTTACATATAATTTCATTTTCTATTTTTGGAAAACTTTAAATAATTAATAGACCGATTGAGTCGTAACATACGCGTTACCTTAGCAACGTACGCTGTTTACAAAAGTGTATTCCAAGCGCATGGCAGTGTGTGTAATATTTATTTTATTAATTACTAGCGACCCGCTTGCGGCTTCGCCTGCGTAAATTACACTTTGTTCTTACTTAAGTCACAAACTTTGTTTAAATTTATAATTCAAATGATTGTCACTATAAATCCATAAACAAACAGACATACATGCAAACAGAAAAATAAATAAAAAATCATTGTTTCTATTACATTGATAAATTCCCGTAATATTATTATTTCTCCTATATCTTCCATGTACAGACAACGATCAGTTACATTCATGATAGGGATATAAGATAAAAGATAATCTTTCCAATATTATTATAAAATATATTCTTTATACACTTCTTTGGTCAAATTCCATCACCCTCCGTCCGTAGTAAATGTGTCCAAAGCGGCCATCTTGAAGGAAAACTTTACGTATTAAATATAATGATTTAATCCATCGACAAAAATAATCTAATAAAACCTATTTTATATTTGTATGATGGGCAAATATGTTCAATTTAATTCTGTATCTATAGCGATAAGAGAGACGAAGCTGACCTCCTTGTCTAGACAAAATAAGTAAATTACAATATATAAGAAGACTATCAAAACAAATTCATTCTAAACTTTATTAAATATAAAAAAGTGGTCGATTCTGTACATCTATACATATTATAAAACAAAGTCCCCAAAAGCTGTCTGTCTGCATGTGTTCGATTTTTTCAAAACATACTTAACGAGTTTTTGTACAGTTTTCTCTAAAATATGTGTAAAGTGCAATTCTTGAGGAATGTTAAACTATAACGTTTACTGTTGAAGAGGTTTGAGGTAGTAAAAAACCTTGCCTGCTGGGAGCTTTACTTGCGTGCTCTGCTTAAAGTAGCTGAGATACTAAAGTAATGTACTAAATAATTTAAAATCTACAATACTATAGAAAAATCTATGATATCATATCTGTATCTCTTATGGTAAAGTCACAATACCTACTTTTATGATCAACATTTCAACTTAAAATATTACGTTATTTTCGGGGCTATTTTTTTCCTCCGTGATTTGAGCGGTTAAAATTGTGCGGTACACTGATTTCCGCGCAGGCGAATCCACAGGCACAGCTATCTATTCATTATAAACAAAAGTCTTCTATGGGAGGCCATAAACTTGGTTGGTTGTAATTGCCATCCGAACTCGGGCGAATGTAATTTTTTTATTTTTTTTTATTACAGGAGTGGACGCCGACAGGCTGAGAGCTTTAGTCATGTACCAAACCAGATGATGAAATCGAAAACCTTTCAAAATACATTCTAGTAACTGATCCACAGCAAAGTCAAAATGTGTACTTTAACAATTTATTCAAGATGCTAAACGAGTAGCATAATATATTTTCCAAAGAGTCGCCGTAGTTGTCAAAGTGTCAAGAATCTCATTTTTATTAACGGCGAAAGAATAAATTTCGGTCAGATGGAGAGAAGAGCAATTTAAAAACCTATTACCGATAAAGCGTTCTCATCTTTGGGCCAATATCTGTTTCTTAGCAATAGCTCATGAACATTTAAGGGCCCGACATTAGGTGAATATGAAATGGGCCTCACGTTAAAATTTTAGGCACTTGTGGGAAGATACTAACAGAAAGTTTGTTAAGAATTTATGCGGTTCGCAACTTGAGAAAGATTAATTGTCCTTACTTTGTAACTCATATATAATTTAACTTCAAATAAATGTTTCGATTTTTATTTAAATATAGATTAATTAATTAATTATGTAAAACTATAAATGAAAAAAGAAACTGTTGAGTATCTCGCCGGCTCTTCTCAGCAGAACTGCCTTCCGAGTTGTGGTAGCGGCCGCTAGGACTGACAATACTGACATTTTATGTTAATTGACGATGCGAAAGGGCTTGTAATGGCCTTTTTGAATAAAGAATATTTTGATTATGATTTTTGGATTAACACTATCGTCGCGCAGTCGACCAGTGGTCGTGGGTTCGACCACCTATTGCGGAAAATATCTATATTTACATTGTCAAAATGCGATTAAAGTGTACAGATCTCACTTCCAAACACGTGTCTTAACACTAGCGAGAAACAAAAAGAAAGTTGTCAGAAATGGCCATTGTGGCGCAGTGGAACTGGTAAGTAAGAAAAAGCGCGGCGTCGAGTCCCGTCTATCAACTTGCAATGATCTCTCTGACTGCTTTCTAATAAACAAACTGACAACGATCATCTGTTAAATTTAATACAATAGGCAAGCAATTACCGAAGTTAGTGGATTTGCAAAGCTAATGCATTCAGTGTTTCACAGGTCAACCAAAGTGAATTACAATGGAATTGACATTGACGGAGACTTGCAAGATTAGATAAGTGCACTTACAAGACTTAGGTACCTTTAGTAGGTATACTATTTTGAATGAATGTATTATAAACTTTTAAATTAAACACAAGCTTATATGATGAGTCCTTTACTAAGAATTTTAACTAGTAGAGGCCTCATCATTAGGACCGTCTTTTACAATACATTTGTGTATATGAATTACTTTTGAATAATATGCATGAATAAAATTAGATTATAAAGTCTACTAGTATATACTAGTATAGGCTAGCAGGTTTTTTGTATTTTTCAGTCCGTACTTCCTGTTAACTTTCCTATATGATTAATATATTCTTTTCATTAATAAGGCTTCTATATCTATATAGTTATCTAATTCATACGAGCCCAGAGCGGAGAATAAAAGTAATCGAACCCACTACCGATCGCGATTACTGACTAGACTAGTTCCACTGCGCCACAACAGCCAAGGTGGCTAAAGTATTATTAATATTATAGATTTTTATTTTTAAAATATATTTTTCAAAAACTTTCATGAATAAACGTCCGTAAAATAGCTAGTTTCTAAAACTCTGTGCAAACTTGGGTTATAAATAAAATTACCGCGAAGCGGCAGTCGTGTCGTCTTTAACACGTCTACTATAGAACTTTGAGATGTAGTTTACCTTGACACTAAGCTAAGAATACATTTGCTAAGTTTCTCTGACAGATGTCAATGAAAACGCAACATGCATATGCATGCATGCATGTGAAGTTTTTGCACTAGTTTTATTTGCATTAAGTAGTTTCATTTGACATTGGTGCAATTGTAACGTTTTTTTTTTCCAAGTTTTCGCTTTTTACAGTGGGTTGAGGTTTGGCGCTCCGTTTTCTGACCGAATTTAAGAAATTACGTGAGAGGCTCAACTCAATCGCAGTTTCTCGATATGAACCGTTTATAATCGAACGCGGACCCACTGGGTATCAAGACACTCCTTTATCCACTTACCGGTTTGTCTTAACGGTAGTGCAAAAAATGAATTGAATACCTTTTAAGTATTGTTTATAATCGATCAGAGATTTTGGCTTTATAATTTTTTGTTTCGCTTTTCTCTCAATAATCCTCCTTGATATCTGCAGAGTGAATTAGGAAAATACGAATTCTCAGTCTTTTTCATTGCCAAATTGGCAGCAATATATCCTATGTTCTTTCTGAAAGTTGTGTCACTATTTTTCAATGAAACTGTTTTCAGACATTCCAGAACTCCTATATTTTTCCATATGGTACAACAAACTCTTATATTTTTTTCAATAGTACCTCACTCAATATAAAGATTAATATACACATGGAGCCATAAATATATTTGAATAGGTATGTATGTATATGATTATATATGTGTATGTATACATAAACTTCATATTAGTAATATGTTTCGCTTGAAATTTAATTGTGTTTATTTATTGTACAGTACTGCTATCCCGCTATATTGCCTTCACCCACTTCCATAGGTTGGCTGGACAAAATCTCTTTTAGAGATAAGTCCACAGTTGCTAACTTAATTACTGTAATGTGAATTATATTGTTTTTTTTAAGTTCAATAAAGAATATATATAAAATTATCTGCATTGTTTTGACCGAAATAAATAATAAAAATTGCATGTGTAGCCAGTGTTACTTTCACAAACTACACGGCATCAGAATCCCATATTTTATACATTTTTCAGCATAATCAATTCCTCCGCTGGAAATCGAACCCCCGACCAATCGTGTTTACAGCCAGACGATGGCCCTTCAATAGATAATAACAAACAAAACTATTCCGATTTCAAATTCACATCCAGTCATATTATTTGAGAACTGTTCCCGTACTATGAGTATATTAGTACAATAATTTGATTAACAAGTCTGATAAGTACTAAACCATGCAGAACTCTGTAAAGGCTTTTGTGATTGTAGTATGTTCTATTAATATACTGTATATTTTGGAGCGTAATACAGATTTACAAATTAATTTAATAGATAAACTGTGTGTGCTGTATAAGTATATGGTACATGTGGATTTGCTAATTAAGGAAGGATGCTTGTTGGTTCGAAATTAAAATATCAATAGAGTATATTTAAATTTGTATATTCATATTTCCGGTTTACATATTAAGGAAATATACGCTGCTTTCCACAACTCACATATGACATCTATAGTGTCTAGATAATAAATAAAATTGGAGTCAGTTTGTAATATTAAAACAGCCGATATTTTTTGTCTGTCTGTTCCTAGTAATCTCTAGAACGGTTGGATTTTAACGGGACTTTCATTGGGAGATAGCTGATGTAAAAAGGCTAAAGTAATTTAGCGAACCTTTATTTTCCTTGTCTACGAAGTCGGGGGCACAGCTAGTTAAGAAATGTGAATGTTAAAAAGAGATGGTAAATTATTATCTTCGTACGATTATATCTGCTAACCCCATTTTTATAGCAGATGCAGATACTATTAAAATAGCCTCTTTTGTTTTATTTTATTGCGTAGGTTTTTTGTTAAGGAAAGTAAATAACCAATAAGACCGCCATGGCGCACTGGGATAGGATTTAATTGTAATCACGATTGGTTATGGGTTCAGTTCCCACTCAGATAAATTATCGTAATTTAATTTTTTTAATTTCTTTGCTCTGGTCAATAAGACCGCCGTGTTCCGCGATTCAACACACAATATCCCGAAATCGGCCGGAAGCTGGAGAACGGAGTGTCTTGACACTTGGTTCTCTCGGATAACCGATCAGTACGGAAAAAAATATTTAAATAATGATATACATGTACTAAAGATTACAAATTATAACTTCTAGTCAATAACAAAAAGAGTAGTGCTCTTTTTATCAGTCTGGGATATTTATTTGATTAAAACAATAGAATGGGCCATTCAAAGCAAATAAGCGTTTGATTGTTGAATTTCATGTAAATAGGTCAATATGAAAGGTTTTCAATTACTTTATATGAATGAGGACGAAACCAAGCCAAACAAGTAAAGTGATATTTAACATTTTTTAAGTGTTAATCACACACTGAGGAAATTGAAAAACATATTTTTAGAAAGCGTTAAAAAATTTTAACGCAGCTCTTCATGCGCTTGGACGATTTCCAAGAGGGTTCCAATCCCGTTGCGTTGAAATACGCTTTCTAAAATGTTTTTTTCAGATAAAGTAATTTAGATAACTTTACTTAAAAAAAAACAAGTGTTTTACATAAGTCTTTACAGTCACATATCACGTAAATTGTATGTGTGTTAAAAATCTTTTTTATTATTTTTCAGCTTCACGCTTTTTGGGTAGTGTCAAAACACTCTGTTCTCCATTTTTTGCATGATATCCGGGCATTGCTTGTCAAGTGGCGTGAACGCCGCGTTTTGTCTTATGAATATAATTTAAATATAAATATTTCTGTTTTTTATTCAAAATGTACTGACATATTGCCCAATGATTGTGATTAAATATAGAAGAAGAATATATAAGAGAGTTTCTTACTTCTAAACGTAGTGTCGTATCTATCAAATTGGCTCTTTGTATCGTTGTGGTTCACAATGCTGCCTTTGGCTGTTTGCCAAAACAAAGTGTGTCAATCTTTTATGTATAGCTTGTAATGTAACATGACAGACAATATCTAACTTCTTTTTTTAAAAAAAGAATTACAATAGGCTGTATAGTGACGAGTCATTTTGTTGTTTTTTTTCTGTCTGCTATCAAATTTTATATTTAAGTAGCTGTGCCAGCGACTTCAGCGACTAAAATGAAAGTAACAATAAGTTACTTCTCATTACATCAGCAAGTGAAAGTTCTGTCAAAATTGGTCCAGCCACTCCAGAAATTAGCCGGAACTAACAGACAGACAGACCAAAATTGTAAGAAATGTTATTTTGATATATGTACCGTGTATACATATGCATTCAGTAAATAGCAGTTATTTTAATATTACAAACAGACTCCAATTTTATTGATTTGTATAGATGAGAAATTGTTATTAATTTTTTTATAATGTTACTAGCTGACACCGGGAACTTCGTACCGTTTCCAAATTAAATAATGCATCAAAATTCAATAAAAATTAACAAAAAGCCAAAAAAATAACAATTCTCAAGTGACACTTGCGTAAAATTGTAATTTTACAAAAGATCGGCGATCCATGGTATAATGTTGATAACTTCCAGTTGTAGGTACCAATTTAGCTGCATCACCTCTTCACATGGATTCAATAATTACAGTATACTTTATTTAACTCAATATATGCTAATATATATAAATAGTAATAAGCTTAACATGTGGGTCTTTGAATAATTTATAATTTTTAAATATAATAAGTTAGTATATGATAATAAATTATCAAGGTCTTTTAATTTCATTGTTAGTCCAAAACCATTAATAACTTTAATTCTCAGAAAAGTTAGCTGATTCAAAATAAGAAGCCACCGATAAACGTTAGTTTAAAAGAAAGTAGTAAAAATGTTTTATAATGAAAAAAAAAAAGTTCGACAGAAGCACGCTTTTTCCCGCATAGCAGTACCCTGCTCCTGTATCGGGTACAAGTGAAGACGAGTGGCGGAACTCAACGCCGCCATGTATAATTTCATTATTTTACGTTCTTAATTCACTTTTTAGTTAAAAATAAAAAAATAACGTTACAAATTATTTTTCATTTTACAAATTGCATTGTTGTTTGAACAAAGTTACTCAAATTTCAAACTAGCAGGTTCGTTGCCAAAAATTTAATTAGCGTTTAACAGTTAACTTCGTTTAGAAATATCGAACGTTATGTGAAACACTGTGGTCTGTGTAATCCACGTTTGATTTTATATGGATATATGTATAGTATTGACACGGTTATGGTGTGGTGTGACTGGAATGCAATGGTTTAGAGTTTGATTCCGACTCAGTATAATAATCATATTTAAACTATTTAAAATTTCCAGTCCAGTCCAGTCTGGTGACACAAAGTGCGGCGTTGGGTGACAACGCTGGGAAATCGAGAGAATTGTGCAATATGAAGTGCCATTACATATGAATAAAATTCTATATACCATAGCATGGTTGATATTATCACTAAATTCAAAGTAATCAGTTCAACAATGGATACGATTTTTTCCTACTTTTATCTTTCCATATGTCCTTACGTTCCCAAGCTCACACCTCGGGCTTTATGTCTAACTCGTTCGCAGTTACTGAGTCAGGCTCTGGAATAGCTTACTTGAAACCATTAAAGGACCTCCCTCACGTGAGGCTTTTAAGCGTCGGGTGAAGTGGTTCTTTTTCAAAAACTTATAACTATACTATGTTCATATATATACATATGTATTTATAATCATAAAAATTAAACCTACCTTTTATATCCCACATGACAGGGTTGGTCGGTAGAGAATGCGTCTTAGCGTTAAGTCCGCCTTTTGTACATTTTTTTATTTTATTGTAAATTGTGTGCAATAAAGAATATATAAAAAAATCAAATATTTTTTGAATTTGCGGTACAAAAACTGATAATAGATGAATAAAAGATATATGTATATATAGATATATATATACAACATAGCCACAAAAACTTGTAAAATCATAGATATATCAAATACTCGCACGTCTCAAATGAAACAGGGCCAAGATTGCCAAATTCATCATAGATATAACTTTGTAGGCTTGTCTAGGATATTTTATTTTGTAAGAATTTGTTTTTCGTCTATATATCATCTACTAAAGTACAACTAAAACACTTGTCCAAAGTAATAGCACATTACTTGTGTTGAGTTGTTTATAAATCTAAATGCAAAAGAGCGGCAACTGTAATAAGTCATATAAACAATGATATTATCAACATGATCATAACTGCCTGTTCTGTATTTAAGTACTAGCTTTCTGCTTCGCCTGCGTGAACTATAGCGGTTTATTTTGAAATGAAACTATTTTTAACCGGATTAGACGGAGGTAGACTACCTTTCTACCTGTGACCACGGACTACTGTAAAGTGTTCGAAAATTATACGCGATTAAACCGGTTAAAAATAGTTTCATTTCAAAATGTGTAATAATCATCAAAATCAAAGAACTTATTATAGCGGTTTATATCTTTTAGCGGCCTTTTTGTAAAAGAATGAAATTCCTGGAAATAGTTAAAAAAAATGGGAGAAAATAATAGTTCTATGTTTATCTCTCAAGATCGTGACCCAAGACCCTCAAGTATGTGTAAATCCCAATCGGTTCAGCGGTTTGGCCGTGATGACGTCACTGACAGAGATTCTTTCGTACTTATAATATTAGTATGGATGGCTTTAGATTATATAAAAGTGAAAATTACTGTAGGTATATCTTACGGGTAAATATACAATGAGGCCTTATACTTGTAAACACTGTGGGGCAATAAATATTTTGAATTTAAATTTCCTGGAATCGACACGTACCATTTTGCCATCATTATTTTACCACCCGAATAATTTTATTTTGTGATATCTTTTAAGATATTTGTTAAAGTAAGAGTTTTACAAAAATATTCAATAACATAAATATTCTACATAGCGACTCGGTCGCGGCTTCGCCCACGTTAACTATAGCTGTTTTGTATTTTAAGCGGCCTTTTCGTAACACAATGAAATTTATGGAAAAATTAAAATCTGTATATAAAATTTAATCAGAAACAGCTTAACGTTTTGGCCGTGATGATGTCACAGACAGACAGATGGAGTTACTTCCGAATTTATAATATTAGTATGTATTAGTAAAAACCTCGAAAGCCAAAGGCATAAATATTTGTATTGTATTAAAAACATATAAAAAAAATGCTTGTTACATTTTCGAAAATGTTCTCTCAAACTATGGCCCGAGTCATCTCTTGGTGATTGCAGGATGTATACCTAATTAGGCGGCCGACGGTATCTTATTTGAATCGCTTCGTCTGAAACTAGACTATTTACATTTCAGCGGCCTTTTTGTAAAACAATGAAATCCCTGGATAAACGTAACCTAAGTTCATCCCAAGACATCCAAGCAAACAAAACAACGTTAATCTCCATAATTTTCCTAAAAAAGAGACCTCAGCTCATTCTGCAAGAATCCAGGGCAGTACGCGAGGCATTTGAAAAATCGATGGCGTGTTTCATATAATAATTGTCACAACTAACAGACGAACGCCACCCCAGTGCACCTGTCCCCACGAAATACTTTTCTAAAATGTATTTTCGAATGGCATACGTGCTTAAACCGGTTACAATTGTTTCATATAAAATGTGTGAAAATTGCCTAAGCCCTTAATAGGAGTCCAAAGATTAATATTATTATAATATTTAATTATATCTCCAGTATACTTAAAGAACGGTATTAACTGTCTACTGTGAGAGATGCTCTATATATATAAATATCCCCAACCTTAAAACTACATCATTAATAGTACTTGTATTTCTTAGAAACGAAAATAAACTTTTTCCAAAGATAATATCACAAGCTTACGTGTTTATTGTACAAATGTTGTAGAAGAAAAGGCAATCGCTCTTTCACAGATTGATCGTATAAATGAAGTATCTTATTTTTTCTTAGCATTCGTTTTCCTAAAACGATTTTGAACAAATGACTGCTGCTTTTACATTTTTATTCTTTTTAATAATGTTATGATGGTGTTGATCTAGTTTGTTTTTGTCTTTTGACACGATTCCTTAATTAAATTTTTCAAATTTTATATGGAATTAGTAGAAAGTTTACAAATCGATTATTATTCCATTGATGGTTTTACTTTTTAATGACGAGTGCGACGAGTGTACGAGTCACACTGTGCCACGACGGTATAACCCTATAATTGATTATATAAATTGCATATAATCGTAATGTTAATGGAATATGGTTATATTAAATGTTTCTAGTTTATTTATACGGCAAAATAAGCGCGTTGAGGTCAAGTAATAAATAATTTAAATGATCTCTTTAGTAAAGTAATCGACGAAATAGTAAACATTATATGAAAAATGATTTTAGTGTTCCATAGGCTATACAAATTTTATTTTTAAAGTGTTGTTCACACACTTAGGACATTGAAAAACATAAACATATATTAAGAAAACGTATAAAAATCTGAACGCAGCAGGATTTGAACCCACACCTCTTAAAAACCGTTCAAGCGCTCTGATCGCTAAGCCATGCGTTCTACATCCAGCTACGTCGAAACTCTTATACGCTTATTACAACTTATTTTTGCTAACAATTTTTTATAAAAAATGTATACGTTTTCTAAATATATGTGTTCCATAGGTGCTTTTAAAAGTGCCAAAAGAATAGCTACGGCATAGAACAAACTTCCCACTGTCAGTTTTTCGTTTTTTTTAAATAAAATACTGAAATACTGGCCTGATTTTCCGATGACAGGCGCAAAATCAGTTCGACTTTACGTTAATATATTGTAGGATTGTATATAGATTTAAATAAAGCGTACCAAAGATTGAAAATGAAAAAAATATATATATTTTGTTTTTAAATAAATGTTTTTTTTATTGTGACAAATAGTTTTTTGGAATACATTAAAAATGAAATCCAGCATAGACATTCTGAATTAATTTCAAACAATGCTTACCTCCGTGATACAACAGTCAATTAATATAAAAACGACAGTACTGGGAGTTCCACAGTCGGTGCTCAGTTCGTGAGTCCTTTAATCATATTTTTTTAACATTTTTTAAAGTGGGAATCCACACTAAGGAAATTGAAAAAGACATATTTAGAAAACGTATAAATATTTGAACGCAGCGAAGTGAATGCAAACAACAAATATAAGTTGTAATATGTGTATAAGAATTTCAACGTAGAGCTGGATATAGAACGCATGGCTTAGCGGTCAGAGCGCTTGAACGGTTTTCAAGAGGCGCGGGTTCAAATCCCGCTGCGTTCAAACTTTTATACGTTTTCTAAATATGTCTTTTTCCTTTAATCATATTTATACAAAATATTCAAAGACACCACACGAATTGAAGCAGAATTTTAACAGTTATCACTAATATGTATATATCATGAAGTTAAGCTAAAACAACGTCTGTACGGAGTCCGCTAAAATTTCATAACTTACATGATATTTAATCATAGCAAGGCAGTATGCACAGTCGACATCTTTGTTTTGTCCCTAGAGGGCAAACTCACGTCGTGCCACTGGATACGGTTTCCTCGAGCCATGTTTCTTTTTTATATTATATTTGTTTTATCTCATATTTTGATTTTGTTAAGTTCAGGATGTTAAATTGTGAGCCATTTTATTTTAATTTCAAATGTTTTGCGCGTTCTATGTACTGGGGTTTATATACTCCAATATCTACTAAATAGTCATTTCGAAGTTTAATGACGGAAAAAAACACCATATAACTTCTTTTTGGACATCATTTATAGGGTAAAAGTGACTATTTTTGTTGAAATCCGAGTTGTTTTAGAAGCCGAGTTTCGGAAATCGAGTTGTTTTAGATTGTACTAAAACAACTCGGTTTCAGAAATTGCAAAATATAGTATTTAAAAAGAAAGACCGCTAAGCCATGCGTTCTACATAAAGCTACGTTGAAATTCTTCAACAGAGCACTTGAACGGTTTTCAAGAGGCGTGGGTTCAAATCTCGCTACGTTCAAATTTTTACACGTTTTCTAAATATGTCTTTTTCAATTTCCTTAGTGTGCGAATAACACTTAAAAAATGTTAAAAAAATATATAGATTTAAAAATCATAAATAAAAGCTCCATACTAAAGATAGATATGCACCAAATTAACAAACTTTGATTATTTCCACATATGAGAATGGGACTCATTGTCGGAGTTCAGAACGCCTTCATAATACAGAAGAGGCGTATACTTGAAGTGTAGTAGAAACTTCATTCAATTATTGAAAATCGATTATACTGAGCTAAAGTTCCACTAGTCTGTATATCGAGCGATTGTGCAATAGCATAGAGATAGGATATCATTAGTACTGTGGTTGGAATAGACTTTACGCCATGGTCATTGCAGGTTCTTGCGTGAGATTTTCACTAATTTATAATATAAATTTTGTCCCATTTTGTTAAATTAAGAGCGGCATAAATATTACACAAACACCACGTTTTTTAAATAAGCGGAAAATAGTGAACGGAGAAACTAATCCAAGACCTTTGAGAAATTCGTATGAAATATATATTAAAATGATTGTAGGTAAAAAACAATGACTTGTTCAGTTGAAGAATTATATATACATACAATTATATATATAAAAATATAACATTCCAAAATCCGAGGCTAAGTAAGCACCATATAAAACATATATTGTCTAACGTATTTGTTTTATTAAATCAAACAAGTGAGGCCATCATCGTGAAGTAAGTCAGCATTTGAATACATAGGCATGTTAGTGGGTTCAATCCACACCCGGAAGAATGATCATATTTAGATTATTTTAATTTGCCTGCTAAGGTAGCGCGGCGTTGAGTTACGTTTTTTAACATGCAATGTTTAACCTTAGAGACCTTAGAGACCTTTCTTTGAAGACTTACGTTACCTTGTCCTTAGACTTTGCCTAATTATCATTGGCCTTACTTACCACCAAGGGCCGGAAAGTCTACCGACCGTTTAAAATGCCTTATGGAGTATAAACAAAGTCATCTGTCTATCGATTTGACGTTCAATGTGTAAGATAATATTTATTACGCACTTGGTCTATTATTCGTATGAAAAATATATTGGAACAAAACTTTGTCTTCATTACTAACGTTCGTATTTTGTTGGAAAAAATTAGGTTTCTTCAACTTGGTGTTGTAGTAATTCAAAAAGGGTGAAATGGAGATATGGTTTGGCGGTCAGTTATTACAAAAATAAACCATGAAATAGATCTCGGCCTGTTCATAACTATCATCATATAATTTCTGGATATAGAGAGCGGAGATAGAGAGTGGAGGTCAGTCAGTGGAGGTCAGTCAGTGAAGGTCAGTCAGTGGAGGTTAGCATTAATACATTTTAAAGGCACCTGTCAAGCATACACTTATATTACACTAGTATTATATTACATGGTTTATTTTTTAGGCCGTGTGATCTCGGCTTAGAATAGGATATTGGAGTTGTCGTTAGAGGCGACTAAAATACATGTGGGAGAGTCACGCTGACAGCAATGGCAACACGCATGGACCGACCCGACCAGTTCATTACCACATTCGGCATTTAAAACCGGCGTCAAGTAGTAACCGTAGTCGAGCTTTCTGCCACTGCGTTTCGCATTAGGTAATGCCGAGCTCCGGCGCCCAACCCTTAAATGCCGGCAACATCCCTGTAGCTCCTCTGGTGTAACAAGGGGTCGTGGGCGGTGGTGATCACCATGGAATGCTAAGGAGTTACTACTCAAAGAATTATTTACAAATAAAAAAATTGTGTTTTGGTAGTATGTAAAATTTTTTTTATTTAAGTTATTTCGATTTTTGTACTAATCTTGAAAAAGCTCGTCTTTGCAAGAAAAGGGCAATAATCCAAAAAATCCTAATAATGTTGCTTGTTATTCTTTTCTCGTATACAAATAGGGTTTACCTAAGTGAGATCATGTCGTCCCCTGTCACTGGCAGAGGCCGCAAGAAATGTATGAGGAAAGTCATCGTTTTTTATATTTATCTTTATAGATTTTTTTTAAAAAATTTTTGGTCAGTATGCCTTTTACAACTTTTTAAGCCGATGCGATGTCATCTATTAGAGGAGTTCAGCGAAGGAGGCAAGTTTGTAGTGACGTAAATCTTCTATACAGTGGATTTCCTGTTAAATTAAGTAACTAAACCGCGCTGCGCAATGATTCGTTTACACTACAATGTTGTAGCTCTTCTCCACAAATGGGAATTACGGATAGTGACAATATAGTAAAAGGAAATTGTAAAGCTCATCAGAATTCAGGAACTACAATTTTCAGGAAGTACATGGAAATAAATTACTAAAAAAAATACTAAGCTCTCACTTTTGTCTTGACCAGCCTCATATATATTTCGAATCAATATTGGCATTCTTCGTAAGATACATGAACATACCACCATCGTCTTTTATACCGGTTTATTGTGCAGTGGAACAATGTATCACTGAACACGTAATGGACTAGATTCGAACCATATTTGGGGAAATGATTATACTTGAGTAATGATTTCATTACTATGCCCTGGTCAGACTAAGGATGATATGAAGTTCAGCCATTTAACATGAAGTACCTATAAATTTGATCAAAAATGGAGAACAGAGAATGCTAACGCTAAAAACTTAAAAATAAACGTCTATAAAATTTACATTTTCAACTTGAAACATTAAACCAAAGTACATAACGTTAGACGAGTATTTCTAATGCAGTTACAATTTTATGTACACTGGAAATATCAACAATAGTATAATGAAACGGTGTATGGCGAATGTAACATACATATATACTTTACTTGTTCACTCACGTACGCAAACGTACAGTTGTACTTTTTACCTTGTTTACTTGACTTTTATTTCTATCGTTCATAATAAAAGTGAAAATGTAGGACATTGTCATAACGACTAGGGGAGATAGGGGGAGATAGGGGAATAAGAGATTTGAAATGGATAACATTTTTACAAACATATAAAAAATTTAACAAAGATTCGAATCCTTGGAAATTATATTTATTTATTTTTTATATCCTAAATTTATTTTTTATATCCTAAATGTTCGAATATCATTTTAAAAATGTAAAAAATATTTAATATATAGATAGCATTCTCTCTTGTCAAACGGTTTTTCATAGAAATAATCTTTGGGTAACAGAAATTTGCAAAAATCTCTCTATGCTATAGATGCTAACAACAAGCATAAGTTATAATAAACGTATAAGATTTCGACGTAGCTGGATGTAGAACGTATGGATTAGCGGTGCGAATGTTTGGACGTTTTCCAAGAGGTGCGGCTTTGAATCTCGCTACGTTCAAATTATTATACGTTATCTAAAAATATTTTACATATCTAAATGTGAGAATTAAACTTTTAAAATTTTACAACATATTAGATAGGTCTAAAACATATTTTTTTATGTTAACACATTTCTAGCAGCATCTGTAAAAATTTTCACGGCAAGCAGAGAAAATGTATTGCTATAGCAGTGATACGTCACTGCATTCTTGACTTTCAACATATATAGGAGACATTTAAAGCTGAGTAGTGAAACCTTATGCTATATTTTGTTTGGCAATACCAGGGACACATTTATATTAAGAATAAACATTCTCCAGTAAGGAAAATTAATGTCTGTAGTGAGGCCATTGTGGCACAGTAATATTGATTAACATGATTGGTTGTGGATTCGAGTTTAACTGAGAGGAATGATTATATTAATGTTATTACCGCATTATAGAGGATTGTCAGTAATAATGCTCTGGTTTCTGAGACAAAACACGGCGTTGAGTCCCGCCAATCAACACGCAGTGTCTCGATTTCTGGCGGAAAGTGTCTTTAGTAAGAAGAAGTGTCTTTAGAAAGTGTATTTTTGTTTGTTTTTGTGAAAATTTTTACACTAACTAAAAGCGTGAAGCTGGAAATAAAAAAAAAGTAAAAGTCTGGTGTATAAAGATACGTAAATTTATGTAAATAGAATATTTTTTTAAAGTATAAAAGCACTATGTAGGTATTTCAACGTCCTAGTAACTAATTAAATTTTCCTTGCAAAAATATTTTTTTTAATGCCTAAGTTATTAGATATTGTAGGTGATTTATTTATAATGTATATACTGTAATAAAATAAAAAATATAAATATAGAAAATAACAAAAACTATCGTTATTTCTCCCCAGCCTCCCCTGCTATATAATGGAGCACGTGTGGGATAACTGCACTATTATTTTATTTGTTAAATAGCTTGAACGAGAAATATTTTTTTATATGATTGTAACCATCTTTTAAAAATACATAGGGGTTTTTTTTTAAAGTGACAATACAGATTATTACACATTTACGAAACGACGAAACTTACTTAGACGTATACGACGCGCACGTCTGTCACACATTCACACTTTTCTATCATCATCATCAGCCCTTCTCCATCTACTGCTGGACATAGGCCTCTTCCATGGAACGCCTCTGAGCTTAATCTTGGACTCTTCGCTCCCAACTGTTCGCGTATGTCGTCACTCCACCTGGCTCGAGAGCGTCCTACACTACGCCTGCCAAGGCGCGGTCTCCACTTCAGAACCCGTTTACCCCAAGGGCCACTACAGACTATATCGATGACTTTGGTTTTCTGTCATCACCTCGTTCCAAATTCGATTCTTCAGAGAAACTTTAAGCATAGCCCTCTCCTCTCTACTGTCAGGGATTTTTGTCTTTTACTATATACATGGACTGTTTTTTTATGCAACACAAAAATTGGGCCTCAGTTTCATATCCAGAGCGTTGAATAGTCAAATTGTTTATTTAATGTGAACATTCAGTGATTTATAGTCAAATGTTTGTTAAATGTAAATGAAAGTGCTTTAACTTTGTACATAAATCACTTCAATATGTTAATGTGTAATATCTTTTACATATTTTCATATGAACAGTAGTTTTAATTAATGTTTTAATATAATTTATTTGTATAATTTATTCTAAAAGAAACAAAACATAATTATTGTCAACTTCACGCTTTTCCCCGCCCACTAGTCTCGTCCCGAGAGAGACCCGTCCGTTCTCGACATTCCGCCACTCAACGCAAAATGTCTTGTAATCTGGCGAAAAGTGTAGGCTATAAATATTTTAATGTGTATAAGACGTTACGGTTGCTATAAGTATTTTACATGGTTTCGCTGCAAAAAACCAAAAATTATTTCTTTCCACTTTATTGATTACGCGGGATGGAAGCAATAGTGCTTAACGTAAAGACGTTACTAAAGAATAATTGCAAGTTATTAGAGTACATATTCATCTCTTCATTAGACTTCATAAGTGTCTATAAAGCAAGTCAAACTTCAGTACAGATTAAGGTACAAGCCTCACAATTTCTCAGTTCCGTATTTAGTTTTGGAACATTTACTTGTGCCACAAGTTATAACTTTAGGAGAGCTCCTTTACCCTTATACGGATGCTGCTCTTTGTTTGACCAATGTAAGATAAGCACAGTCTAGTTTGTATATCTGTAAATAAACGCGATTAATCCGGTTAAAATAGTTTCATTTAAAAAAAAGTTTTTAATTATCCGCCAAAGGTGATGTAAATTAGATACTAGGTCACACCGGTCTCATGCACCGTGATGACTGCAAGACTCGAGTAAGTCCGTTTGGGCCGCTTACACGAGTCAGCCTGTCATAGAAGATTTTGGCAAAATGCACCTTTTCGAAATTAGAACTTACTTCGTTAACGGATAAAAAATATGTAACGTTTTTTAACTAAGCAGTCTCGTTATCATATAGACGAGTTCTAATCCAATGACAGGTTTGCTGAAAATTCTGTTGGCGGTTTTTTTTGAGATCTTTTTATTAGAAAACAGCGTTTAAATGCGCTTTCGTCGTGTATCAAAGGTGCAAATTAAGCGATGCTCAAGTGTTCTTCATCTTAAATTCTATTATATTGGATATTATGTATTTGACGTCCTTTGAAATCCTATGATGACCGCCTCGCTGGACTATATCAGGACTTAGGATATCAGGCCCATAAGATACAGGATAGTTTTGTATCCAATTAAGCTATTCGTTTAATTGCCCCATGAAAAAAAAAATTCTAATACAGTTGTTACAACTTTAGTTTTTACCAGGTTGCTATTTCAACATACATAATCTATGTTTTTTCTTATCTAGAACTATCTAGATAAATTTCTCAAGTAAAATACAAACTAAGCTTCAGCTTCCTTTAAAAATCCATGAAACATCGCTGAACACGAAAATAAAATCAAAAACTATCGTAAAGCTTACGTAGGCGGCGAGCCCGTAAACTTGAATGTGTGCGGCCGCCGGTCAATTTCGCCTAAAGCACTGGATGCTACGGTTTTTTCAGCCTTCAACTAGGATTGTTATCATAAGTGATGAATATTTTGAGAGTGAAGCAAAAAAATCTGATATCATTTTTTACCTCACGTTACTACTGACACCGTGAAGGAGAGTCGAGATGGATGCATTTTGAAATCATATTTGAGAGTAGCTTTGTAACAAAAATATATTCATGTACTTTTCTTAGTAATCAAAACAGTCAGGACGATAAGTCGCTAAGAGCTCAACTAGTGATTTTTTAAATTAAACTTGAATACCCATATGCAACAAGCCTCTTCCTCATAATCCTAAAACCACAATAGTGCAGCGTGCAAATTTCATATGCGTCTTTATAAGTGAAAAGCAGAGAGCGGAGTGACGTTTCCTTATGATTTCAACATGCTTAGTAAATATAAGATACACGAATATGTCACTGAGTATTTACGGTTTATCTTATCAGAAACATATATTTAGAAAACGTATAGAAATCCCGCTTCGTTCAAATTTCTATACGTTTTCTAAATATATGATTTTCAACATCCTAAGTGTGTGAATAACACTATAAAAACAATGTTAAAAAAATATCTTATTAGTGTGTACTCCGGTAACTATAAGGTAGTTTCCAGTTTTACGCTCTATACCGTATATCAGGTTTGACAGAGAGAACCTAGTGTCAAGACACTCCGTTCCCCGCTTTCCGTCTGTATCCCAGACACTGCGCTTGGAATCGAGGATATAGTGGCAGCTCATCAGTTCCTTCACAAGGGCTTACCAGATTCGGCACGACCTTCAGCAAAAAGAATACAACGAAGAGAATTTCAATTAACAGTTAAAGCAACAAAAACATAGTGTAACTTTTATACACTAACAAATGTATTAAATTTCCACTTTTATTACATTTCCATTTTGCACACAGTATACAAAATTTGTATATAATTAATACTTTTGGAAGCGAACGTCTCGCTAAAACGTAAGACGCTAAGGCGCTCTGAAGGGACCGAGTCATGTTCCCCACTTCCTGTTTAGTTTTAATTCAAACAACACTGACGTGTTTCTATATATTAACTTTACAAACTTGGCAAGATTTAGTTTTAAACAATATACCTGCATACATATGTACGTATATAAATAGATATATGTATAACATTTGGTTACATTTGTTTAAATTTCTGAAATGGATAGCATCTGGCTGTAAGCGCTGTGGTAGTGGGTTCGCCACACCGAATTCACTTTTTAATTTCTCTCGTCTCGTCTTCGTATCGTCTTAATATCAACTCGGGAATTAATTTGAATAATTTTCGTACCCCTGCTTTGGCAAGATAACGGTAACGGCGTTGAGTTCCACCACTCAACAAGCAGTTTTTCAAACCAACCGGAAACGGAGAACGGAGGGTTACCTCTATCTACCCAAAAAGTATAATACTAATTTTCTAAAATCATATAAACTCTCATTATAGTACAAGAAAGGTATAATTGAAAAACATTTTTAGAAAATGTTTAAAAATTTAAACGTCCTTTGGAAACCGTCCATGAGGCGCGGGTTCGAATCCCGCTGAGTACAAAGTATGTGAATAACAGTTTAAAATGTTAAAAATAAAGGTAAATCTTTCAAATGATGTTTTGGTGACCACTCGCTTTTCCACTTGTATTACACAGATAGCTTCACTAGTCCTATTTTGAAATATCATCTCTCAGAAGAAGCAATTATAAAAAAATATATACCCGTGTAACTAAAATTAGACGATATACGTTTTCGAAACATGTCTTTTTCAATTTCCTAAGTGTGCGATTAACACTTATAAAAATTTTCAAAAAAATATTTAATAAACAGCATTCTCTCTTGCCAAACGATTGTTCGTAGAATAATTGTTGGGTAGCAGAAATTTGTAAAAATCTCTCTAGAGTGATTCTAACAACAAATAAACGTCGGAATAAGCGTATAAGAATTTCGACGTAGCTGGATGTAGAAAGCGTTGGCGGTCAGAGCGCGTGAACGGTTTTCAAGAGGCGCGGGTTCAAATCCCGCTGTGTTCAAATTTATATATATTTTCTAAATATGTCTTTTTCAATTTCCTAAGTGTGCGATTAACACTTTAAAATGTTAAAAAAAAAGAATTTTACTTTCGTTAAAAAATATTTAGCTTCACGCTTTTTTCCGCATAGCATGAGAGTCAGAGAGAACCTAGTGTTAAGACACTCCGTTCTAAACTTTATCCCCGCATTCGAGACAGTGCATGTTAAATGGCGAAACTCAACGTCGCGCTTTGTATAGCACCAAGCGAAGAAATGAAAATAATATTAATTTCTTAATTATACTTTGCCATAAAAATGTTTTAACTCACATAAGCCGAGATCGTTAGCTGAAGTTAATATTGAAAGTACCAACTTCGCCAACTTAAATTAAAGTTTATCGACTTTAAAAATAAAAGTAACGTTTGTTACAAATGTTTAGTGTTTGCTAATACCGTTGAAAGCATCCGAATTTCCTATAGCAGTTTATTTAAATTGTATTCGTGGTAAAAGTTTCTGAAAAGATGTTCTGAGAGCTCGTTCCTTTTGACTAAAAATTAAGGAACCTGAGTTTTTATTGAAATTATAATATATGTTAGTAATTATATAATGATTTTAAATAAAAAGAAATGCTGATATATTGTATTGTAATATATTTTGAATGTAATATATAAAAAATACACATGCAATTTTTATTACAGTGTATAGATATAAATGGAAAAGTATCGGATGGTATTATATCATAAATCAAAGTTCAATTTCAAGCTAACCTGTGATGGTTTCTACACTACTCTAGCTGAAGTACTAAAAATAATGCCATATTTAAGATCAATATGTTACAAAATGCTATCCGTTTTTCGGTATGCGCTATCTAACTTTGATATGGTATTTTCTTAGATCATAATATCTTCAATATCGACTTAATAAATATAAACCTGCATAGCAACCCTGCTAGCTGTCAGAGACAACCTAGTGTCAAGACACTCCGTTCTACCTTTTTGTCCTTAATTCGAAACATTGCGTGTTGAGTGGCGGAACTCCGTGGCCGTGGTTTGTTTTTACTACTACTACTACTAGAGCGACGAAATGAAAATAATGAAAATGTAATGATTCCTTCGAGATTGAACCGACAACCAATCGCGTTTGTATTTAGACGCAGTCCCACTGCGTCAGAATGGCCTAAAATACAATATTAGTATCTAAAGCATGTTTTAATTAAGAAGTTTCATCTTTTTCACCACTGTATAGACGATGCTACATACCGTATTAGGTTGTAAAATCTAATCGAACAAGTTCGAACAAAATGGTATATGTAGTTTAAAAACAATCTTGAAGCATACAATAAATAATATCGTATTATGAAGTTTATTTTCCTTACTTGAATCTTATATTAATTTTATAATTAATTTAATTTTATATTTTATTGTTTCTTGAATTGATAACCATCAAGAGTAGCACTGAAACAAACGGTATATTAATTTCAAAATTACAATAAAATACTAAGCTGCCAAACTAAATTGAGCTGCGAAAGAGGAATTTTAAAGTTACGTCCGTGTATGCACAAGTGGAGCGTTTTACCCGCATCAGGTATATTGAACCCGGGACTTTAAAAATAAAACAATTTTGTTTACTGTTTGCTACTGCCGCCGGAAGCGGCCATTGGATTTTATTTTAAGCGTTATTTAGATTTTACCGTATACTTTCTGTGTTTATTTGTTGAAGGTCTCATTTTCAATTGCTGTTATCTTAAAGTTGAGTACCAAAAACGAATGAAATAGAACTAAAAAGAATTCAGTCAATGCGAAATACTTCTCTTTGTTTCTTTATAAAAAAATAATTACGAAATAAACCTTATTAAAAAATGGAAACAATATTAGAACAACTGTTATAGAACAGAAATCTCGACTTCGTCGTATAAGTGGCAGAACTCAACGTCGCATTTTTTCTTACCAATGAGCACATCAATGTTAATTATTTATCTAACCCACCACCAATCGTATTTACATTATATAAGATTCTGTCACTGCGCCCTGTATATCTCTCGTATAATATAACTTGCTATAACACTCAGCGAGCTCTACGCGTAGTACTCGTAGCTGATTACGTAGCAAGTGCAACAAATGTCAGATTCGAGTCACGTAGCAGCCCGACAATATATTATCTGTTGTGACGAACGCTCGTTTACTCCAAGGTATTATTATACCGGTATACGAGTATGCAGTTAGTTTGTAACTTTAGTACTAAATAAATATAAGGCAGGTTACCTTACATAGATTTTGTAATATATGTATATTATATAAGTAGAGGCCATCGAGGCTCAACAGTGTCTGACTTTAAATACGATTGACTGTGGGTTCGATTCAAACTCAAGGGAATGTGTTTCAAATATTTTTATTTTTCCGTTCCGGTAGCTACTAGAAAGCGCGGCGGTAGAAAGTGGAGAACGAGCTGATATTTTTTTTAAAGTAAAATTTTTTTTGTTAATCGCAAAAACTACATATTTTCTAACATATTTGTTAGAACTTGGCGCCACATTATTTCCGTTTTCAATTATTATTTTATAGTTAACTAAGACCACGTCTCTTTTGAGATATAAAACAGTCCACGAACCACGCCATCGTCTAGAGTCTAGACAAACTGCTTGAATATCTATTTTTAAAAATGTTATTTTCAAAATTTTACTTAAAGAAGGGCCTTATGAATATCTAATTAAAAAACTTATAATAAATGAATAACAATATATAAGTAAAATATTTGTTTATACGTATTTGTTATATGGAAATGTTATCCAAAGTTAGAGAAACAAGAAAAGTTTGAATTGCCATTATTAGCGGCCTTTTTATACCCTTTGTGTATTTCTTAGCTGTTCGTTGTATTATTTGGTAGAATAGCATGGCTGACTGTAATAAGATTTTTTTCCAAATAAAATAAATTAGTTCAGCTTTAAATAATATGACGTCGAACGAATATTGTTATGATATTTCAGATTGGCTGAAAATGATTACCGCAAAAGTTAAACGTTCCTAAAATATACCATTCAAGAGATTTTCAAATACACATTATTCATTAAATTAGCATATTTCTATTCGTTCTTTGAGCTCAGCGGCCGCAACCTTCCGCAGAACGTGATGTGAATGACAATTACTTCTCATAACTCGATATTTAAATTTTCTAACTTCAATAGGTTTTGATTTAGTATTATAAATAACTAAGTTATATGTTGTTATACCTAAATAAATAATATATATACAGCTAGTGACCCTCTCGTGGCTTTGTTCGCGTGAACTATAGGTGCTTAGTACATTTCGTAAAACTACAAAATCTCTAAAAAATTAAAAAAAAAAACAAGAGTCTCTATCCTATACAAACGTTTAACACAATCAGTTCAGCGGTTTGGCCGTAGTGACGTCACAGACACATCAACCACCGATCTGAAGGCAACGTGTGAATGACAAAATTTTAGTATGTATTACTATTTTAGACTATTAGTTAAGTTTTAAAAGGCTATAAAAGTTTTTTTTACTTAGTTAAGTCCATTTAAGTAAGTAATATAGAGTAATGATTATATTTTATAGATTGGCTTAATATGTAATAAACAATTACGTCACATTTCTTCTGTATAGTCGGGTAGTTAAAGAGAACCTAGTGTTAAGACACTCCGTTCTCCACTTTCTCCACTTTCTCCCAAATCCGAGACATTGCGTGTTTGATGATGGTGAAACTCAACTCATTAGTTTTCAGCGTATTAATTTTAGTTCTTTTTTCAAAAAAAATTGATGTTTTTATAATAATTACGTCACTTCTAATACACTTATATTTACTAATGTGAATTGCGAGGAAACGAAACGACAATAAGTCGTACAAATAATTTCTGAGAAGCTACTGGTCTGGCGGGTTGCCATTGAGATGCGTAAACCAACGTACAACGTACTCTTTTATACTTATTTGCCCTCTTTCATACATTCTATTCTTAGATACATAATAATACATTATGCAATAGAGTATATAATATATACATACGTTATATCTAAATATTACATACTATTCTTAGATATATAAAAATACATTATGCAATAGAGTGTATAATATATACATACGTTATATCGAAATATCAAGAAATGATATCGTATACTTAAATAACATATATACCGTACTAATTTTCAAAGATAAATAGAAGATTAGATTGTTTTCTCGTAAGGAGATAAAAAAACTTCGTATGTTATAATATATATGCCTATACTTATACAAAAAACAAATGACGACACAATAAATAGTAAAAAATAACTAAATAAAACGAACAGGTCTCAGAATTGGGGAGAAAGTAGAGAACGGAGTGTCTTTAAACTAGTTTCTTATTGTGTAACCAGTTATATGGGAAAAAGAGTAAGCGCGTAAACACATTGACTATTTATACAAAATTTTAGTAAATTCAGAGCTGTTATGGTTAGCACAGAAAAAACTGACGAGCTACTTCATCTAGCTCAGAACGTCTAACATTCCAAGTACATATGGAGTTAGCTTAGACTAGAGTTTAACATTTTCCAAACCCGTATAACTTTTTTATCGCAGCGAGATTTGAATCCGCACCTCTTGAAAACCGTTCAAGTACACTGACTCAGCAATGCGTTCTACATCCAGCTACGTCGGAATTATTATACGCTTATTACAACTTATATCTGTCGTTAGCATCTCTGTAGAGAGATTTTTACAAATATCTGTTACCTAAAGATTATTCTACGACCAATCGTTTGGCAAGAGCGAATGCTATTTATTGAATCATTTTTAACATTTGTTTTTTTTAAAGTGTTATTCACAGCGGGTTCAAACCCAGCTGCGTTAAAGTTTTTATACGTTTTCTAAACATATGTATTTCAATTTCCTAAGTGTGTTAATGACACTTTAAAAAAACAAATGTTAAAATAGTCTAGTGTGGTTAAAAAATCAAATAAAAAGAACACAGTTGAAATTGTTCCCAAGTCATTCTGGTCGTCTTGGCAAGGATATTAGGTTCATTCAATGAAAATATTGTATTGTCATCGGATCGGAACACGTTTGCCAAATTCTGAAGTGGGTCAAAACAGCATAAATGCATTGCATTGTGTTCTTACGTATATAGAAGCAGGTGAAGTTAACAAAACTATGTTAAATACAGGAAATTAATTCTAATTACGTACTGTATAATTTATTTTACTTTAATTTAAAATTGTTAGGTTGAGAGAGACGCTCGGGTAGCCGAGGCGAGTGTTACCATTTTAAAGTCTACTGCCCAAGTGTAGCAACTCCTGCAATGCGATGGGCCAAGTACCAGCACGACAATTCCAGGGTATTCCATGGAATTACAGTGCGTCCGTATTCCATGGATCTAAGGAATTTTTTCTATATAAAAATAATTGTCATCGTGACCACCGTGGCGCAGCGTGACAGCGTCTGTCTGTATACTCGATTGTTTGTGGGTTTGTTTTACACTAGGGATATATATATGATTATATTTCAATAATTTTCACTTCTCCGCTCTTGTGCCAAGACTGAGTGCGGCGTTGAGCTCCGCTACTCAACACGCAATGTCTCGGAGAACGGACTGTCTTGACGCTAGGTTATCTTTGCCTATCCTGCTAAACGGGAAAAAGCGTGAAGTTGAAATAAAATCGTTTTCCGCAATAACTAGGCTACCGGATGTTTTTGCTGTATTTCTCATTTTCTGAGGCATCGCTCTACTGATTGTGTAATTACCGTACTTTCCTGCCGGTTTCAAAAGATTTGCTACGACTTAACAAAATTCTATTTTAAAAGCTATTTGTAATTTATATTTTTTCTTATTATTACAAAACATTTTCTGTGCACAATTATTTATTCAGTACACAGTGTTTAATTGATTTTAAAGAATCAAATGCAAATCTCCATTTTGGTTGTTTTTTATAAGAATACTTTATAATAATTGTTATCGGAAAAGATTAAAAATTAAAGTGTCTGTAGAATAACCTGTCTAAATGTTTTTTAAATTCCTAATACTTCCTTCTTAATTCCTTCTACTTCACGCAGCTGCTACATATAGCAGTACAGGCGTGGAGGAAGACTTTTGTTTAAAACACACTGCTCCATATTTTCCACCCAATTTCAAAACGTGTTGAATTGTAAATCACAACACTTCGTTTTAATACCCTTATACAGTAATGTATACACGTAATATTTGTCAGCAGAATCGTCTTACAACTAATACTTTATCTGCATTGCGAACCATTCAAAGGCTCTCTTGCGAAAGAGCATCTCTCTAATATATGGGAGATACAAGTCCTAGCACTTATACATAAAGCTACAGCGCCTTTACATAAAAAAATGTAATATGAGGTGGCATTTATTCTTAAGAAAATCTTAGTAAAATATAATTATCTTTTGATGAGACGCACTGACGTTGCATAGTTGTGGTTTTAAATCGACACGATGATTGTGGATTCAAATTCCAGATGTAGAATGTTTATATAAGTTTTTATATTATTTTCTTTTCTCTACACCATCATTCTCGCCACGCTGCGCAGGGTATGACAACCTATACACTCTGCATATTTAATTTAATTAAATTTGTTATTCGATACGGACGGAAAGTGGAGTATATAGTGAAGTCTCAATTGTGTTTTGTCCGTAAATAACTAAACGACTGTATAAAATTATATTTTCAGCTTCACGCTTTTCCCCCATAGTAAGGTTGGCTGAGAAAACCTAGTATCAAGACTTTATTTTGTCCCCAGAGCAAAGAAGTTACTTATTATTGAAATAAAACTATTACTCCGAGTGAGAATCAAACCCACAACCATCTCGTATATAGTTAAAAGCTATCACACTGCGCCACAGTGCCCTCAATCAAACATATAATGAGCATAAAAACACAGGTTTTAAAAATACAAGATAAGTTCTTCTAGTACAGTACTAACTTACAGGGTCTGTTTTGTATAATGATGGGAATTGGCCCAATTCTCTAATATCACGCATACTTGAAAGAAATCGTTATCTATTAAACGTCGAGAATCGAAGTGAATTTCTTGTTTAAGATTTTTCTTTTTAGTTTCCTGTTTTTTGAAAAAGGCAAAATAGAATATGTCAATTCAGTGCTTTATTAAATTTATACTGTTAGAATTTCGCTTACATTAAATATTTCATAGATAATATACGTAAGTTCAGGATTATTTTTTTTTGCTACAAAAATATGTTGAGTTCAGTCAGCTAGCTTGCAACGTTGAGAGCAAATATAGTACTTATATATGTATATAGCATAGCAAAATATCAAGGTGTTTTATTTAAAATGCAGTGATAGTTAAAAATGAAAAAAAATACAATTACATTGAATATTTTATTGCAATCATAACTACTACTAAAGCTTGCTTAAAGCATTTTGTACTAAAAAGTGTAATAAAGGAAAAAATATACAGATATAATTTTCAAATTTTGGCTAGTTTGCTCACAAAACAATAACATCTAAAATAAATAAATAAAATTGGAGTGTGCTTGGAATTTTAAAATAATCGCTCTCTTTGTAATATTAATAAAAACTCATTTTTACTAAATCCATGTGTATGCAAGGTACATATACGAAAATATATATTTTTTAAATGTTTCTCTGTCACTCTGTTTCTTCCGGCTAATTTAGGATTTTGACGGGAGTTTCACAGGCAGACAGCTGATGTAATAAGGAGTAACTAAAGCTACTTTTAATTTAGAACTCCACGCGGACAAAGTCGCAGGCGTAGCTAGTAGTAAATATTTTTAATATTCAAAAAAAAACACTTTAAATTATCGCAATATAATACTTCCGGAAACCATATCGGAAATTTCTCAACGAAGCTCAACTGTGAATTTTTCCATATAAATCATATTTTCTACGCGAGATTTGAACCTGCAATCATCTATGCTATCTCATAAACTTATAGTCCTGCAGTATTTATGCAAAGAACACAATTTACCTTTAATTTATAAAAACATATTTTTTGCTTTATAATTGAGATTTTCTTTGAAGAGGCACACTCTTTGTAAAATCCGTTTGTAAATGACAAAGGACATTTACGTTTACGAGTAACATCAAACCATTGTAGCTTCGAGCTTTAAGTATGTATTTTGTGGAAAATTTCTTTCGAAAGATATACTTTTGTTGTCTTACTGTTCTTAGTTGTCTATTTGTGAGCACATTTTTTTTTAAACACATTACCGTCCATCAGGCGAAAATTAATCATGTCTGAATGTATGCAATACTTGTTCCTTCAAATTGCGTTCAATTAATCATAGTTTTCTGCGAGCTTATTGTAAAAGCTTTTAATGCACCTTTAATCCTAATCCTAAACATAATGTACCTAAAATATTAGTATTGGTAAAAAAAGCGGAAAGCAGAGAGAACGGAGTGATTTATTATTGATTTTTCTTTAAAATCACAACATGCATATGACTGGTCAAAATATCAATGTTATAAATAATTTAACATAATATAAGACTGTTAATAAAGTACAATGAGGCCAATTACTTAATTTTTAACTCCGTTCAACATTCCATACATGCTTGTATATAACAGTGACTATTATATACAAAATTTGTACCTGGTAAAATTCGATCCTACAAACATTTTGTAAAGTCGTATAGTGCTTCTAGCCAAACGAGTTCTAATAGCCCAACTGTATCAGCTAGTAAATCTTTCATATTTATAGGTAACCGTTGCAACTGAAAAAATACTTAAAAAGCGCACAGATAAAATATATAGAAAAATATAACTATACCTGTAACCATTTAATCCTTGTGATGTTTTCTTCTGTTACACTCAAAGCTTTGCGCTCACCCAGCTTGTACGACTCGTCGTAATACATATACTCTGTGAACGTCAGACCGCTAGTGGTGTACTGCTGTGTGAAATATATCGATATTGTCCCATTTACGATATCGTGTTGGATAATCCATCGACATTTGATAGGGACGGGAAATGGATTGGGGAAGTTTGGAGTTTGTATTATGCCGACGGACCCTTTCAATCGGCCGCCGCATGTTTGGGGACCCTGATGTTCTCCAGACTGAGATGAGACGACGTCGACTGTGATCGTGAACAGTGTGATGCTGAGTAGCTGCTGTATTGAAAGCCTGGAACAAATGAAATTTTTTGTTAAAATTTTTGTTTAAAATCCTAGATTAAACAGAATATTTATATATATTCATTTAGTTTCAATATATAATAAATAACACTTGTCAAGTTATTGTATTGCTAAATTTTAATACATTTAGATGTATTTTTAAAAAAAATATGGTAAAATCAGGTAAAACCTGACGACTTTCGTCGTAGGTTTGGCCATTCTAATTTACTAATGACATTTGCGTCCATTGGGACAAAACGCCTGAAAGTGCACACCGTACTGATGCAAAATGTACTTTTGAAATTACTAGGATTATGAGTATCTTTTTTTTTAGTATGGATCCTGTTTTCTTAACAATATATCTGTCTTAAGTACGTAGTTGTGAATTCAACTTCCATTTGGATATTAATTAGAAAAAAAAAAAAATAATTCTGCCAAATTCAGAAGTTTTGTGATCTCTTTATAATAATATCTTACGTGGTTGGCAAATATATTTTTTATCTGTACTCTTTTGCTTATGGATTCAATTCCCATTAGGGGATTTTTTTTATTTATAAAATTTTCGTTTATCTGATCTGGCTGGGCAAAGCACTTTATTACATTTCACCACAAAAGTCTTATTAAAGCTTCATCAAAATGATGTATTTTAAAATTAAACTAGTTTTGACCGGATTAATCGCTTATATTATATAGACGTTTCGAACACTTTACAGTCTTCGAGTCTTTTTGAGTCTACCTGTGACCACGGACTACTGTGAAGTGTTCGAAACATCGGGTTTCTAAAATGTATTTTCGATTACTAATAATATACGCGAATAATCCGGTTAAAACTAGTTTAATTTCAAAATGTGTAGTAATCATGAAAATCAAAATTCTTATTAAGTAGATTTTACACTACGTCTCTCTACATATACGAAAACCGAACTTACAATCGCTTTACAGTGTCAACTAAAAGTCTCGAACTACCTAAACGCTGATTGGAATATTTCAGACTGTCTGATTCATGAATTTTTCATAAATCGTAGCTAAACTTAAAACTTGTTGTCTTTTTTAATTTCAGCATAGTTAGCTCAGTAATAGATGATGTCGGTTATCTCCAGTGCCATATTCAATTTGCATTTTTAAACCATTAATATCCTTTGAAATTGTATTCAAAGCGATGCTTTTGGTATACTTTTTGCAAGTTTGACGATTTTTCCCGCATAGACGGGTAGTCAAAGAGAACCTAGTACCCAGAGCGGAGAAATAAAAATATTTTTAAATAGGACCGAACCCACAAACAATCGCGTTTATAGTCACACTATGTGAACTGTGCCACTTATTGTATATGATGTTTATTTAATTTTTTATTTTAAAAAGCTGCACAAGTAAGCCTCATGGTAGGTGGTTGGTTACCGTCGCCCAAGGCCCGTGGCCTCGGCTAGTGGTGGTCGAGGAGGAGCACCGTGAGGTTTTAGTTCGTATACGGACGGCCTATCTGCCAGCCCAGAGTCCCACATGACCACGTCTGAGTCCCCCAATCGGGCTGGTATCCGTAAAGGATTTCCTCACGTAAAAAATTAAATAAATTTGCATCTACAACATCAGATAAGTTGTGGATGCGTTGCCAGTCCTGATGGTGAAGGTGTCTGTCACATCTCACATGTACATGTGACATGTACAGTAGGCGGAAAGAAGATAGTGTCCAGACACTTTGATCCTAAATAAATGTACGGGGTGTCTTAAATTAGTAGGCATAGATAACAACACAATATTTGTAGGTACAATTATTTATGTCCAGTGTAGTAAAAAATACTTTTCTTACTAATTAAATACACTCTACTAACGGCCATCTACTCATAAGTAAAGGGAAAAGTTAATACCTTTGTTTTCTCCGGTAGAAATATAAGATATAAGAAATAGTTAAATAAGAATTTTGTACATAGCATACATTACGTTTTTCCTGGAGTTTAAATTTAAGAAACGAGGGGTTTTTTATGGATGTAAAAATCGATGGAGATCTTACTTTTTATTAAGTGTAGCAGCAAGCGTGATTGATAATTTACGTTTTATATGAATTATCTTTGTAAATAATAAAAACCAAGCTCATTTGTCCTAGTTGTCCTAGGAACGATATTAGAGCTATTCTATCAAAATAGTTATTGTCATCGGATACAGGCACGCGTGCCAATTTTCATGTAAAACAAATGCCTCAAAATTCAAAATAATACTGTAATTTTTTTTAATAACAAAAAAATACTGATAAACTGATATAAATCAGTTGACTGATTGATAGAAAAACAGCACCGATAAAGCTAATAAAAACATGTTACTAGCAAAAGCGAAAGAATGAAAAGGAAATATCTACACAAAAGACACAGATAACCGGAGTAATAAAAATATATACGCATATAAAATATACGCGAAGGCGCTCTTATTGCTTCAATCATCAGCCAATAATCAGCAATCTTTAGTAAAAAAAAGATTAAATTAACTAAAAAAAAAAAAATATAGATATAGTTTTTATTATATCCAACGCCTGTGTTATTTAGTGGAATTAATCGAAGTTGTGAGCTACAACTAGTGTTCTTCGTATGACTGACCCCGTTTTTCCCGTTCTCGTAATAGTTTCGAGAAATTATCTCTTAGTTTTCAGCTTTCTTCGCCCAGTATTTATGACTGTGCGTTGTCCGTCCGTCACTAAGCAACGCAAGAGTTTTATGTGTATATATATAAAGTAAATAACAAGTAATTAAACATTGTAAATAAATTATAACTATTTATGAATATTTGTGCAAAATGTAATAACAAATAAATATATTTATTGAATAAACTATGACCTCCTTATGTGATCAAAACACTCCGTTCTCTATTCCCGAAAATGAAAAAATTGCGTTTTGAGTGATAGAATTCAGCGCCATGCTTTGTCTTAGGTACCATAGTGGAGAAATGAAAATATTTTAAATATTATAGTTCACCTGAGTGGAATTCAAACCCAAAATCGTCATTCTAATCAAAATCCAGTGCGCCACGATAGCCTCTAAATAAGCTCTTTAGTAGTTTTTTTATAAATATTTATATAAGCACATTACAGTTTCAATGTATTTTTTTCTTTTTCAACGTGTCGCAAAAGAACGGCGTCTGGCTGTAAACACCACAGGGTATGAGTTATATTCTTACTTGGGAGAATAATCAAATGGTTTATAACATTTTAACGTGTTATTCACACAGGAAATAAATAAACATTTTTTAGAAAACGTATAAAAAATTTTAAAATTTAAATTATTTCACTTTGGTAAAACATAGCGCGGTGTTCAGTTTCGTCCCTTAACACGAAATGTCTGATATCGAGCGGAAAGTCAAGAAAAGAGTATCTCAACACTACGCGGAAAATAGAAATATAAATAAAAAATCTCTTACCTCAAAATTAAAAAGACAAATTATGTAAAAAAGATATATGCTTTTATCTGCCATCTTATACAGGCTAAGGAATGTTGAACTCGATTTTCATTCAAAAATTATTAAATAAGCGACGAATTATTTTACGTCTTTTGTACAAAGGCAAGGAATGTCTAATCTGATATATCTTAATATACTCGTTTATATCTACACAAATAAATAAAACAGTTTGTAATATTAAAATAATCGTATGTCTTTCTATCTGTCTGTTCGTTCTGACTAATCTAGAACGGTTGAACCGATTTGGACGCGCGAATAACTGATGCAATAAAGAACTCGAACGAAGTCGCGGGCACAGCTAGTATAAGCTCAGCTTGACTTTCTGCATTATATATTTTCATACCATGATTAATGCTCACAAATTTAGTGCCATCCGAATTAATCTGACTTAAACTTATAATAAGTTTAATATTTTAACATTTTGAAAGTGTTATTCACACATTTAGGATATGAAAAACTTTGTTAGAAAACGAATAAAAATTTGAACGTAGTGTGACTCGGACTCACGCCTCTTGGAAGCAGTCCAAGACTTTGACAGCTTGAACGCATCTCTAGCGTTCTAAAATTTGAATACGTTTTCTAAAAATGTTTTTTTTTTTAAATTTCAATTCCAAGCTTAGTTCCACTCAATTAAACGGTACACTCATAGCTTCACTTGAAATAACCAAATTTTTCACTCGTTCATTCACATTGATCTAAAATATCCGCTTTGTAAAGGTAGTGGCGGTACGCAGTTTCAGGCCGGATTAAAATTTTCATTTCCGAATAAAAATGGTGAAAGGGAACTGTGCCGTGTTTTATTTTTAAACGGAGCCATTAATTGAAGCCTTATGCATTTTAAAAAGCATGGATATCATCCAATTGATCTATGGTATATAAAGGTAAATACCTGCATATATCGATATCTTCCGCTTAAAAAAGAGTATGTTCTATAAAAAAAACTGTTTTAACATATATAAAAACACAAAACGCGGCGTTGAGTTCCGCCACTCAACACGTAACAACTGAGATTTGCGTGAAAAAAAAGAAAAGTGTAAAGCTGAACAGAAAAACATGTGTAATATTTTTAACAATTTTTTAGTGTTATTCTCACACTTAAGAAATTGAAAATCATGTTTTTATAAAACGTATAAAATCTTGAACGCACACTCTTGGACGGTTTCCAAGAGGTGCGGGTTCAAATCCCGCTGCATTAAATGTTTTGTAGGTTTTCTAAAAATATGATTAACATGTATAATGTTTTCATACTGTACAAGTGCTTGAACTTAACTCCAATAAGCTCTGTATTCACCACAACATAGCTGAATTGTTAGACAGTATCTAAGAATATATTTTTTAACTTTCTTTTAAAGTGTTATTCGCACACTAAGGAAATTGAAAAATACATATTTAGAAAACGTATTTAAATTTGAACGCAGCGGGATTAGAACCCGTGCCTCTTGAAAACCGTTCAAGAGACGCGGGTTCAAATCCCGTTGCGTTAAAATTTTTATACGTTTTCTAAATATGTGTTTTTTAGTGTCTAAGAAGTTGGTTCACATTCTATAATAAGTTCTTTGATTTTCACGATTATTACACATTTTGAAATGAAACTATTTTTAACTGGATTAATCGCGTATAATATTATTCGAACATAATTCGAATAAGACTCCCTGTGACCTGAGTCTACCTGTGACCACGGACTACTGTAAAGTGTTCGAAACGTCGGGTTCTAAAACGTATTTTTGAATACCAATATTATACGCTATTAATCCGGTTAAAAATAGTTTCATTTCAAAACACATTACTCTTATATAAATTAAAAAAATATTATTCAAATAGATTATTCTAAAATGTCTCAAGCCCCAGCTTTCGTAGTCAGCTCATTACTTATTTCATTGTATATATTAATCTTTGTACGATGCGTCAACGGCAAGTAGTCAACGGTAGAGAACGAGACAAGTAATAACAATGTGACAAATTGACAAATGACGAGACCAAGTAAGTAAGAAAATTCGCGTATTCGTCCCTTTTCACCCGTCCTTGTTTTTTTTGACTTTATCGTCATAATAAGTATTATTAAAATTTAAAGAGGAAACCTAGTGCTATGATACTCCTTTGTTCACTTTCCGAACATTGCGTATTCAATGGCGGAACTCAACACCGCGCTTTTTCTTACCAAAGCTGGAACATGAAAGTAAATTAGATATATAATAGAAGAAAGATTATCTTTCCCCCGAGTGGGGATCGAATACAAATGCATTGCGTTCAGTCAGACGCTTTTCCATTGCGCCACAATGGCCCCAATTTAGTAAGTTCAAATTAGTTACATAGATTTCTTTTTCTAGATACTTTTTTTTTATTTTCTTTATTGCACTTACAAAAAAAAAGGATTAAATAAATTATAAAGATACAAAATGTACAAAGGTGGACTTATCTCGTCTATATTACTCGTTCTCCATTAAATGGACCTGTAAGAAAAACTTACAGCACTATTTTTAACCCATTTCTTGCAGTGTGATTTGCTTGAAAATTTGCACAAGTGCCTGGATTCAATATACAAGTAATATTAACTTTAATATATTTAACTTTTTTTACATTTTCAACGCATATAGAAAGGACATATCGTTTACATACGAATGCCTTGCGAACACTGTGCGTAAATAATCTGGTTCCCAATAAGAAAATCTAGGGATGTAATATAAGAAACCACATACAATTGGCAATATGGGTAGAATATCAATGGTAGGGTAGGTTTATTATTACTAGTGGAATATCCTCTTATCTATTTAGGATGTCATATGTACATTCAAAAGATAAGATAAGCCAAGATTAAAGATTAAGTTACAATTTTTTTCATTTTGAAATGAAACTATTTTTAACTGGATTAATCGCGTATAATATTAGTAATCGAAAATACATTTTATAACCCGGCGTTTCGAACAGTTTACAGTAGTCCGTGGTCTCAGGTAGACTGTTTCATTTCAAAATGTGTAATAATCGTGAAAATCAAATAATTTATAATTTTTTTCATTTTATATTTGGTTATGTCAATAAGCTTTAAATTATCTATATATCTCTGTTATGATAATGAAATCCCAACATTGCGTGTTGAGTGTCGGAACTCTACGCCGCGCTTTTTCTTAGGTACCAGAGCGGAGTAAATGAAAATGTTTAAAATATAATAATTTCCTCAAGTCAAAATCGAACCCACGACTAATCGCGTTGACGAATTGGGGCACGATGAACTCATTGTCATATTAGTGTGAATATCAAATAATAAAATATAAGTATAAAATGTTTTTTTTTTTTTAAACAAACTTTTAAAGTCGAAGCCACGCTTTTTGGAATCCGTCCGAGCGAAGAATTTCTTATATGCTTGTTACAGTTTCATATGTTATTTGCATCTCTATAGATCTCTCATCAACATCTCTATATCTCTAAGACCAATCGTTTGGCAAGAGAGAATGTTATTTATTCAATATTTTAACACAACCTAAGTGTGTGAACAAAACTTTATAAATGTTTAAAACAAAAGTTAATTCTATACTATATATGAACTTAATATCATTAAACAATATTAATCTATATTACTAAACTGAATTAGGTAAGAGGTACTCGAATAAAAAAGTCTCAATTAAAACCCATTAGCTGTTAATCAAAAGATATGCCGAAGTTTTTTAATAAAGTTTATTTCATTTAGACGAGACGGACAGTTTCTAATGAATTTGGCCTTCTAGTTATTATATAGG
Organism: Podotricha telesiphe; assembly: GCA_038994665.1. NCBI lineage: Eukaryota > Metazoa > Arthropoda > Insecta > Lepidoptera > Nymphalidae > Podotricha > Podotricha telesiphe. Next base: position 509,546 of record JAOYRR010000315.1, on the reverse strand, counting down.
GATGTATTTGCCAACAGTTTAAAAGTGTTAAAAAAAATGATTATACCATCATATTTCTTTAAATTTTTTTACAACAAACAATTCGCAATATCTCGAATTGAGGTGGAAAGAAAAGGGTGGAGTGTTTTAAAACCGAGATCTCTCTGCCTCAACGTGCTATGCGGAAAAAGCGGAAAACTACTGGTGTATAAATAGTATTACTCATAAAAGATGAGCCTGGTATTACAGTATATGCGATAGTTGGAGATACAATAGACATCTACTAGTCGAAAGCATTGGCATTCTTTTAATATGCAGTCTCATCCTAGGATATCATATAGACATAAGAATTGATTAAGTATGTAAGTTATGTAGAATAAATAAATAGCGAAGTAAGAAATATAATGTAACAAATATAAAACTGTGTACCTATGGGTATATATATATATATATATATAAGTTACCTATAGAGACCCAAAAATATAATATATTTTTTAAATGCTGACAAGGTCTCTGATTACATCAGAGGTTCATTTTAAAAAAAATATTGCACTTGACTTGGATATATGTGTATGAGCAACCAAATTGAAATTAAATAAAAAACATACAAAGTGTTAATTTTTAATTTACCTATTAAGCGTCAGCTGTGTTACATAATTTACTGAAATTATACTGAAATTCATACAATTATCCAATTTGATACACGGATTTATATAAATTATAGTTTACACATAAGCTTATAATCATACGTATATATGTATATATATAGGCACAGAATGGCCTCAACTTATATTTATATATAAATTCTTAATTGCACACAATTTACAACAAAATAAAAAAAATGTACAAATGGCGAGCTTAACGCTAAGAAGCATTCTCTTCCAACCAACCTTGTCATGTGGGATATAAAAGTGTAGGTGTGCAAAGGTCAAAGGTTTAATTTTTATAATTATCAATACATATTTACTCGCATACATGCCTGAAAAATATATAAAATAGATACACACACACACACACACATATATATATATATTCTGTGCCGCACAGGGATAGCGGCTAACTTTAAACGCGTTTGGTTTTGGGTTCGATTTTTAATAATAACAATATTTAAAACATTTTCATTTCACCGCATGGTACCTAAGACCAAGTGTGACGTTAAGCTCCGTCACCTGTCACGCAATGTCTCGATTTCAGATTAGTGTCTTGACACTAAGTTCTTTCTGAATGCCCTGCTATGCTATACATTTCTATCTTTCTTAGTTTCAGCTGTAAAACATATGACTAATACTAAGGGAATACTTTTGATTGATGATTTATGACTTTTAACTAAGATCTGTCAAAACAATGTTTTGAGCAAAAAATATGCTTCGTAACTTGATCCTAAAACATAAAAGCAAAAAACAAAACAAAACTAAGTACTTTCATATTTACAATACAATTCACTTCAACTTCTTTGAATTTACAGAGCAGACAGAAAGGCACTCGAGTGAAATTTAAGCCGCTTGTAATATACACTGTTAATTAGGCACTTTCCAACTTATACACGAACACGTCGTAGAGTGGAATCTTGTATATAATATTAAATTATTATTTCTAGACTATACAACTTCGTCTCTTCTGGGATTGATTCAATTCTAGATACAGACGTGCCTGAAGCACCAAGGGGACAGTTGGAACACTGAGAAACTGCTCACCAGTTACTTATTGCTCTTTTGAGATAAAAGTAATATAATGTATAATATAAGAAATATAATATTCATAATACTTAAAATATAAAGAATATTTACATAGTTGATCTTTTATATTAGAAAATTTAAGAGCAAAATATTGCTATGAGGAGTATCGTAAAATGAGATTGCTAATTTAATAAAAATACTACTGCAAGTTTACTTAAAGAGACTGATTGTACCGTTGCGGAAATTTACCGAACAAATGGATGGAAAATATATAAACCAGTTTCAGAATGAGTTAATGGAGAACTAAATACAAGGAAATTCTCAAATAATAGCATAGAGATGCAATCGTTGCTCAGTGACAGAGAGTCTGATTGAAAATGCTATTGGTAGTGGGTTCAATACACACTCGGCGAAAGATTATTTTTAAAATACTTTCATTTCTCTGCTTTAGCACGTAACTGCACTATGTAGGAAATAAACGTGAAGCGTAAATAGCATAAATGTGTCTAATCAGGGTTAAAATGAGTATGGCTGTATGCAACATTTGTGGGGTGTGTACTGCTGAGCATGATTGGTTCCTTGGGGAGTGCAGGGGAGCACTAAGTCCCCAGTCTCCGAAATACAAAACGCCAAAAAAACAGTAAATGAAAACAATAGGATTCTTACAGTCCAAGCAAACGAAGCTGCGTGACAACTAATTAAAAATAGTTTTTCCCATATGTCTGGACAAAATGTGGCTTTGGTCTCCACTAACCTATATGGGACTAGCACGCTAAATTACTGTGTCAGCTAGGATAGGAGGCTGGACTCATATGTTCACTGTACTCCTTACACTTATATTACGATAGACTTATAACGATTTCAAATGTATGTAAAAGAATATTTACCAATGACTCTCCAAATCACAAATTCATTATTTAGATAGACTTCTAAGCCGTACTGAGGCTTGTCAAGCTTTTTGGCAGCGGAACACCGCAGTGGGGAGAAACTGCAAATTAATGGTTGCCACATTCTTGCTCGGTAAATTGCCTACGAATTAAAACCACACTAGACGATCCTTGCGAATCTTGGCACTAGCAGCTTCACGATTTTTGGCTGGAAAAGCATATAATTTGTTTCTGACATCCGCCATAATATTTATGATACGCAACGATTTAAACGAACTCTTTAATTGTAGCATATATGATTAAATATATATATATAAATATATATATATATAAAATCTTTGAAAAAGTTGTTTTTTTCATATGAACTTACTGAGAGATGTGTGAAGTGGGATTTTATTTTAGGACCACAAAATACCTAGAAAGAGTTCAAAATTTGCTAGGAGATTAAAGTCTTATCAGTTGATTGATGCAATTGAAATTTAATTTTGAAAGTCATAACAAAAATATATAAAGTGTTTCATCACTTAACACAAACAAACACTCATATTATTTTACAGCAGAAATGTTCCAGAACATATTTGAAAAAAATATATATTTATACCAGAGTTTACGACAGATACGTAAATATTTACAAATTAATTATATTCTACAGATATCTCATTAATATTATTTGATTGTAGACTTTTTCAGCATTCAAATTTTGTGGGATAACCCAGTGTTTTTCATTTTTCTTTTCGATTGATAGAGACTAGTAGAGCCGTTGACATGCAAAATACGATATCAAACACATGATCGTTTATGTATATATTATTATATATTTATCTTATTAATTTAATGTACTTATAATGCATTATTTAAAAAAAACTGTAGGTGTCATTTTTTTCTTCTCCCTATGAACTTTAGTGTGCCAAATTTTACACTCGTCCGAAAAAAAAATTGTCTGAAAATGAGTCGTTTACGTAGTAATATATATATTGTTGTTTAAATTGAATAAAAGTCACAAATAAATTGATATACTTCTCAAAAATATCCTAATCATAGAGAAATTTTCAAAATAAGCAAATAATTTCTGCATCTCTAACAGTTTAGTTTCCGTTTGCGTTCCGTACATTAAACTTACATCCCAAAGGAAACATGTCACAGGTAAGCTAGCATGGAGCCTAATTTCCCGTACTCGCTTAACGAGTGACGTTGGCACGTTTGTAATTAGAGGGAAAAACTTACATGAAATACCTATATACTGAGACTTACGCGTTCTTTAAAAGAACTATTTTTAGATTCTGTGTAACATTTTATTTAATTTAGTTAAAAAGTTGGAATGAGAAAAATGTGATAGGAAATAATTAGATATATGTTGTTTTTTCAGCCTCATAGCATAGCTATAGAAGCAGTTAGTCTAGTCAGTCTTTCGACACTAAATTGAGACAATCAACGTCGCACTTTGCTATTCCCTAGAGTGGATATCGAACCAACGACCAAGATGATTGACATTCAGACGCCGTCCCACCGTTCCATCACGATGGCCTCAAAAATATGTAAGATTTTAAAAAAGTAATAGAATATGAATCTATGGTTTTTGACCAGTTCTGACTAGTTTATCGGCGCACATCTTTGTAGTTATTGAACGGATTTGAATGAAACGTTTTTTTTGTTTAGCTTTTTAGCCTAGGCAGGAATTAGGGTATAATTGATTTTGAAAAGTGAAACATTTGACATAGTTCCAATAGAAAAATCATTTATATTACCTAATCTATAAGAAATAATGAAAAGTCGCCTTAGCAAAAATTACTTAACGTGATGGCAAATTTCTATTGCCGTATAACAATTTAAGATCTGGAAAATGTGAATACTGAATAAAACCTTAATTTATCAGCTATGATATAAGAAATAAAGAGTTCAGTATGGTAGGTAGTTTTCGTTGACAAATAAAACTCATTGAGAATTAAGACTATCGGGGCGAAGTAGAAGATATCTAGTTGTAAAGGGCGATGGTTGTAGGTCCGAAACCCACTGGATATAATCGTTGTATTTAAATTATGTTGATTTTTCCTCAGGTTCCTTACCTGGGAAAAAATCAAAATAATTTAAATATCTGCCTTGGTAAGGCGTTGTCCAGAACATCTGATTTGTAAGTCTAAGAGACAAGAAAATTACCATTTTAACGAAGGTTTCATAATTTTATTATCAAATTTCAACGGCATCATTTAGTAAATGAAAGATATTTTAATATCGTCAAAAATTGCACGCAAATGAAGTAACAGGCATTAATTAATATAAAATAATATAATTGTTACAAAAGTTAAACATACTGCAACTAAATGTAATTGAATGGGATGCAAGTAATTTAACATGATAGGCTGAACTTTAGCAAACAGGGGAACCTTATGCACCGACTGGTATAAAAATATTAATAAAACTATTATTTTATAAAACTAATAATGATTATTTTTAAAATATTGTAATTACTCCGCTGTACTTACGACAAGGCACGGCGTTGAGTTCCGCCACTCAACACCGCTCTACAATGCGAGATAAAGCGGGAAACTAATCCAAAATCATAACTCAGTTATATTATAATTAGTTAATCCATATAGAAAATACTAGCGGTTATTTCGTTGTAAGCCTCTCGAATTTCTGACGTAATTGTATATTGCAATGATAAAATTGATATTATATATCAAGATAATGTATGAAGTGTATAACAGTGAAATTTGTTTGTAATCTACTAAAAGATCTCGGCCTGTCTAGAAATATCATCAGTTCATTTCTAGCATGTGATTTGAAGGTGGGTATTTTTAAATGTAGTTATGTAGAGGAGCTTGGGCAGGGAAGGCGAGCGTACATGCTCGTTTCAAAGGTACCCTTAAAGCCCTGGTACCCTTCTAAGCTCCTCTCCCTGCATGGTCACGAACACCTGTACGATGAATTCATGAGATGCTTAAGAGTTTGTTTTTTCCAATAGTGATGGATGAATGTTCAAAATACTAATCCTTTAGACAAAACGCGGTAATACAAATGATATGAAAATATATAAGAAATCTAAAGTTACTGTTATTAAAATACCTCTAGCATAAATATTTAACGCTAAATATTTTTCTTAAATTTATTTGGCAAGACATTTAAGGTTTTGTTAAGTCGACTCCTTACGCAATACACCTTGCTTTGCCAATATGTTTAACACTGTATAAAAGCGTCTTTCTAACATACGATACGGTAGTGTGTTTTTATTATTTTATTTACTTAAAGTATATGTAATATATTATTTTCAAATGTTGGCTCTCTAATATAAACGTTAGGAGTACCGTATTCCAAATTTCTCCATTCGCACAATTTTCATTAAAAATGGATCAAAAGCAGTTCCTTCACGTATTACTAATGATGTTAGTATATCATTATATTGTTTTATAGGTACAGTGAAGTCTTTATATCTAATAATAATAAAAAAATAACCAAATCAAACAAAAAATGCAAAAACACACAAACTTTCTGTGATTTTTTTAAATTTCACAGCAAGTAGCCATTTGGCACAATTCGAAGTCACGTATGACCAGTATTTCCTGTAACTCAAGTTCTATGCAACTTACGGATAAGGAAGCTGCAATAAAGAATAATTCATGTTTGCTCTCGGCACTGAATTCGGCACAAAAGTAGTAATAACCAAAGGAAAAGTCGATAAACGGAATTCGCTAAAATGTGAAATTTACTGTAAAAGCGATAATGGTTGAACTAATTTTGTAGAGCGTCTATTTGACGACATGATGGCCGCTCGCCAAAGTTCGATGAACTGTGAATGTTATCTGATTTTATAAGACAAATGGACGGTTTTTATTTAAATTGTAACAAAACCATATTGATCTTGTCATCGCAGAGCTTTGAGCTTTCAAAGCTTTAACAGCTTTTAGATTAATTGTCAGTAACCTGATATTATATTGTGTAGTTCACTGAAGCCAATCTTTATCGGTTTGAAGCGCACTTGATGAAAAATTGTATTAATATAACTTTAACATTTGTTTTTTAAAGTGTTATTCACACACATAGGAAATTGAAAAACATATATTCAGGAAACGTATAAAACTTTGAACGCAGCGGAATTTGAACCCGCACCTCTGACCGCTGAACGCATGGCATGCGTTAAACGCATGGCTTAGCGATCAGAGCGCGGCCTCAAATCCTGCTGCGTTCAAATTTTTATACGTTTTCTAAATATACGTTTTTTTATTAATATAATCAATAACCAAGACGCAAATCTCTAAATCTCAGTTATTTTTAAGTTCTATCTGCATCACGTTGGCGTTTTCATAATAATGTAACTCTATTCTATATCATTTCTATGTAACAAATGCTATGTTTTAAAGTTATTTTTAAATATAAATCAAATAATAAATATGCTTATTGCGATGGAGTTTCATTTCGCTACACTTCCTTGAACAATACGTGCAACTGGAGCAAATCTGAAACATAAAATGTAAGAACTAAGCTAGCTATAAATATAGCATCCTTGCAGAATAATTCAAGTGTGTTATCATTCGTTAAAATTCTATGATTTATTCACAAAGTGCTTTAATGGTCTGTGCTTAAAAAAAGTAGCTAGTATAGTATTATTCTTTTAATATATTGCTTATATAAATAATTTACATGTCTATGCCCCTTCCACCTTGCTACTTTCCACCTGTATTAAAGACATTGCGTGCCAAATGTGCCAAAACTGCGACGTCACGTAATAAAATCTTACCGTTAAAGTGTTTTGTTATTTCATAATTTAATTTACAAATTTAATTTCTTAACCAAATATATGTACTCTCGAGTCAATATAAAAAAACTAGTATTTAAACTAATAAGTAAATTTGCCACTTTAAAGCGTCTCACATAATAAGGTCCACTCAAGGGAGTGTATAATTAGTCCTCATTCAGAATGATTAATTAAAACAAAACATATAGCGACGAAAATTGAATAAATAATATGAAATACGGTCCCAACAGACATTACCAATGTAAATATTAATTTCGCAGTAAACTCGATGGAGGTAACAAATATACTTTACTTTTGTACGTGTTCCGTAGAAAAACGGTGTATCTCGGTACATTTCCTCAACTTCTGATAATATTTCTATTATAAAAAAATGTTTATTGGACATTTGGTTGGCTTATTAGTTAGTGGAACAGGTCACGATTGTGTCATAGTACTTATCAGTCGACTTAGCAATTTGAACTCATAACTATGATATTTGTTCACATACATTAAGTTGCAACTTGCTATTTATAACAAATATATACAATGATTTGAGGCCATCGTGGCGCAGTGTAACAGTATCTGACTATAAACACGATTGTTCCAGGATAGATTCCCAATCGGGGAATGTGTATATATTTGAATTATTTTCATTACTCCGATCTGGTAACAAGACAAAGCGCGGCGTTGAGTTCTGCCAATCAAGACGCAATGTCTTGGATTCGGGCGGAAAGTCGAGAACGGAGTGTCTTTACACAAGGTTTTGTCTTGCTACGCGATGCGGGAAAAGTGCGTGAAGCAGGAACATTAATCGTAGTCTATTTATGGAAATGAAAAAAATATCCCACTAAGTCTTAATTAAACTATCACAAAAAGAAGTACAATGGAAACGACTTACAGCCACGATCTCAAAGAAGCTCGTTAAAAATGAAAATCAAATGTAATAATGGCAAGGCTAACTGAACTCGTGGCTACTATACGAGTAGAAGGTCGTTTCAAACGTTTACGAATGTTATTTTATTTGCTCATTACTGTACAATGGTTAAGAGTTCTTTGCTTGTGAGAAAACGATTTAAAAAATTGCCTTTATATAAACTTTCTTTACATTAGTAGTTTTCCCTTTTATGTGCTGCAATAAAGAGAGACAATACAGCTTTATTTAATAATATACTCTGTAACTAATAAAAGTTTCACCTATTTTGATAAAAAACAGTTATTTTATAGCAATTTTGTCAATCAAAATTTCAATTGTTGTTAATTTTTTATGTATGAACCGATTGAAATAAAAAAGCACTAAATATTCCATAAGGGTTACCAAAATTTGATAGTCAAAACTGTATTTAAATGAGTAAAACCGTTTTGAAGATTAGTGTGCACAAACGCACAGACAAACAGACACCCAGACAAACAGGAAAGAAACATTGTTTTGGATTCTTGTTATTCATTGTTTTCGACCTTGAAACACTGCCGCAGGTAGGCTATTCCACAGTTGAGTGGCACGTGGAAGGAAGTTCCTACCAAACCGCACAGTAGTACAGTGCTACTATTTGTTTTATACTCTATATGAATATATATGTGATATATTAATTTCTTATAATGAAAAATGCACGAGGAGACTGTGTGAGTAGTGCAGTGTGACAGCATCTGACTGTATACGTGATGGGTGTGGATTCAATTACCACTCGGGGAAACGACTATATTTAAATTATTTTGAACTTGTTAGAGTTCCGCCACTCAATACGTAATGCCTCGGATACAGCTGGGGCAGAGAGAGCCTAATGTCTTGACCCTAGGACAACCCTGCTTTGCGGCAAAAAACGTGAAGCTGAATTAAAAATATGTAATTTCTAAAGTTTCAATTTGATTATAAATACAGATATAAAAATATATAGGCAGAATTAATAAATTCTATCCCACTGAGTATTAATAAAAATTAATACAAAACTAAGTACATTACAATGCAATATTAATGCCTTTAAATAAATATCGCTTTACATTGCGTCACAGTTGAGTTTCTCAATGTTACTTAAATTTTCAACGAAACCCGCCTAATGATATGACAACGAGGCTCCTTAGCGCCCTAATTCCTTCAAGAACGCTAATTATATCCTTAAGGCTGTTATTACCCTTATCAAAGACAGTCATACGTAGAGAGAGAATTACTATCTTATATGGAGAAGGAATAAATAATATGTTAAGCTTGTATATTTTAATTCCAACTATGTTACAATGTTATTCTGTAAATGATTGTCTTGAAAAAAAAAAAAAAATGGCAGTCCGTAGTTATTTATCAGAGTTTCTTACACCAGTTCTTCTCAGGCCTGAGGTATTAACTTTAGTGAACCAGTGGTAAATTGTTTGACGTTCTTAAAATGAAGAATGAACTTATTTTAAATAAAATTATTTGACTTTGACTTGACTTATTTGATTATGAACCAAGTGAAATGAAATAAACACTAAATGTTAAAAGAAGCTTACCACAATACAATAATCAAAATTGCATTTAAATCGGCTAAACCGTTTCTGAGATTAGCGTGCACAAACAAACAGACAGACAGATAAACAGACAAACAGAAAAGAAAATTAAAAATCATTGTCAATATACAAATATTCACAAATGCCTAACTCTTTTTTTTATAATCCATTTGCAGCGATCAGTTACATTTTTATTTATAGTTGATTTAAAAAAACCTCCTATTTTTCAAGCGTTTGTCATATTATGTACATATTTAGAAAACGTATAAAATTTTTTGAACGCAGCGGGATTTGAAATTTTTATACGTTTTCTAAATATGTCTTTTTCAACTACCTAAGTGTGCGAATAACACTTTAAAAAAGTTTTAAAAAATATTATGTAAATATTTGCAATAAGTGGAAAAGCTAGTCTAGTCGACTTGTTAAGTAATAATCCGTATATCCAATTCGCAATATCCTAAATTACAATGTAATAAACGTGAATATATTACAAAAAATCTATGTTTTTTAATTTTATCTAGATATTTCATGTAATTTCAGGTTTCCATCGCGTATATCTGTCGAGAGGCTATCGAACGTGCTCTCATAATCTTGACCGAGTTACATTTTAATACCGAATTTTTAATTTATTGGCAAGCATTACAAAATAATTTTATGATATTTATGTCGCATTCTTTTCCTCAAAGGCTCTGATATAAACTTGAAATTCAGTATTAAATATTTTTTTGAAAACATGGAACAAATTGAATCTAGCAGAACACGAACCCCACCTCATAGAAACCGTCCAAGATCTCATCTGATCAAGAGCCACTAAGCCATACGTTTTACTTTTTGGGTAAGGAATTTTTTATAAATTCACAGCTGCAAAGGATATGTGAGCTTAAAAATGTATGTACTTATAATATTTTAAGCTGTAAACGCAATGTACCGCGTTTAGTTAATTTTGAAGGGTTTACCACCATTTTATGAGTCTAATCTACCCAGAAAACAAATTAAAAATTGAAAAACATTTTAATTCATTCTCAATTATTAGCTAATTATATATAAATGTCCTCTGGTTACTAAATTGTAGAAGTAAATCGAACTTAATTGCGCAGAGATCGGGAAAATTGTGAAAAATAAATAATGTAATTACATAATTGTACTAAAAATACAACAATACTTTAAATAAAAATAAATACATTTTTAGAAATTATATACTATTTGATCGTAGCGGATATCGAACGTATTGCGTCAAGAACGGTCAGAGCGCTTGGACGATTTCCAAGTGGCGCGGGTTCGAATCCCACGAGTCTAATGTCCAAATTTATAGACGTTTTCTAAAAATATTTTTCATATCTCAAGTGTAACACATTATGTATGATATTTTAAAAATGTTAAAAGTCTTTATACGCTACAAATATTTTTAGAGACTGAGTGTGTATTTTTATTCGTTAACTAATAAATTTGCCAATAATTCTATACTCAACTAGCATAAGCTGACTATTTTGAGTTAATTTATCAAATACCATATTTCCATTTCGCTGTTTAATTATTTAGTGAGTTAGTCAAGTTGTCAATATGAATTCCTTAGCCTGGCTGGTTCAGGGAATAATTGAAATAGCTTTTCAGCTTGGGCTATCTAAGCTTGAACCATTAGGTTTGAATGCAGAATAGCCGTGCTATGTGCATTTCAACCCACTTGCCAATGGTTGTAGCATTATACAAAGTAACGATATTTACATGTCCTTAAAAATGTTTTGTTTAACAAGTAATAGTATTTCAAATAATAAAAAGGTGAATATAAGAACATTTTTCTGCAGCTTCACGCTTTTTCCCGGGAAATCAGAGAGGACCTGGTGTCAAAGCACTCTGTTTTTCACTTTCTGCACTAATTCGAGACATTGCGTGTGGAATGGCGTAACTCAACGCCACGCTTTGTAATAATTAAATATCACCACCACAGAGTGGGAATTAACCCACAACCAATCCTAGTCACAGGCAGATATTGTCCCACTGCGCATTTGGAATTGCAGTAGTATTTGAAACAATAAAAAGACGATATAATTTAATTTGTATTGTATATATTTTCTCGTGGTGCAGTTTGGAAATGGCCTGTAAGCGAGATGGTTTGTGGGTACAATGCCCATCCGGGAGAATGATAACAATTAAATTGTTTTCGGTCCTGGTTTTCTCTATCCTATCCGCAATAAAGTAGAGAAGCAGGATAATCGATGTTCAGTGTCGAATATCCTTAGTAAAAGTAATCGTAAAGCTTAAATAAAATAGCGATTGTATATATAAAATTTATAACACATTATAGTAGGTTAATTTAAGGCACTTGCAGAAGTAATATAAAATTATATTTTTAATATAATGTTATTGGTGTTATAATAGACGAGACTGTGACATTTTTTTAACATTTGATTTTTATAGTGTTATTCACACACTTAGGCATTTGAAAAACATATATTTAGAAAACGTATAAAAATTTGCCTCGTGCCTCTTGAAAGCCGTTCAAGCGCTCTGACCGCTAAGCCATGCGTTCTACATCCAGCTACGTCGGAATTCTTATACGCTTATTACAACTTATATTTGTTCTTAGCATCTCTGTAAAGAGATTTTTACAAATTTCTGCTATCCAAAGATTGTTCTACGAACAATCGTTTGGTGAGAAATTGGTATTTTAAAAATAAAATATACCTTTTCTAAATATAAGTCTTTCAGCTTCCTAAGTGTGTGAATAACACTTTGAAAATCAAATGTTAAAAATGTTTTTAATAAATATTGTGTGACTGACAATTTTATGTCATTGTGGGGAAACGTTCGATTCCTGCTCGGGCATATTATTAAATTTAAATTATTTTCATTTCCCGTCTCACAAACTCACTCAGACAAAGTGCGGCAATGAGTTACGCCTCTCAAAATGGAGTATCTCAAATTTGGTCGGAAAACTGAGAACAGAGTGTCATGTCACACTAGGTCCTGTCCCTGCTTTGCGGGAAAAAGCGTGAAATTGGGAAAAATACGCCATGTTCACTTTTTATTATTCAACATATTCATCTCCGTAGACAAATATGCTGGTTAGTCTTTCAACGTTAAACGTTACCATAGCAACCGTATGTTTAAATGATTAAACTGATTGCTGAGGTAAATTACTGAGGAAATTTGATCCTCTCTTCTCTCATAGGAATACCTCTTCAATGGATCACTTTGCTGTCCCAAAGGCATTACACCTAGATTTATGTGTTAGGAAAATTTATGCTATGGGTTAAAATACTATACGTACTTTAAAATCTGAAGATAGTGGGTTCGAGTAGTTTGAAAATAATATATAAATTACGGGAAAGTATACAACTTGCGTCGAAAAACTAAAGAAGAATGGTCAAAAGTTTAAAGTCACTTATTTGAAAATAATAACAAAATATATCGATATTAGTTTTTCCATTTAGTCGTTTGAAATATTGTCATTAAGCAATAACTTCTTGGCTATGGAAATGGCAGATATGGTAAATATTTAATTATTTTAATGCAACACTAGTAGACAATATACCTGTAACCACGGATTTCTGTAAAGCGTTCGAAACCTGGGTTCAAAACGCATTTTCATATACGCGAATATATCATATGAGGTTCTATTAAAATTTGAAGCTTTTATATTTATTTAATTCTATATACTTACATATATACATACATCAAATATAGTAAACACTGGCTTTGTAATGATAAGCTAAACCAATTGTTAGCTCTTCGACTATCACGTTCCACTAAATTGCGTACATTTGATCCGGAGACATTTCGCTAGGGACCCCTATACAGCACTACTCCAGCAATCTTGACGCGTGAATGAGCTCAGATTATTTTGCTATACGAATTTTCTAGAAGGCCATTTACATATACAATGAGATTGTATTGTTTGCAAAATATATTCTTTTTGGCGTAAATAATTTGTTCAAAAGGTAGTGCGAATGATAACATTTTTATACTTCCATTTTATACTGCCATTTTAATGTTAAATAAAGTTTTTGTAATTGATTTTGATGGACAAAATATATACAATCTATAAGCATTAGTATTGACAACCATGAACGTGTCCATATCCGTTAGTTTGGGCTGACGGCCAATTCTCAGGTACCAGATGCTACAGGTACGTAAAAAATTGTACTCAAAAGCTTATTTACTGTCCAATCTTTTTGTGCAATTTCTCTTTTTCCATTTCTTGTCCAACTTTTTACTTAATGTAAAAATTGCTAACTGTCCGGGAACTGATTGTATACATTAATAGTGTTACTTATTTGTATATATTATATGTAAATATTTTTAAAGAGACTAAGTCTTCTTCCTGTCATCTAACCCGGCGTTTAACCCAGAGCCTGCTTTTCAACTTAAGCTCCTCCACTTTGGGCGATCTTTGACACGTGCAGGCAATAAAATTGTACGCGCGGTGGTCATGGATTCGATCCTAACTCCAAGGATGATGGAATTGATTTCTTTTAAGGGCAGAGCTAATTGACTTTCCACTTGTCCTTAACTTCGTAACTTCTCGACTCTATATGGAAAATGCATGAATATTAGAATAAACATTTGTATAATATATTTGAAATGTAGTATGTAAAAATATCTCGTGTATAATTATATGTGATTTTATTCAATTACTTAAATAATTTAAGTAATTTAAGTGGTTTTAGAAGTATTGATCGTAAAAATGTCTGTATATGTAAAATAATAAGGGGAATGAATGACAAACTGATGGATTTATTATCTAACGCTCTATCGAATTTTCTTAACGAATAAACCGGTAACATTTATACGCTTTCATGATGAAGGCATCTTCTAAGAAAGGATTTCAAAAAATGTATCCTTAATGGATGAGAGGAAATGGGGGAAAGGGTTGAAAATTTGTATGGAAAGTCGCCAGTTTTAAACATAGAGCCTTAAAAGTACGCAAAATCCAGTGTATAATACAAATATACCAAGAGATGATTTCGTATAAAGAGAGAATGTTTGTAACAACAATGTAGATTAAGTTAATTTGTACCAGCTGCGTGAAAACTTTACATAACGAAATGAAAATATAGTTATTATTAGAAATAGTATTATTGTAGGTCTATAAACTGGAGGTCGTAGTTTTAAAGGTTGAATACATTAATTTTATTTACGAGTATATACTAAGGCAACTAATTAGATATAACTATTTGTATAAAATTTGAAACTTATGTAATAATATTGTGTTATTTACTTTATACCAAAAATGTATAAAAAAAAACAAAAGTATAATTTTTGTTTGTTTGTTAAGGCAAAGCTAAAAAACTATACACGGTTGGACGGTTTCCACTTTTTGGAACGCGGGTACGAGTCAATCCAAAGGGAGCAGGTTCAAATTCCGCTCTGCTCGAAATTTTAATGGCTTTAAAAAATACCTAATTACATATTAAGTATTTTAATATGCGTGACAAGAGCTTGAGTTTCTTCAAAGTCCTGAGACATTCTACTTCGTTGGCATAAATCGATTTTAAGCATACTTTAATGTCATCATATATTGAGAATGCAACTTGTGTCTTATATAGTGCACTTGACATTCTCCATTATAGATTTAAGATATTTCAGTCTATTTGTGAATCTAAACCATTACTTTGTAGAGTGAGTTTATATTTTTTTGTAGAGTATCATATACGTCAAAGCGGAAAACGGAGTGTCTAGACACCAAGTTCTCCCTACCTGCCCTGATATATGGGAAATAACCGAATGAGCTAGAACTTTGCATACACGTTTAGTTATGATGACAATGCATGGTCAGCTATGTGACGTTATTCTAAACCCAACATGCCGGACCACCCAAGATGGCGGACTATTTGTTTTTAATGCACTCCTATAATATGGAACTCAAACGAAAGAGCATGCGGGCAATTATACAAAAAAAAATGTTTTAAAAAAGATTTTAAATATCATTACATGTTTATTTGACATATACTTTTGTATGAAGTGACATACACTTTACTAATGCAAAGGGTATTTTGCGTGAAAACGGGGCCTTTATTTAATAGGAATTATGTATCAATGTACGTTATTAAGAAATAATGCGACTAGTATTACTAGAACTTATATTATTAGTACTATTTCTACTAAGTACACCTATACAGTAACCATTTCCCCGGTATCGAACTTAAAACATAATCGGAAATTCGGTCACTCCAAGCTAATCTAGCTGGGAACCAGAAACTGTCTATAGGATATTCTCAATGCTGAGTAATCAAGGCGCTTTTGACCACCGATTTATGTTATGGCCCTACCTTATCGGTCTTGTATTTGTAGTTCAATCTAGACTGTAGGATAAGTTGCTATAGATTATAGTAAAATAAAGGTAAAATCATGAACCGCTTTTTAATATGTAAGAACCAAACTTCAAGTAAGCGAAGTTGCGGGGCACGACTCATATATTGTCCATCTGGTGACTCATTTCTCATTTGTTAACAACTTTTCCTCGCACTAATAAATTCTAAGAAATCTAGCTATCCCTAAGGGCTGCGAAATAATCCGAACAAAACAAAAGGTCGGTTTATTAAAATAAATAGCAAGGAGGCAAAAATATTTTTGCTGCGGCAATAACGCTAACACTCGACTTACGAGGATTACTCCTTGTCAGGATAAATAATTGAATTAAAAAAACACCTAGCCGCTATAATTACGGGCTTTGAGTGTTTCGGTAATATTTGTCAATACCCTTATCTAACCCTTCCGTAAAATGTGGTTTTTGCTGACAATTTTACAAATAACAATATATATCTTAGAATTTTAAGGTCCGATCTAATAACTTGTAGCTTATAGCATTTTTATATAGTTGGTAAGCTGTTTGGATCAGCTCTTTTTGAACGAAAAATATATCGTTTCATTAGTAGAGTTCAAAAGTTTAGGGCGATTACAAAAATATGCGCAATTACAATATTGTCACTTAGGTTTTTTTCAAATCCCATTAAAAAGGATTCATAATAGGACAAGACTGATTATGATTTATTGACCACAAGCAGTAGTATTTTATACTTATTCGAAACAGACTTCAGTTAACTAGAAAAAAATATATATTTAAAGCCTGAATGAAGTTGTTTAAGCCATTATTTTGTTTTTATTACTTTCATCTATATATTGATTTTTATTTCATAGAGCACTGCAAAGTTATAACGTAACAGTAGCGAGCTATAAAGCGTTTACGATTTCCTATAATAGTTTAAGCAATACTCTTCATATGTTAAATTTATTTTTCGCACGCATTTCACACAAATTATAGAGTAGGTAAGTCTCCCTTTTTTCTTAGGTACGAAAAAGTTGTTATGCCGCCCGTTTTTCCGACAGGGAAAAAATCTAGAGTCAAGTTTTCCAATTTCCGTCCGGACTCGAGACATTGCGCGTAGAGTGGCAAAATAGAGAGCGGAGAAATGTAAAAAAATTAAATATAATTATTTTTCCCGAGTGGGAATCGAACCCACAACCATCGTGTATATAGGCACTGCCTACTACGAGACGATGGCGGTAATACATGAAAAGCTTGTATGAAATTTTTTTTTTTACATTTTTTAAAGTGGTATTCACACACTTAGAAAATTGAAAAATACATATTTACGTTCCGCGAACGCGTGGCTTAGCGGTCAGAGCCTCTTGAAAACCGCTTGACCGGTTAGGCGTGGGTTCAAATCCTGCTGCGTTTAATTTTTTATACGTTTCCTAAATATTTTTTTTTGTTTTAAATATTTTTATTTAACATTTGAACATATGAAATATCAAAAAGTAATTATTTATAATCAGTACTTGCGTACAACGTATTCTTGTAAGAAATATCAAAAGTAACTGTTTTGTTTAAAATACATATGCCATATTAAAATATATAGGTGTCAGTGTTACCAAAATTTAAAAAAATAAAGTTTAGAATGATTGATGAAAATTAGTAGCCTCGTTGATACCTACACTCGCGTTGCCTAGCAACGTGTTTGTAATCCCATAAACACGTGTATGTCAACTTTATGGTAGTGTGTATAACATTTATTAATTTTAAATCATTTTATAATTTATTTTAAAATATATCAAAGAAATTAAAGAAGTGGAGAAGAAGCTTCCCTGGATTCACCGTGAGGTGTCGTGAGGAGGGTGCCAGGTCCATCGCATTGCAGAAAGTGGACTTCGAAGCAGTGCCCGGAACTTGCGACCTAAGTGTAGGCTTAAGAAGCCCCTTTTAAATTTCATTAACACACGCCTCCACTATACGAGAAACAAATTTGAAAAGATCCTACTAATACCGCTTTTGAAATACTTTCGATTAATCACAGGACTCCCTCGTTCGACTTATTTTCGTTAAAAAGAGTTACAAAGTGTTTGTTTCGCGTATTAATATATAAATTATTTATAAAAAAGTATGTAAATTACGACATTTAGGCGAAAACTTGCTAGGCTTTTATATGCGTTAAATGAACTAGAACATTAGAGCAGGCCTCGTGGGAACTGGGGCTTAGTCTTGAAATTCTAGTTAGAAATATTTAAAATTATTTTTTTAAAATGAACCGGCAATTAAAATTATTATTTAGTTTAAAAACCTATTCGTATGATTTCTGTTTTAAAGTTTCATCTACACGACACCAATAACCTTGGTAATAAAGCTTACAAACTTTTCTTATTATTTATTAGAAAGAATTGCAATTGAAAAGTGCAGGGGGCGCCCTTGCGATCGGTGACCCCTCTCTCAAGCAGCCATACAGTGCTTGCATTTTTCGCAGGGATCGAGCACCCTCATCCCTCCCTCCGGTGTCGCTGGCAAGACCAGTAAGGTCAACAGCATATAGTCAAATTCGAAAAAAAAAAAGAAAAAAAAATTGAAAAGTATTTACAGCACTTTAAAGGCAATTAGCTTGCCACTCAATCATCTTTGAGTCAGATTGTAAAAGTACTGACGTTTATACAAAAATACTTTAAAATAATAAGTTAATTTTTGTCGTAAACTCTATTATTGCATGCGGTGTTCTTCATAAAAGGCAATGCTTTTAGTTAAAATATAAAACAATACTTCTATTTTATAAATTTTATTTATGGTATATATATTTTAGTAATTGCCATTAGTGAATCTTATTATATCAATAAATAAATATTAGCGCATTATTGATATATAACACGTACTATTAATTGAAACCACAGTGGACACAGCGTCTACTTATAAACGTGATAAGTTATAGGTTCGACTCCGGTTCTGTGGCATAATTATATTTATATTATTTTTATTTCGCCGCTCAAAGTGGAGTGGTAAATTAATATCTCGAATTCGGGCGAACTGAAGAACTGAATGTCCTTGTGAAGCTGACAATAAATAAACGTAAATATAATGATATCTTCTCGTTAGATTTATTACTACTGAACGCTTTCCATCCATCCATACTACTAACAATTCATTATTTTTTTATAACATAATAAGTGAAATCGTTAGTCAAATTAGCTTTTTTTATTTATTGTTTTCTAATAACAAAAAATACAACGTAGTCTTTTCTGATATTATAAGCTCAACATTTAATTTTCTACAGCAATAATTTCTAACCTGTTGTCGTAATAAACAGTTTAATTATTATAATGAAATGCTTTGCCTTCCTAATTACTTTGTGGAAGTATCTGACGTAATATCATTGTGGCAAATCTTAAAATTGGTTTTTTTTTATATTACAATAAGAACAAAAATATACGTTGAATTGTTCAGAGAAATATTTTTTAAAATTACATATTTAGAAAACGCTTTTTTAAAATTACATATTTAGAAAACGCACTGACCGCTATCCCATGCGTTCTACTAGATAAAGGTAGAATGCATGGCTTAGCAGTCAGATTGCTTGAACGGTTTTCAAGAAGCGCGCGTTCAAATCCCGCTGCGTTCAATTTTTATACGTTTTCTAAATATGTATTTTTCAATTTCCTTAGTGTGTGAATAACACTTGCGTTAAAAAAATATTGTTTAGTTAATTTATTTATTTCACTTCTCAATTGTAAATAAAAATTACAAAAGTCATATACCGCTCTTTAAGATATTTTCTTATAAACTGGTAAGGAAATAATGTAGTTTGTTTTAGACTTTCATTATACAAATCCTAACTCGTGGCGCAGTAAGACAGCGCTAGAGAAATATTCAGAGGATCGCTCTAATAAGACATTAAGTTCCTCCTTTAAGAAGAATTACTCTATTACGGGAGAAAGTGAAAAGCGGAATGTCTTGACACTAGGTTTTCTCTGCCTACACGAGAAAAAGCTGTAATCTTAAATGAAATACTTATTTAATCAATTTATTGCTTTTAATCAATTTTCAGGTCATGAATGATGTATGAAAAATAATATTTCTGTGTCTACGTTTATTTATTTTTTTAATCTATATTTTTATAAAATTGTATTAGCGTTAGAATAGAAAAGCATCGCAAGTTACAAATATCAGTAATACATGGTTTTTGAAATCGGCATAGTGTCCATAATATTTGGCAAGCTCAATAATTTAATTAGGTTATTGGTAAACCTTAAATCCTCTTTGGAAATTAGTAAATATAGGCGTAATAATAGGGTTGGGCCATTAACTGTGTTGTTTATGAACTAATTACTAAACATCGTCGGGAATTTGTTTCCTTCGCTTAAAGCGATTTTTTTTCAGCTTCACACCTTTTCCGCATAGCAGGATAGTCAGAGAGAACTTAGTGTCAAGACACTCTGTTCTCCATTTTCCACCTAAATTCGAGACATTACATTTTGAGTGGTGGGGCTGAACGTCGCGCTTTGTCTTGTCCACCAGAGCGCAGAAATGAAAATAAGTAAATTATGATCATTCCACCCATCAGGAATCGAACCCATAACCAATCGCGATTACAGTCAGACACTGCGCCACGATAGATATGATACGAAGATGTTATTACATTTTTTGTGAGTAAAATACACTTGGATAGATTTATTTTTATATGAAACTTGAAATAATTAAGGTGTATTTAAGCTGTGCATTAACACTCACCAAGCTGTCTTCGTAACTAAACTTAAAATAATATTACTAATGCCGTCTTTGAAATACACTCTAGAAATTAACTGGTGAAAGTTCTAGACAAGGCAAGATAGTATATATCTTTTAGTAGATATTATACATAACCGTAAATATATATATATATCTGTAATTTGGGCGGAAAATGGAAAAAATTAAAACCGATCTAAACATCACAAATTGTGTCTAAACAATTACTTAATTTAAAAAAAAAGATGTAATTCTATATTATTTAATTCATTTTAATGAATTAATTTTGTATTAAGAAAAATTGTACATATAACTATATTTTCAAGAGCGACTCAGAACTCGTGCATATAAAGTTTCTTTTGCATTTTTGTCAACTTCCGGTATAATTCTACGTATTTTCGAAGTAACAAAACCAATTTGCCGCCTAACTTTCATAAGTTATAATCTCTTAAGCCAGTCGCAAGGCAGCACGAATCAATCATGTTGTGACGAACGAGTTGTCGCAACTTACTTTGTAAGTTCCTAAAGCAATATAATACCACTAAAGTAATTAACTAGAAAAACTTGAAACTTAAGAAAAAAATATCAATTAAATTAGTTCTAGAAAATTTAAACCATTTAAAAGAACTTGGCTTCTTTTTCTGTGTGTAATCTTTTCTCTATTTTGCTTGAAAAGAAGCTAAAGATTCTTCAATTCTGTTTCCATTTTGTGCATACCAATTTAGATTAGATATTGAACTATTTAAAATTCAATATATACTTAGGCATAAATACTGTTATAATTAAGAAAAAAAACAAAACATTACACAATGATTTTATCTCTGTAGATGAAGACTAGAACCATCTCCCGTATTTTAGAAGATGATTTGCAGCCCAAAATGACCATAATAATGCTGTAAGCTCTAAAGAAGCTTCCCAACTCAGTCGACAGAGTATAACGTGGGATTTTGTGGTGGGGTGGCGTGGTGTGGTATTAGCTATGAAGGAGTTATTAAGCCATATTTTTGTGAGAAATGTATCAAAACATCAGCACAAGTGTATGAATATACTATTCTTGAGAAGGTAGATAAGCCCCTTAATAACACCGTGTTCAATAACCAAGAATGGTCATAAAGCTCGACCCACCCTATCTTGGGTAGAAAGAAACGTTCCGGACTTGACTTGGGCCGGATCGTAATCCACTAGATTATTTATGGTCAGTTTTAGAGATAATTTGGAGTCCCTAAAACAGTGGCAGTGAATAATTTTCCCATAGAAAGAGTTTAAAGGGCTGTATTTCACCCAATGGAAATTACTTGGAATTAGCTTTATATATTTTTAATGGTTTTATAGTAGTGTATTAAACTAAACACACAGTAAAAGTAACTGTTACATACAATAAAAAATGTTCATTCTTTGTAACAATATTTATTGATTAAACAATAATTATATCAAGATAAAGAAAATCGCTGTGTTCATAGTTCCTAGATTTTTTACCTTTATGTTAGCTTTCTTATTACTTATTTCAAATAATATAGACCGTTATATATTGTAAGAAATTAATTTCATATCTTGTTTTGCGTGAAACAACTAAGATATTTGCAAATTTATAAACCTTAAAGCAGCAGTTAGAGTCGTGGCGTGTCGTGGTCATCGTGGCGCAGTGGGACAGCGTCTGACTGTAAATGCGTTTGGTTGTGGGTCGATGCCAATTCGGAATAAATATATTTTCATTTCACCAAAAGACAAAGCGATTAATTTCAGCCACAATCTCTTGATTTCAGACTAGAAGTGGAGAACTACTAAAATGTAGCAATTGAACACTTTCCAACTGCTATAAAACGTAGTCCTTCTGTGACGAACAATCGAGAAATACAAATATTGTTCTTTTAAAAATAAACTTTACAACTTTATGATGAGAAAATTGTTTTACCTGTGTATAAAGAATGATTCTTTTGTCTGCAATAGAAATGTTCTGTTTAAGCAATTTCCATTTGCAGCTTTGAAAACGAAAACTGTTCCTAGTATTTGTTCGCTTACCTCACTTTGATGCAAGAAAATAAAATCATCTGACGTGTGTTACATAAAATGACACTAGAAGGGACCGGAAGGCTTTAAAACGAGTATATCAGTATACTTAAAAAACGGTTTTTTTTTAAATAAAATATATGATGATATGAAATTTGACACAGTTAAAGCTTATGGAGGAGTGGAGAAAAATGAAAAAAAATATATTTATATATTCATAAGAAATATATTTAGCGCCATGTGTTTGACATAAAGTTTTGTATAAATCACATACACGTTGCTATGGTAACGCTTAGTTACACGTCAACGGGTCTTAATTTTTTTATTTATTAAACATACATAATACTTTTGATTATATAATAACTTAAGTTGTCAGTAAAAATGAATCAAGCTAGTTCATAAATCAAATACATGTAGAATCATGAAGCGCTAAACTTGCGCCAAATGTTTACCAAGTTGCAATAATTCGCATGTCATATATCAAAAGCATTTGGCGTAAAGTTTTATTTTTAACTAAGACTAAAGTATTATTTTAAAACTTTTACTTAGCAGCTCTTAAGCAGCATAAAGATGTCGATCTTTTTGTCCATGCGCTTAGCTTAGCCATTTTGAACAAAAGTGAATCGTCTAAATTATAAATAGTATATCTCTAAAAACAAAGGTTGGTACAAAATTAAGGTTTATTATCCCACTGTATTTAAATATCGGTGATATGACATTGCTTTCTTTAAGTTTTATAAAACAATTTTCAATTTTCTTTCTAAATACTTAATGATGATTTATTTTAAAGCATGTGCTAATTTTTACATAATTTAAAACAACTCTGTACTCTCAGATCTTCCAAATTACGCTACACATTTTAATGCAGTTTTCATTAATAGACAGGTTGATTTATAAGGAAAATTTATTTTATACTAGAATAAACTTGTTGTTTCACAAACTTGTCGTAGAAATATATTTTTGTGCGCTCACATTTCATATGCAGTAAACATTTTTGTCTTTTACTTAGTTTAAAAAAAATAAAAATCATGGGTATAAGGGATGCTATTTAAAACAATAGAGTATTACTTCTAAGAAAGAAAGAAAGAGAATTAGTACTAATAGAAGCCTGGTCATTTTGACACCGAACAGATAAGAAAAACTCTTAATGTAGAATACAAAATTAGGCTTAAACCTTGACGACACATTAAACTCAATAACTACTGCACAAATTTTGCTGCAGTTTTCAGTTTTAAGTTTGTAATTAGTAAGGTTATTTGTGGCTTGAAATATATATGTCGGAAAAATTAAGCAGAACAGGTTTTGGTACAAAAAACTTTACGTACAAATATGTTTATCTCTTAAGGACACTTTGCTATGCCAATTAATTTGCAGTTTATATAAAGGTCACTTATAAATGTGATAATTGAAGACATTTACAGTGTTATTAGTCAAACAAGCGCGACGTTGAGTTCCGCAACTTAACGTGTAATTCCTCTAAATGTTGTGTTAAAATATTTTAAATTTTGACTTACACGAAAGCAAGAACATACAGCCATCTAATTTGAAATAGACAGGGCTTTTATTATTTTGTCAATTACACAAATCCGTTATAAATCGTAATTAAACTCACATCATTTAGTATAGCGATTATGGTCCACTCTAAAGCCAGTTAGTTAGGTCTTCCGTATAAGTTTCTCTACACTGACCATAAATTTAAAAGACTTTAAAATAACCATTTCAAATATACGGCTGTACGTGATGTTATATCTCCGGTTCCCATAACCCTGGACATGAATAATGAACCGCGCATTCGTGTGTATGTAAAAATACATGCAGATTTAGGCTTTATATATAAAAATTTAAGGGGGAAATTTGTATATATATATATATATATATATATATATATATATATATGTATGTAATGTGAAATAAAGCAATGGTTCACAAATGTGCTAGGAAGCTCGTTGCGTTACATCCGCAAACTGCTGCGTCAGACTCGTTCAGAGTAAATTATATTCTGAACACAAATAATTTGCTGACAGACAGGCAGTCCTTGTTAGATTGTCAAAAGTGTTTTGTTATTTAAATTTGATGATACAAAATATGGTGTGCAAAATTTGGTCTGTAAAAATTTACCGCGTGCGCTAAAGATAGAGTTTTTTGGACTCGCATTTCGCAGTATCATTTAGTTTTATGAAACATGCAACAAATAATTTAATATGAAATATGGAATATTTTCTAAATTTATGAATTTCTTGGATATATGATTTGAATAATTGCTGGTTAGCTGGCGAAACCCAAACTCATAAGTCAGTCTGACGTGACTGATGAAGCGAAAATTAGTGCTATACAAACATTCCATTGACTGGAAATCAAATCAATACTCCTGGGCCTCAATAATTACAATATAAAAAGTACCTTCTTTTTCAAGAAAGCTTTAAAAATACATGTTTAGAAAACGTATAAAAATTTGAACGCAGCGGAATTTGAACCCGCGCCTCATGAAAACCGTTAAACCCGCTGCGTTCAAATTTTTATACGTTTTCTAAATATGTCTTTTTCAATTTCCTTAGTGTGCGAATAACACTTTAAAAAATGTTAAAAAAAATAAGCTTTAATTTTTACCTACGTTCTCACATGGTTTGAAAAGGTTCAAGGTACATATAAGTAATACTGGAGCTATCCAAGTTTAATATCAGGTAAACAGTACATTAATAAAACAATATTATAATAAATTCAATCATATGCTAATATTTTTAAGGATATTGAGCTTTTCTTGTCAATTTTGATACAGCGATTCGGGATGACTTCGAGTCGATAGTAAAATAAGTATCCAGTTGTGCGATTTTTTTATTTTACATTTCAAATCAAATTTTTCAATATAGCTTATATAGTATACATTAGTTTTTACCTTTTTAAATGCACAGTTATACAGTTTATGTAACTTTTGTGTAGTATTTAATACACTGTTAGCTATATTTCCAGCTAAGTCAATTCAGCTAAGTCAATTTGTTGTTAATGAGAAATTCTGAAAAGTATGTGAAGTAAAGTATTTGGTATAATCGCGAAGTTTTCTAAATGCCTATTATATGCGCATATATTTTACGGCGTAATATATTATGCTCTCTAACTTTACTTAACTTTCCCAGCTCAACTTTATTATTTCTCACAAGTATTCTAATAGGGGTTAACAGCTTAGAATATATCGGTGATTTTAGAGAATATCTGAAAGCTGGTTTATATTGAGTGGAAAATTTGTCGCTCTCGATAGATGTCAGTTCGGTTTTCACTCTGGGGTACAAGTAATATCTTTAAATTAAAAAACATATTTTTAGAAAACGTATAAAATGTGGAGATGCTAACAACAAATATAAATTGTAATAAGCGTATAACAATTTCGAAACGGATGTAGAACACATGGCTTAGCGGTCAGAGCGCTTGGATAGTTTCCAAAGAAACGCGGTTTCAAATCCCGCTGCGTTGAATTTTCTATACGTTTCCTAAAAATATGTTTTTCAATTTTCTAAGTGTGTTAATAACACTTAAAAAAATGTTAAAATTATCTAGGCAGAAATGAAAGATAGAAGAACATTTTACCTTAGTCTCATACAAGAAGATGAAATCAAAGAGATTGTCCGATTTATAAGTTGTCGAGATACAATATGAGTAAACACAAAGATAAATATCATGGTCAAGGTAGGTACCTGGAGCACACCCGAATGCCGATTGCAAGCGTTTCAGGCACCACTTCATTCGACGCTTGTAACATCAATTTTCGATTTCTTACGAAGAATCAAATAAAAATCTATTGCCAGTGAAAGCATTCACTTTCCTTAGATTACTGCGCGTAATGGATTTTTAATACGTTTAAGTTTTCTTTGGCACTGTAATAAGATAAGAAATGAAATAGTGTAAGAGGAAAATTATATATAAAATTATATATAAAATATATTTAATGTGTAAACGTGATGTTTTTACCCATTTTACTTATAATTAATTTTATATTTTGTTACCACTGTGGTTCTTTTTTTCTATGTTTAAAATCGTTTAAAACATTTGTGAAAAAGTTAAACTAAAATTATTTTTTACATAGAAAAATTATAATTTATTGGATAATCACTCCTATATAAGTTATTTTGGTCTGTTTTAAAGCTCTGTCAACGTTGTAATTCCCATAAAACAATTTCTGTATTTTTTTACATTTTTAAAGTGTTCTTAGGAATTTGAAAAATATTTTAAATATAAATCGTATATAAAATTTGAACGCATCGGTATTGCACCTCTCGAAAACTACAAAAATAAGTTGTAATAAGCTAATATGAATTTCAGCGTAGTCGGATATACAACGCATGGCTTAGCAGTCAGAGCACTTGGACGGTTTCCAAGAGGCGCCGGTTCGAAACCCGCTGCGTTCAAATTTTTATATGTTTTCCAAAAAAATATTTTCGATTTCTGTATTGTTATACTAATAAATTTTTAACTTGTTTATCAAATGGATATTTTGTAAATTTAATGTTTTTTTTTGTTCCTTCCAAGACCGATTTTGATATAGTATTTATATCAATCTTTGCACACTGCATTAACAGGTACAGGTCTTTTTAAATACAACGCTCACGTTAAACAATGGTGAGTGTACTTGGGGGAAGCCGGAATAGATGGCTATTTGTTTTGAACTTCTATTATTAAATATTATTTCAAATAAAATTCTACAAATAAAATAAAAACACTTAAGTTCACTATATCATCTCATTCGTGTAGTGTTCATTGGTTTTAATTTCATTAAAAATGTCAAATAATTGAAGTAAAAGCTTTTTGGATACTGTTACTGTATAGAAGTGGTAAATCAATATTTTTCATTTGCAAAGTGCAGTCCAGCGTTTTTTTCAGCTTAATTTTTGTTCACATTTTTTACTCGTTATTTTTTGGGTGCAGTCGTTTTTAATTCGTGATCGTAGAATCTAGACAATTGACTGAAAGTTATCCTTTGATTTGACGTCATTATACAATAAATAATGTTAATCTACAAACTAAACTATACAATATTCGTAAATTTCGATCAGAAATTAGTTCTTCATGCGCCTTGAATTTCAACAACAAACTACTTAACTGTTATGGCTTAAAAATGGCTGTTTCCAGACTTGATTAAGCAAGTTTGGCATCGGGCTTCTCCATCCAAATTCCAATATGGCAAAAGAGGAGGAACGCAGTATAACTTACTTATACTAAAGAATATGAAATATATTAGTAAATTAAAGTTTATTTTTAAACGTCAAAAGGCATCCAATCCCTCACTGTCCCTTCGTGTATTAATTTTCTCAATACTAACATTACTTATGTATAAGGATTTATTTTTAACTCGGCCCATTTGCATTTTTGAACTGTTATATGTTACTTTGAACACACAATTGCCTACATTAATGTCATCAATAGTCTATGCCTTGTTGATTTTTAGTTATGAGGGTCCTACGGCCGTTATAGTAAAGTGGAATAATTACTGATATTGCCTTTTAAATGGTGGGTTTCGTATATTCTTTGTACGTTTTGTTTATATTTTCTTTTCTTAAATGTTTTTTTAATGTAAATATATTAAATGTAACAATTTTTAATTATAAGCTAACACCTTTGTAAAATATATATATATATAGCCTCCTATTGTTAAGCATAATTGTAAAAGCGGCTTCGCCTGCGAAAACTACACGATTATTTCGTTATTTCGCCCGCGGTTTCACTTAAATTGAGATTGAAACTTTGCTTAAATTTATAATCTAAATAGTTGTTTCTTTTTACTTATGAATCGATTAAAATGATATAAATACCAAATGTTAAGGTAAATTTACTACAGTACAATATTTTAAATTGCATCTAAATCGGTTAAGCAGTTACTGAGATAAGCGTGCACAAACAAACAGACAACCAGAAAACAAAATCAAAAAACATTGTTTTGGGTAGCCAATTTAAAATATTTTAAAATAATGCAATTCAAAATATTGTATTGTGGTAAATTTACATTACTACACCCTAATATAATGCCCTAAATAAAATTATTACACTGATAAATGCCCCTAATACATTTTTTTTCATATATCTTCCATGTACAGAGAGCGATTAGTTATATTTTTATTATATGTTTAGATATATTACATTTGTTTTGTGAAGTTCGCTGTATGGGTACTGGATCTCTTTAACTTTAACACGCAATCTATTATAGTGTAACTGTATCCCATTTTTACGGATCAATTTCCAGGCAATGTGTGTTCTCCATACAACGTGACATTTGCGATGCGATTTGTGTTCACAGTGCAGGTTCAAATCGCCACAGTTAAAAAAATGATGTAATTTTTATATATATTTGTATGTAAAAATATTTAATAGACTAACCCTTATATATAAAAATTATCCTACCCATACTATAGATGTCTACACAAGAAATGCACAGAACAAAAGAATAATTAATATTCATCGGAGAAACTATTAGACCTACTTTCTTTTCCATGAAAATTGTATTACAAGAAAGCACTGACTAGAAACCATTTACCGTTATCGAAGTGCTCCTTTAATTATTCAAGCACGTAACTAGGACGCAGAATGTCGGCAAATGCTATTATCGAATGTCATTTTCAATTCTAAGTTAGTAATAGTTGCTTAGATTTCTTTTGAAAAAAACGAGAGACTGAATGAATATTGTGTGTCTAAGTGTATAATCAACGCTGAATGACTGACATACATATAGGAAACTTATAAAAATTTGAACGCAGTGAGATTTAAATTCGTTGAATGGTGTACGAATAACACTTTAAAAACAAATCTGATTTTTTTTTAAAGTATACGTTTTTTATACGTTTAAAAACGTTTTTTTTTCAAATTTTTATACGTTTTCTATATATATGTTTTTAAATTTCCCAAGTGTGTGAATAATACTTTAAAAACAAATGTAAAAAAATGCTTAATGACTAATTTTAGACTAGCCGATGTTTAATGTATAAACTGTCGAAAATTCAAATATTATGTAATAAGAGGCAGTAATTTAAATTAAAATAATTGTTTCTACGTAATTTTATCGGTATTATAATATATAGTATTACCACAGATTAAAGGCAGTGTCTGTTTATTTAGTAATTATAGATTAAATACCTACTCGAGGTAATGATCAAAATTATATTAGTTATATTATATACAAAGTTCAACGTTGGGTTCCATCATTTAATTTCTTGAAAATAGACTAATAAACAAGGAGTTTAAATACTTCACTGTGCGTACCATAAGTACGGGTGTGGCATAAAGTAAAAAAAACCAAAATAAATAACCTTAATTTCAAACTAATAAATACTAGATTTTACTTTAAATAAGTTAAAATTAGTTTGAAAAATAATATAAAAACCAACTTGTTATAAACCGTTCCATAGAAAGTCTTCTTGAACGGACTGTTAATATCAATTTGTCATTTGTTCTCCCAATAGGGGAAAGTAATAAACCGCATGACACGTTGAAACTTAAAGCACCGAATATGGAGGAAATCATTTTTTTTCTGCAAAACTCTAGTAAAATTATTATGTACCTGAAAGAATGCATTTTGTTATTACCGTTATAAGCTAAAGAATCGCACTTGTTGCTTTGTCTTATAAAACTGAAATTTACAAATAAACAGGTTCAAAAAAAGGTTTACTGTTTGTGTAATTTGATAAAGTCCTCTTATGATTTACACATAAGCATGTGTATTTATAAATAGCACATGCTTAAGTGTAAATTATAAAAAAACTAAACTGCTGTAGCGTAGTTTTGGGTAAGTTAACGATGAAAGTGGATTCAAATCCTAATTGAGAGAAATTTCTAATAAAAGAAAACCATGACAACAGATTGCACTTTCCAACGTATGTGTGTACCATAAGCATTACGATTTTCAATTCAACGCCGCTGTTGGAATAGTCTTAACAATACGCTATGGTTATAACTTCAAATTCAACTGTATGTACAAAATATATACGTTTTCATTCTCTGAATAGTCACAATTGCGATATTCTGAATGTTTAATATAACTGTTCCTCAGCAAAGTATTCAGAGATATTCTAATGTTAAAACATTCCGTTTTTCAATTTCTACCCAAAATCGAGATATTGTGTGTGTGTATTGTGTGTGATCTAATCCGGAACCAATCCCGTTAATAGACAAACTATGTAAAATATAATTTGTATATCTCCTTAAGACGCTTAAAGAGATATAAAAATTATAACTTATTTCTAAGTAAATAATACTATTTACATGAAAAAGTTATCGAATGAGAGGAAAGTTCGAAAATTTCTTTTGATTTGGATAAATCTGAAATAAGGGTAAAGGCTAAATGCTACCGTAAAAGTTGGAATAAAAACTTTTTTATACCTTCTACGTACCTATAGTTGAGGCTGAATCAACGTATGTAAAACAAAGTTTTTTTTATTAATATGACGTTTCTAGTAAACAAGAATTGGAATAATATATAGAAACCGTAAGCACTTATGCGAATTGTATTTGGGCGGGTGGCGGAACAGAATCTAGTGTCAAGATACTTTATATTTATTCAAGTCTTAGCATTGTCACTAATAAATCTGTAAATTATTGTTTTGAAAAAAAAAAAACAAAGAAATATAAGCTCCGCTGAGTTTCTACCGGTTGCCGCTTCTACTCAGATTATCACATTAACTTTAGTGAACGGGTGGTTTGACGTTCAACAAATGAAGCATGAAACTTCTTTTTTTTTAACATTTATTAAAGTGTTAATCGCACACTTAGAAAATTGAAAAATACATATTTAGAAAAAGTCAAAAAATATTAAAAAAAATTTTTACATACTCTATAATTTTACATACAAATTTTTACGTACTTGAAGTTAATCACTGCGAAACGTTGTACTTCTCTCTTAATTGCAAGAATTGAACTTAAAAAGCAAGTCTTGCAGATCACGATTTCTTGCCACGTATTTATTTAATAAAAAAAATTAGCTAGTTACTAAATATTTCATTGTCCTATATGTCTATATTGTATCTAATCTAGTATGAAACGTTTTCCTGCGAGTACTATCCAATTACATACAAGTATTTGATAGCGATCGCTGACAGGTCACGTATATTGTTATAACGCAAAGAGAGCCATTTATCAAACTGAGACCGACAAATTACTAGCATATGTACTAAAATCTAGGAAATATATCAGACTTTAATATTTTATTGTTTTTTTTATATAAATACCCTAAAAACAAACGTATTTTGTAATTCTTTGTCTCTTGTAGAATACGCTGTTCTGGTTCGATATGGCAAAGCAGAGTACTCTATTTCTACTCTACGAATGTGAATGCACAGAATGTTATGGTAGTAGGTTCGAATATATCTCAGAACATTATATTTTTAATATATTATTATTTATAATAGAATTTTTTTTTCATACAATGCTGAAAAATTGTAATTCACTCCTAAGGCGGAAAGAAAAAAGCATTAAATAAATGTTTTTAATTATTTTGTCTCTAACCTTCTGGCAATGGCACATCAGGTTCAATTAATTTGAAAAATATTGTATTGTCATCGCATTCGGACACCAGGACACATTTTTAAGTTGTAAGATTCGCTAACGATATCTATGAAGTTAATAGTGTATTAAGAAGACATTTTCATTATACATTATTTAAAACTTAAATATTACAATTTTAATAATATCAAATGCGACATTTTAAAACCAAAGGTTACTTCTTTCAGGCAGTGAAAAAGAAACATAATCAACATGTATATATTAAAATTATTTTAAATATTCTCCTCTCCTCCTCAAATAGACTCCTCTAAATTTGTGAGTGGAAGTGAGTGAGTGTAGCGGGACTCAACACTACCTCTGACTAACCGATCAGGGCAATTAACATAATTTAAACACTACAATAATTTTGCCAAGTACGAATTGAACCCACAACCAATCGCCTGCAGTCCCAATGAGCCACGACGGTCTCGAGAACCCTAATAAAGTAAATAAACCAAGAGCTACTGCATAATTTAAAGGAATCACAGTTTAACTGCCTACATTATCAGAGCAAAGATAGGAACGATACGACGCAAGCGTCGTTATATGCTTGCTGATATGGGTGCGACAATGACATATCATTTGTTTTGTGTTCCTGAAATTATAATAATCAAAATTCTAATACGAAAGGCGAATTTTGTTCAGGTACCTTTTAACACTGCTTAGCTTTACTCTTTTTCAAGCTTAACAGGACATGCGGAGATAACCTAGTGTCAAGGCACTCTGTCCTCCGCTGTATTGGTAAGGAAATAAGTAAAGCTACAAATGTTATATTATAAATCATTATTATCTTTTTTATTTATGATTTTAACGGAATAATTTTAGAATTAACATATTTTTTAGTTTAATATATTAATTGTTATATTGACTGCTCAACTAGCTTTTGGCTTTGGTTTAAGAGTCGTACGGTTGATTCGTCACAAAAGGTTACAAAACGAATTGTGTCTGTCTGTTCTAAATATTTAAAGCAACTTTACGCTTTATCCCGCAGGGATAATATTAATATTCAAGGCAGGGTAGACAAAGCTAAGTCAACATATTACATTCTCCATATTTAGCCCGAAATCGAGACATTGACATACTCAATATTATTATATTACATACGTGAAGCAAACACTTTGTATTCTTTTTCACGAAAATTACGTGGACGGAGGAGAAAGTAAGTGGGTGTGTAGGCAGTGAAATATACGTTTCCAAGGCAACACGTATTAATGCGTCAACGGGAGCCTACTAGTATAAATGTTTGTATGTGTAATATCTCAGTTGTTTGATCACAATGTATGAAGCCTGGTTTACGATCAGATTATACTGATAATTAAGAAGGACGCAAAAATAACTAAAAAAAACTAGAAACCGTCCAAGTGCTTTGACCGCTAAACCAAAAGGCGCGAGTTCTAATCCCACTGTGCTCAAATGTTTATATGTTTTCTAAATATGCTGTTCAATTTCCTAAATGTGTGATTAACACTTTAAAATGTAAAGAATATTTAATAAATAGCATTCTCTATAGCCAAATCTTTGGGTAGAAGAAATTTGTATAAATCTCTCTACAGAGATGCTAACAACAAAACTAAGTTTTAACAAGCGTATAAGAATTTCGACGCAGCTGGATGTAGAACGCATGGCATAGCGATCAGAGCGCTTGGATGGTTTCCAAGAGGCACGGGTTTCGAATTCCGCTGCGTTCAAACTAAAAAATTATTAAAAAATCTTCTAAGAGTATCCGTAATGCATCTTTTATAAACATCCACAAAGCACTTACGGCACGTAGTTTCGTTTCAGGTGCGGTATTTACGACGCCCTATCACAAGGCGGTGGAAGTCGATTCCCGCTTCGATTACCTCAATAAAACCTTTATTGGTTCCCTTAAATCAAGACGAATAATTGGGTCCGTACCATTAACATGGTAGTAATAGGTATGGTAAGACTGAACTATATAGTTGCGGGGTTGATTGTATATAGAAAATGAAGACTGTTTTAAACATTATATTTACATTAAAAAATTATTATGAAATTATTTTACAAAACGCTTATTTATAACTTCATCAATATATGGTACATACACTCATATGCGTTTGTATATTTTATTGCTAAATTCAAGTTAATCTTGAATATTCTCTTTAAATAAAACTAAATAGCAGCTTCACGCTTTTTCCGCATAGCAGGGTAGTCAGAGAGAATCTAGTATCAAGACACTCCGTCCGAAATCGAGGCTTTGCTTGTTGATAGCGGAACTCAACGCCGCGCTTTGCCTATAATTAAAAAACAATGATCTATATGTTATATAATCTTGTAGTCTATATATAAAACTCTTACGTCACTGACTTACTGACAGACAGCGCACAGCGAAAACTAATGAGCATCCAATTTGGCAAGTAGGTCTCTAGAAAAATTCATAGGGGTACTAACAATTTTTAATATTCCTACGGCAACGGAAAATACGAAATTTTGGATTTTATAGTCCAAGCCTAGCCTTTCCTGTCTACTATTGAACGCGGGCCTCCCCCAGGGTGCCCTAGACGCCCCGGTCCTCCGCCTTCCGATTCCAGCCAAACCCGGCAACCGAAACCGAATCCTTCTTGAGGTCATCGGCTCACCGAACTGGAGGGCCCTACTCTACGCTTGCTGATCTGCGGTCCCACTAAAAGACTTTTCTACTCCAACGGTCATCAGCCATAGAAATGTTTATACAATACCAATTTAATATATTTTAAAAGAAGAAGGAAATTAAAACATTTAACATTAAAATTAAGCTCTATATAATATGAATTCCAACCAGCACTTGGCTCATTATATATTTTAATAACATAACTTTATAAATTAAGGCCAAGACTTAATTTTTCATAACAAACTTACATTGTAAAAATTTTTGTTGTGGAAAAATATAAAACCTACTTAGCTACTTAGTTTAATTAACTGACATTCTTTTGCTAGGACTTTCTTTGTAATAAGTTACATTATTCATTTATATGAACTCTAATGAGAATATTAGGCGAAGAGCAACTGGTCTAACCTATATACTGTAAAAATTTACAATGTAAAAGTGGGTATTTTATTTCATTTTAGGTTTATTACAATATTTTATATACGTTTTTCTTGTCTATACAGACTTTAAACATATAAACGTAACCTACTAAGTATTTAACTTTTTCAACACAAAAATATGTTAATAAAAGTATTCATGAAAATGTTTTAGTTCTAACAGAAGAGAGAACAAAATGTAAATATTCATGAGAGTGGTTTTTGTTTGAACACGTCTGAAACAAATTTGTCAAATAATTTCCTAAAATTTTGTCCCTATCCGTTTATGGGTAAAATACGCGTTACCATAGCAACGTGTATGTCACTTTAAACACAAAATTGTATACACGCAAAATATATAGTATTATATTGATTCATTGTCTTTCTTATAACAATACGTTTGATTGTTATAAAAAATATTGTTTTCCCACACTTTTCCCACAGAAACTTTAAGCACGCCAAATTTCATTTCATACTCCGTCCCGCCTAGGTTTTCACAAATTGAAAATATTTTCACATATAGTTTTCACATATTGCAATAAAGATACTATCATATTTTTCTTAGAGCTTCACTCTTTTACCGGCTCTTATATTCCGTCCTCCACAATCCGCCAGAAGTCAAGACATTGCGTGTTGAGCGGCGAAAGTCTTACTAGGAGAAATAAAAATAATTTTAATATAATCATTCCCCCGAGTAGTAATCGAACCCACTATCAATCGTTTACAATCAGACGACCCACTGCGATATATACACATCCACAATACAAAATAACAATACTCCCTTCAAAATATAGTTAATTTCAAGAGCCACCGCTACGGAATATGACACATCTGTCGACAACAGACACTTATTTAATCTTTCCATGATTTATGTTGTAATTATTTTAATGACTTTTGAACTTTAAGCTCTTTGTGCAAAAGCTGCCTAAGACCTATTTAGATATACGCAATAAAAATGATAATTTGGAAATGAATTTATTGGAAATACAAAGTCTGTTATAATTTGTTTTTTTTTTTATTTATAGCTCCGAAATTATAATCCGAAATATTGCGTAACTAGTAGGAGGAACTCGACGCCACTTTCCGGAGTGAATTAAATATTAAAAAAAATAAAATCGAACGCCCAACCAACGCTTTTACAGTTGGACACTGCTCCACTGTGCCACGACAACTTACATATATATAATGTCTATGACAATGTGGATATAATACACTCTTTTTCCAATTTGAAACTTTACTCTATTTCCTTTTTTCTGGTCACAAATATATTTTTTATAAGTAATATTGTTTGAATGAAGAAATATTTATGAATGAGAAAGCCGTTTTAATTTCTCGAGTAGCTATTTGCGAGCTCAATGGAACAATCGTCCGAAGTCAAATACCATCTCGATCAACAATGATAAACGATCTCACAACGTCTATTATTATTATTATTACTTATAGTGAAAATTAAAGTTGCTTTGCTATTAGAGACATAAAAGGGGTTTATAAATAACTTTTTTTAGATTTTTCGTATTACGTCAAGTTGAGTCAACTACAAACGCGATAGTGGGTTGTGGGTTCGATCCCCACTCTGAGGAATGATTGTATTTAAATTATTTTGATATCTTTGCTTTGGTGCAGGACAAAGCGCGGATTGAGTTACACACAGTGCCTCGAATTCAGACCACAAGTACAGAACGGAGTATCTTGACATTGGGTTAGTACTAAACTGAATAAGTGAGAAAGAAGGGTTTCAAAATTTCTCAAGGGTTTTGTTTGAACGAAAAATTAATTTATTCCTTTTAATAATTTAAATAGTTTTTTTTACATACTTGAAGTTAATCACTGTCGTCCTTCTCTTTTAATTGCAAGAATTGAACTTATGGTTACGTAAATTATTATATTAAATTTTCGATTATAACGGTTTTAAAAAAAAAATCTCTATTATTACATTATATTTACTAAAGGCACTAGATATAAAAATAAAAATCCTTTGTGTATCGCCGACAAGGTCACTGACACTGGTACCAATAAATAGGCTACAAAAGTCGATGATTAATTGATCAATCATCAAGTGGAATGATAAATGACATTCCACAAAAATTATCGATGGAGCAATATAGTACGAAGTTAGCAATTTATTATTGTTGTCCCTGACAGAAACCATTGTAGCGCTGTGATATATTAGTGTAGTCGGCACTAAATGAATGTTTCAGGTTTAAATCCAGTATTTGACAGCGGTCATGTTTTATATAGAACCCATCGTAGCTCAGTGATACAGCATGCAAGTGTAAACGCGAGGTAATGGGTTTGATCCCCGCTTGCGGGAATGATTGTATCCATTTGTCTGCTCTGGTAAGAGAAAGTGCGGTTTTAAGTTTCGCATATCAACATACGATGTCTTGCATTTGGAAAACAGAGTGTTATTATATATCTCTGCCGAGTTGCTATAAAGCGTAAAGCTGAAAAATAAGTTATATTTTATTATGAAATCAAAAGTGTGTGTGTTGGCCCTAGTGGCTTCGAAAACAATACTGGGTTTTAGAAAATTAAAAAAATGGACAAGCAAAATGACGTCTTGTTGGCAAGCTTTGTATCTATCTGTAAAGTTTGTTAAGCTCAAGTCAAATGGCAAGGCATTTTTGGTACAAATTTTTGTTACTTTTTGGTTTTATAATCGTTTAGCGTCGAAATTGTTTTCTTTTAGAATAGATATAGATGGAGTAAAAGATAAAAAATAACGCAATAATAACATATTGATAATATCTATTGTTTTTTTTTCCTATTTAACTCTTTCCTAAAAAAATATTTTGATCCATAATCTAAAAATACGTAAAGACAAAACTTTTGACTCTTTTTTTAAGTAAGCTAGGACCATGAAATTTGGCACATTTACAGTTTATTTGGAGACAAAAAAATTTATAGCCATTTTCTTAATAAGATTGCTTTGGCAAATACATAAAAGTTAAATATAAAAAACCTCATAAAATCATGTATTCGACTTATGAATAAAATAACACATTGGCTAAGCAATTTTACTACACCTCAACTAATAACCCCTAATATTAGTAACTCCTTTTAGTATTAAAATATATAAAAAAATTAAAATATAAAATAATAAGACAAAAAGTGCGACAAAGGCAAACGGGAAGAGAAATGGCATTCGGCATCGAAAAAATATCTAAAAAGAATAGACTATTACAAATGTAATTAACAAAAGGTGCGGGTTCAAATCCCGCTGCGTTTAAATTTTTATACGTTTTCTAAATATGTATTTTTCAATTTCCTAAGTGTGCGAATAACACTTTAAAAAAAAATGAGAAAAAATCTTTATTTTTCTACATTATAATATAAAATTTTTACTTATACATAAAACTGGTAATTTTTGATTAAAACATGCAAAAAGTTCGCTCAAACGCATTAGGTGACATATATTCTTTTCAAAGCGGCCTTTTATGATTCAAAGGATTTTTTACGTTTTTGAAATACAAAATTGCCGGTCTAAACGACTTCTGCTTGTTTGTTTTGTCATTACGGCCTGTGTTTTGGCCTTTAGCTTTGACTAACACCGGCGTGGAAAAATTTTTCACTAACATTTTGGATAACGCTAGTTTATTCTGTTAAAACTTTTTACAGAAACCGGGGACTTTTTTGTGAAATGTATCTATTTAAAGCTCGTGCCAAAAGTTTTATGATTAAATATTTAAATTTAAATCCCCTATGAAAGAGGGTAGCTAAAGTATCGTAAAGCATCGTGCTTAATTACGTAAGTGCGCTTACATCGGCATATAAATAATGTTCGTATGATAAATTTACAAAACGCCATCCCAGTGAAATCAAGATATAATAAGTTCTTTGATTTTTACGATTATTACATATTTGGAAATTAAACTATTTATAACCGGATTAATCGAGACAAATGCCACCTCAGTATGTAGGACTAGTGTATTGTTCGAAACGTCGGGTTCTAAAATGTATTTTCGAGTACCAATAATATACGCGATTAATCCGGTTAAAAATAGTTTCATTTCAATCAGGATATGTTTTACTAAAAGTCTAACTACATTAGTAACGGGATCAAATACTATAATGGGAATGAAATGCTTGCTCCAGTCTATTTCAAAGGTATCATTTTCACAAATAGGTTAATCTGTAAATTATTGATTTGAAAACGAATACTTTCTTACTCCGGTTATTTTTAGGTCTAAGGCATTAACTTAAGTGAACCGGTGGTAACTTATTTAACGTTCAAAAAATTAAGCAAGTAGATTCTTATTTTGAATTAAATTATAAGACGTTGACATTATGGTTATGATAAATTATATAATATTGATATGAAAATGTTTCATTGGATATATAGGTAATCACCAGGCCAAGTCTGAATTGACAAAGTGGATAACGGACTAATTTAGCTCTAAGTTCTCAGTTAATAACTTAATGCACTAAATGTTAAAGCCTCGCCAATTAGATAATACTTGATCCTTTAATAAGCAAAGAACTTTAACCTCATAGGTAACTTAACGTGGCCGTGTGTTCTCGGCTTAGAATAGGACCACCCTGGTATTGGAGGTGTCGTAGGAGGCGACTAAAATACGTGTGGAAGAGTCTCGCTGCTAACAATGGCAACACGCATGGGCCGATTGGACCGGTTCATTACCACCCTCGGCATTTAAAACCGGCGTCAAGTAGTGGCTTTCGGCCACTGCGTTTCGCATTAGGTAATGCCGAGCTCCGGCGCCCAACCCTTAAATGCCGGCAACATTCCTGTAGCTCCTCTGGTGTTACACGGGGTCCTGGGCGACGGTGATCACTGACCATCAGGTGACCCGAACGCTCGTCTGCCTTGTCTATAGAATTAAAAAAAGAAAAATCTTGACTATATAATAATGTTACTAACTAGACTGTGTGTAATTTGACCTTTCCTCGTGCTAATAAACGTTTCGTTACTAATATAGATTAGAAAGGTCAATCAAGTGAATCAATCAAGAATAGATGGCTGCCATGTGTATCGTATTGAATGAAGCTTTTTCTTGAATGTTTTTTTAAACCAAGGGACAAAATAGGTCGGGCGCTTATCTAAATGTGATCTTTATAGCTACTATAAGACTATAAGAATAAATATAGGTATAGCGATGCGCTTGCCACCTTAAGACTTTATTTTTTCACGCTGATGCACAGATAAAATTGAATAAGAAATCAATCTGATGTCCATTTTTCTTGCCCTTTCGAAACTGTGCTAGTGACAAAATCCTTACTGAGTAGAGTCGATCACAGGTGTTGTTTTAAGATTACTATTAGAGTGAGAATCTAATAGAAATGCTGATGTTATATGTATCAAAATTCAAATTTTGCTACAGTTTAAAAAACTATGTGTAATCTGCATGTTAAACTTCAGCGTAGTCAGTTTCTGATATCAAATAGTTTTTCCTTTTGCGTATTAAATGCGTCTGAATTTCGAAGTTCAGTTTTTGCATTAATTATTTAAAACATTATATAAAAGATTCCATACAACATATATAAGTATATTTTCTGTATTTTCATTTTTATTTAAAGCTACTGCGTCTTTTGCTTATTTTACTTCTGAAGTATTTCGGTGCTTAAAAGTATTTTCTATATCGACTGAAAGAAATTATTGTGTTACTAAGCACTGGCTCATAAATAAATTACATTAAGTAACACTTCCTGTCAAAGTGTTTCCAGTGTTTCCTCAACAGCCTTAGAAACTCGAGTACGAGCGCTGTATGTGTATAGTAAATTATTTTATATTGCCTTCCTTTGTATTTTAGTTCCTTCTCTTGTAACTCTGTGCACAATATACTTAATTACCCACAAATTATATGGGATATAATTAGGGGGTAAATAAATATTATTATTACAGTAGTAGCAACTATGCCCCAAAATGCAGCAATTAGGAAATATTTTTTAAGCCTACATAAAAAGTAAATTAAAATATAAATTTATCGTCATAGTTGCTTTCTTTTGGTTTTGCTAATAGTATTTCTATTATTTCTATAATAGTATTTTTGTATAGGAAAGCAGAAAGAAATATTATTTGTTTTCCTTTCAGACGCTCAGTAATTTATGCATCTAATACTCTAATTCTCTAATTCTAATTCTACGAGATTAGCGTCTCGTGTATTTGTTTATTTTTCTAAGCAATGTTTGTTTGTCAAATTTGAAACTGTACAATCTGTAATTCGATGCTAAGAATAAATGAAGCAACCAAATTTTTGCAATTCGTACTCGATGAAGCCAACTAAGAAAGGACTTTAGAAAATAAAGAAACTGAGTGGAGAACGGAGTGCCTTGACACTAGGAACTATTGCCTTGACACTGATAAAGACGTAAAGCTGAAACAAAACAAACACAAATATTTTTTAAACTTTTTATAAGTGTTATTCACACACTTAGGAAAATAACTATGGACGGTTTCCAAGAGACGCGGGTTCAAATCCTGCTGCGTGTTTTTATAAACACAAATAATCCTCACGTATGTTATATTTCTTCTATTCATTATTTTCATTTAAGTTCAGTAATATTTTCATGTTCAAAATAGATCATATTATTGGATGAGTTGCTATTCTGCCTATTTAGTGCTCGAAGCCGGTAAAATTTCGGACACAATTGTTATTTACATACATTTTCAATATGACATTAGGAAATTTCGTTTCACAGTTTGTCCAAAATTACATAATATCTTTAAATATTTGACAAAATATCATATTCAAATCGTATGAAAATATTAAGCAACAGATTTATATTTTCTATAGTTTTGTTTCTACACCAAAGATAGTGGCAGAGGCGAGTCACACGGTCACAAAAACCGACGGCCGTTGTGGCGGAAAAAACCGTTAGATGTCTTCAAGATCCTTGAGAGAGGTATGTGCTTACAAATAGATTCCATATGGCGGAAACAATGACATTTACCTAAGTGGGTACACCGCCAGGGCTCAAAATTTTTCTAAAATCAAAGGTCAAATATCTCATAAGCCACGTTTTTTGTAATCTCAAATTTTACAAATATTTATTTGTTTTTAGCATTATTGATTAAATATATAAGCTAAGCCGTTTTAAGAACGATTTTGTATAAATTACAAAATAAAAATTGAAGTGTAAGAATTATTTATTTAGTAAATATGACAAGCATTCTATACGTGACAATGCGTTTATGTTACAATTTCTTACTAACTTGACCGGATAGCGTCAAAATAATTAATATTGCCTTATATGGAATTCGAACTGACGATCTGGGGAAATAAGGTAAGGTATCCCCAGATCGTCAGTTCGAATCCATTCATTCTGGTACGTCAGATAAGCTAATAGCTACCAGGTATACGAGCCGAAAATCTTGTATGTATTGGTATCGCTTCAGAATTTATAAAACATAAATAAATTTAATTCACAAATTTGTTCTTTTGTGCCAGACAAATACAACTTAATTATATTGTTACGAAGCTAATTAGATACAACAAGCTCAATTTTATGTCACGATATGTTTCATTTTTACGACTAAAACGAAAATATTATTTTAACATTCTTTTTAAACATTGTATGATAAGAATAAATATATCACTGGAGACTGTAAAAGTATAAGTTTAATTCCCAGCCGCCGACTTTTTATATTAAAAACTAATCTTAAACTTCACTGCTATTTAGTTTACTCGCCCAACCTCGTTCTCACTAAAATCACAAACTATGCTTAAATATTATAA
This sequence comes from Podotricha telesiphe, assembly GCA_038994665.1. Taxonomy (NCBI): domain Eukaryota; kingdom Metazoa; phylum Arthropoda; class Insecta; order Lepidoptera; family Nymphalidae; genus Podotricha; species Podotricha telesiphe. The sequence goes on along the minus strand of JAOYRR010000315.1, from coordinate 466,584 downwards.
TTTATATAATTCCGTCGAATTATGAAAATAATTTTCAATAACAGGCAATATCTATACAGAAAATTGATTAAAGTTTCAGACAATTTAACAAAACAAATATTTTATAACAATTTTGTCGAACAAAATTTAAATTGTTGTATTTTTTTATTTATGAACCCATTGAAAAAAAAGACTAAATGTTAAGGCAAGTACCGAAATACAATAGTCAAAACTGCATTTAATTCAGTTAAGCCGTTTCTGAGATAAGAATGCACAAATACACAGACAAACAGACACACATTTGTTGAACAAACAATGAATGTTTTGATAAATGCCCTCAAAAATATTATTTCTCATATATCTTGTACAGGCAATTACATTTTATTATGTAACGTATAGATTTTTGTGACATTTTTTTGATCTGACTTCAAGAGACTAGTTATTTTAATTCTACATGTTGACGGTCGTGAGTTTGTTATTTGTTTGAAATAAAAAAAAATACAAATTAAAAAAATCGCTATAAAATAATTAATACAGATTTTTTGTGTTTATTATATAAATATAATTTTATAAGTTAAACTTATTTCAATAATGCTTACAAATCCAAGATTGTATGTAAACTGCAAGCGACAGCAAACGGCAAATCTTAATTATTACAAAGACATTCAATATCTAAGATACAAAATTAAATGAATTGTTCTTGGCAGTGTTGGTTGACTGTTGTAATTTGCACCAGAAAGAGGTTTGCTCCACATTTGCCATTTGTAAGAGCGACTTTTTTAATTACATAAGTTCCAAATTAAGTTACTTTTAAAGCTGTTTTATTATGACAATTGTAACTTTTATTTTTAAACTCTGGTATGGTAGACGTCCTTGGTGATGCAGTGGCACAGGGTCCTAACAGTGTACTCTAATATTTACAATGATATTGATTATGAAATCTTAATATAAATTCGAAAGTATAGTGACGCACAAAACAATTTATCAAATTTGCTAATAAGGGGGTCCACAAATACGCCAAAAATAGCTAAGACAAGTATATCCTTGTATAACATTACTGACAAAGTACCTTTTCCCGATGGATCTTCAACTTTAACCCGCATTCAATATATCAAGAACTTTGTCCTAAGTTTTGACCTCTTGCCACAAGAGGAAACTATTTCAACGATATTGTGACTCATATAACGGTAAACTAAGATGTAATTTTATATGACTTTTCAGTAAGTAAAGGACAATAGATTGTTTATATAAAAATTTGTATAGTCGTATATATCTACTAAGGCCATTGTAGTTCAGTGGCACAGCATTTGACTGTAAACGCGATTGGTTGTGGGTGGGATCCCACTCGTGTGAATTTTATATTTAAAACATTTTCATAAAAAATATTTTCATTTCTTCGCTCTGGTACCTAAGACGTGCCTAAGCGTGGTGTTGAGTTACGTCACTCAACACGTAATATCTCGATCTCGGGTGGAAAGTAGAAAACGGAGTGTCTTGACACTCTCTGACTACCCGATATGTCGGGAAAAAGGTGAAGGGTCTAACTAATCCAACACTATATTTTTTTAACAATTTTTAAAGTCTTGAACGGGTTTTTAAGAGGCGCAGGTTTAAATCCCGCTGCGTTCAAATTTTTATACGTTTTCTAAATATGTCTTAATCCAACACTTTTGTTTAAGCAGTACTGCAGGAGATATCCTGCATTATTTCCAGATCAAAGCTAAGAAAGTGATAAGTCAATATTTTCTTCATTTTTTGGTGTTGTGTTGCGGTTTAATATGACCTATTACTTGAAGAATACGCTTTTAACTTTCGGATTCTGGGACAGTAGAAAAAAAATGGACGAGCCCCTTGCTCCATTTTCTTGCATTGCCAATTTCCGGTCACCGCTTGTTGAATGGTGGTCCCAATTTGCGGTTAAAGCAAACGGGTCGTCGTATGTATTGATAATATAAACGTATTATGCCCTATATTAGAATCGCACGAGCACGACCTAAGTCTTGTCATGATTGTCAAATAAGTTCTCTTTAATATACCAAAATAAAAGACAGTGTCAAATATATGTCTTGAGTAAGACATATTTAGAAAACGTACAAAACTTTGGACGCAGCGGGTTCAAAGATTTATACATTTTCTAAATATGTATTTTTAGATTTCCTTAGTGTGCGAATAACACTTTAAAAAAAATGTTAAAAAATATGTCTTGAGTAAATCAACAAAAAGTTAACAGACGCTCATTAATCAGTAGTATGTCTATGCATTGATTACTTGATTTATATATTTTTAAAGTATATATTAATTATTGTATAACAAGCATATATAATGACATATTAAGAAATTTAAATATATAAACAGGCCAATATATGATTAACTTGATAAGACTTTGTTTTAAATGACTTCATTGAAGCTGTCATGCGTCCACTGGCAATGTGCTATCGGTCAACAGGACAATTATATGGTATAGTGTTTTACCACTGAGTCTACAGAACAATGGGCGTGAAAAGCCTTGATTTTGTTTCTTTTACAATTTTTCACTGAGTACGAGAGCGTGAGTTGAAAATGTTATATTAAATAACCAAGAACTATTCAATTAATAAAACATTTAGTCTTATAATTTTTATTTATTATTTATTTTAATACGCACATTTTCCCATATCGACAATCAAACTGAAAAATTACATCTGTACAAAACTAAATAACTTTTCAAATTTCAGTCCCTTCAAGCGAATACATGAATAAAAAAAAATAGTAGATCTTTTCGTAGTGGGTTCGATTCCCACTCGGAATGATTATATCTAAATTATTTTGTTATCTCCGCTCTAGTGACAAGGCATGGTGCAGTGTTGAGTTCCGCCACTCAAGACGAAATTTATCGGATTTAGGCGGTAAGTGGAGAACGGAGTGTTTTGACACTAGGTTCTCTCTGACTCACTAGGTTTTCTATGCGGGAAAAAGCGTGGAGTCTTTTTTTTATATAGACGTAATTGAGATAATAATACTTGTCGTTTACAAAGGTTATACAACTTGTTATATTTAAGGAACCTCATTTTCCTTTACGATTGTATATTTGTTCTGTTCTCTGTCTGTATTTGTTGTTTTAGACATTCTGAAATTGAATCTACTTGTATAAAGGTAAGTAAGCAAATAGTAATAAATTTAATATTCTCTGTACGCCGGTAAAGCAATATTTGTTGTAATTTGTTAGTCTTTATGCCAATTGAAGCTAAAATAGTATTTTTTTTGTATAATTCAAATAAACTTGATGTATATTTATTTCAGCTTCACGCTTAGACTTAGGGCCTTATGTAATCAAAGAGAACCTAGTGTAAAGACATACCGTTCTCCATTTTTCACCTGAATTCGAGACGTTGCGTCTTGAGTGGCGGAACTCGACGCTGCGTTTTGTCTTGTTCACCAGAGTGGAAAAATGAAAATAAATAAATTATTACCATTTCACCGAGTGGGCATCAAACTCACTATTGCGATTACAGGCCCGTCGCACTGCGCCACACTCTATTCTCTATAAACTAAATCGCACCAAGATATATTAAAATTACATTAATAAATGGAAAGTAGGTTTTGGAGTCATATTTGACAATCGTTAGACGTTTCGTGAAATTTTCGCTAAATTGTAGATATCAACTTTCTCCATACATCCATATTTATTTACTATTATTACAAATTTTATCTATACAAGTAGTTCAAGCGCAAAGCTAAATCAAGCTGATTTCTATATGTGATTTCTGTATATGAAACGCCTATATTTTTTTTTGTATACAGACTACATTTATTTAAAAACATTCAGTTCAGGCTAGTAGTTTTTACAAAAATGAGCATACCTAACTTTTGAGAATCTAAAACTTTATTGTCTTGGCCTATCTTCCAAGCTCACTTAAAAAAAGTAAAAGTCATATAACATATACGTACAAAAACCTTCCACTGCATAAAATATCTAATTTGAAGGCAAAAGAAAGCCTGTCATATTTTATTATAACGGAAGGAATGTTTCATTACATTAAAAAAATAAGGTGAAATAAAATACCCGTCTCCCAAATGAAGGCTTCTGCAAATTTAAATGTATAAAACTTATTACTGGAGCCAGGAAATGTTCAGCCAGTGTTGCATTTTGCGCGTCATTTGTTAGACAGGGCTTACCTATGTGGCAGCACCTTAATGTTATAGATGGTAATGGGTTAGAAATGATAATGTGAAAAATGCTAAATGATTTGAACTTATCTTTTCTTATACTCGTTTTAGCTGTGTACTATCGCTAGATAGTATCAATAATGACACAAAAACAAAAAGAATCAAAAAGAAGAATAGAGAAAGAAGAAGAAAAGATCAAATGAAGTACTCTTGCAGAGTTGATTTTCTAAATTCAATAAATATTGCCAGTTAATTGTCATACAAAAAAAATTTACTCTTTCGTGATAATATGGTATTGTAACTTAAAAATAAAAGTTGTTATTATGATAATATAAAATAATTTCTAATTATAAATTATAAAATAAAATTTTATTGGAGAAAAAAAGCCTGAAAGAACAAAATATCCACGCAAAACGCAGTTGCGGGCTCGTTATTACTACTAATTAAGTGCTTTAGGAAGTAAAATCAGAATATGACCCCGTTATTCAACTATGGTCAGTAATATTGTGTTGTCAAATTGATGTAATTATTTGGCAACAAATTTATAAAAAAGTGTTCTGAGTGAAACCACTAATCCATCGGCCTAGATACGCCTATATATATATATATTTTCTCTGATTATATTTTTTTATATCTTATTATAATTTCGACTAATATAATTCATATAAAATCTTATTATTATTATAATATACATATATGAATATTGCGCTGGAAATATTTTCTTTTTTATATATAAAATAAATATATTGTCACGTTTACTCTCGCTAATGAGGAACCACAAGCTAAGTGCTGAAGTTAAAATTATTTTCAGATTAGTCGCGTTTATTGCAATATATACAGTAGGTACCTACCATCAAGTTTTTCTGTGGTAAATTGAGAGAGTCACACCGATCTGATTAATTTTTTTATGCTATCAAAAAAAGATATAATGTTTCATGTTTGATTTCTGTGGCTAGATATTGATTCTTGCTAAATTTGAAAGATATTTGAAAATTAAAAAAGGAATATTAAGTTTCAAAGAACATTTGAAAGATTTTCATGAAAATTATATGCAATTTTCATGGATCTATAGTATGCAGTTTTATATGTTATTATAATAATTTTTATTACACAACGTAAAATAAAAAATGAAACTAAAAGCTTTTCATGGAATATGTATAATGTTCACACATGGCTCACCATAATGAGGCGTAGACCTCTTACTTTTTATATGCAACTGTCATTCAATTTATACAAGCGAGTTACTCGGTGCTCAGTGTTATTTTTTTTAGCTTTATGTATCTTTCTCAACACACAGGATAGACAAACCTAGGCTGAAAACCTAGTCAGAGAAAATCTGTTACTAAGACTGTTAGTTCTTCGTTCCATTTTAAACCCTTTTTATAGAAATTGCGTATTGCGTTGCGGAACCTAACGTCGCCCTGTCTTATTACAAATGATAATAATAAAAAAAATATTAGTATAATTTTTTTGTAATTCACGTAGTTTTCTGGGTTGGTACAAATATATATTTTTTTGTATTAGTGCTATCAGTAAATAGACGACGAAATCATAATTGTAGGTTTGTTTCAAACACAAACAAATGTGTTAATATAACTTCAACGCCATTACCCACCACTCTCTATTTCTTCAGTAAGACGGTGTGCGACGTTTCCGCTCTGACGGGAAAGTGTTAGTATGCGTCATACGTAAATAAATGGCGCTTTTATTTTTTAAAACGATTATTTTATTATATATTTTGCTAGACAAAATGGCTTTTCATTTCTAGTAATATCTTTCGTTTTATAATTGTAAGTTGTATCTTATAATGAGCATTTAAACTGCAGTGTTTTCGTTTAAGGTATTAATTGCATTGGCAGCCTGTACATAAAATACCTACTAATTACCAACTCTATAAAAATAGACTTCAATCAATCAATCAGCCTTTTCCCGTCCACTACTGGACTCACTCGGGTCTCACTCAGGATGCGCTAGAGGTCCCGGTCCTCCACTTTCCGCATCGAGCCTACATTTTACAGATAATTTAAAATTAAAAAAATCAAAATCAAATAAGTAAAGTTACAAGAACATGGCAGGTGCACATAACATCCGGAGGATAAAGAAAAATTAGAATATGAAATATTATAATAAAAATCACTGCAAGCTGAAATTTGCATAAGAATTGGGTTGCTGAATACAAACGACGCGCAAGTAAACGGATGCTGGTAATGCTATGAAATAATGCTAGCGTAGTTTACATTTCCTATTTAGTTTTGCTTAGAATAGGCCGTTTTTGTCATTCTATAAAATAATACATTTCGTTCAGTAATAACTTTTAAAAAATACACCAACAGGAACACGCTTTAAACATATTTTGTGAACCCTGAAAATTTTCAAACAAATAAATGATAGATGGCAAGGACTGAATCGAATAAGCGTTTTCTTACATATATTGATAGAATATTAATCGGGCGAAGCGCACTGCTGCACCTTATGTGACAAGTCGAAGGAAACATCTACATTATAATATATAAAATTCCAATTTTAATTACATTATGAAATCATATTATCATTTATTAGCTTAATTTAAAAACTCCTAAAATATGGTTTTCAAACGAGTAGCGAGGGATCTCAGAACGTTTATTTACATGACCTGGAGCGTTATATTTTTATTTTTACAGAACAGTTAAATTCATTCATTGAGAAACCACAAGCTCGGCTTTTTAAATCTGTTTCGTTTCGACGAAAAATGTGAATATTATTTTTATGTACACAAATACTTTATGAGATCTGACCAATGTTTGTGAAAGCTGATCCTGTTTAGAATCGCATTCATTTGGAGTTAAAATATAGCTCAGTTTTATGATTGTACTTTTTATTTTGTTAATAATGAAAAATATTTAAAATCTTAAGATAATTTCTTAGACTTATAGACTGTAAACGCAACTGGTTGTGGTTTTAATCCCCACTCGGAGGCTACTTATACTTATTACATTTCAATTATTTACATAAATAAACAAAGCGTTCATTCTTTTATACGTTTTCTAAAAATGTTTAACAACATATTATGGCACAATATTTCAGTTTAAAATAATCTTACAAGTTTTAACCAAATATAAATATTAGCAATTTTAATTGTTATATATTCGATTCAAATAACAATTTATAACTATACCATGAAAACTATAGAGGGTTCCGTACTAAAATTCAAGAGGGAAAAGTGGAGGGTTCAGTACATGAATATTCCAGCACAATCTTATGATATATAATAGTTCTAACTGATTACTCCTTACATTTCAGACACTGAATTTATCGATAACGAATACATAACGTTTAGGTGTGATCGTGGCCGCTGTAACTGAGAAACAAGACGGCGAAGGGACTTTGATTGCATTGCATTCCCATTATCGTGAACTTAGACCAGTACGAATAGCATTCGCACACTCCACTACAGACAAAGACAAAGAAATCGGCGCTATAATAACCGGTTTTCAAAATAAACAAAACGGCATTATTGCCACTTACACCCCCCTTTATACCGCAGATAACATTTACAATCACACATTGAGTCATTTTACATCATGGGCAACTACAACTTACCGCATATAATATGGACAAACGACGATGACACAAGTGTTCAATTAATAGAATTTATGGCGCTAACAAACTCTTTTAATTCAATCACTCAAAAAATACGTCAGACCGCACACTTGAATTAAATATTTCAAACAACGATTGTTATATATTACCACGCGACGGTCTGGTGTCAGTAGACAACTATCATTCCCCATATCACGCAAATATTGATATAAATACTGACTTTACACCTATGAAATATAAACCCTTAACAAAATATAAACACCGCACGGCTAATTACGAGTTAATTAACAATGAATTAATTAAAATTGATTGGTCCGCGGTGTTATATGACTTGGATATAAATATATCCGTCAAAATTTTTCATCCACAATGTTATTAGGGCATATATACCAGCTACAATTCATGTAACTATTCAATTTCCCTGCTGATTTACTTCTGAAAATACAGTATAAGAGATACTGTATTTTTAAAAATAAGGAATAATCGTGGATAAAGTGGAGGGCTTATAATAATATTAGTGATTGGGAGACTTTTTCTATTTATATTTTTGAACCTTCATAACCCACAGCAAATTCATTCATTCAGTTATCAATTATGCCCACTGAAACGTACAAATATACATCGTTTAACGACCCCATTGAAACTTGCAATTTGTTGCTGTCTTTCTTTAGCTCTGTTTAAGAACGTACATCTTGTTTTTTTTTTACGTGAAGAAATCCTTTACGGATACCAGCCCCGTTGGGGAGTCCGACGTGGTTTTATGGCCTCGACTGCCACTAACCGAGGCCACGGGAGTGAACCTGACTATATAATCTTTGAACAGACTGTTGGCAACCACAATCCAACTTTGCAGATAACTCAGTGCTTATTTCGGATATACTAAATATAAGTTCAGTAACCAAAGCTTTGGAAGATTCAGATATATCTAAGGGGCCAGGTCTTGACGGCTAACCCGTTATCTTCTTACAGTCGACGACAAAGACTTGAGGTTTAGACAGGAAACCTTTTCACATTTTATTTAATATCAGCTTAGAAAAGTTCGTTTTCCATCCATCACTCAGGAAGCACACAAACATAACACCGATACACAAAAGTGGTGATAAACAGGCGTGGAATGCTATCGCCCTATATTATTATAATTAGAATTATTACATAATTTCCCTATTCGCATCATGCAATAATACCAGAGTGGCATGGATTTGTCAAGCGGTGGTCTACTACTAGTATTTTAGATTTTAAAAAAATATTTCGGTAAAGAAGACCATGAATTGCTACTACACAAACCAATATATATAAAATATATCAAAGACTCTTAGGATGTACGGTTTTGTTTTGACGTCTTCTCGGGACTTCAGACAGTCTTCTACACTATTATGTCTATATGAAACATTAGTACGAACTCAGCTTGAATACGCTGGAATATTCTATTTCATAAGCATATAGACGCGAGACACTTTATTGTATATACAATTCGGGATAAATACAATGTTCTTAGTCTAGAACGCAGACGAAGCCTATTAAGTGCCATGCCACTTTATAATATTTGCAACAATAAATATTGACATGTTTAACAATCAATTTCCAGATCTCAATATTTTTGCGTATTCACACAAATCCCTATTTATACAACTCCCTAAAAATTGGCTGCTCTCTTTCTCATAATGAATTAAATTATGCTTAGTACGATAATGTAATACTGTATACCTATATTAATAATCTATAGCATTATACGACTTAGTTTTTATTTTCAAATACACAGAAATATTAATATGTATGTAATATTTTGAAATGAAACTATTTTTAACCGATATCTGGTTAAAATTAGTAATAGCACAATTAAATTTTAACTTAGCACATTTAACTTTAACTTAGAATTGTGGGTTTCATAATAAGTAACATAAAAAAACCAATGTAATGTAATAAAAGTATATTGTGAGAACTGGTTGCCATTCCAAGTAAATAAAATAATTTTTTTTATGCGGTAGTTACTAAATAGGTATACGAGTATGTATGTCCACAGGCGGTAGTAGCAGGTGCCAGTGCATTCAAGCTAGAACTGACTCAGCCGACTTTACTTAAACAATACTGTTTTTGATTATTACTTTTGTTTCTGTAAAGCGATTTACCTTAGTGTAGCCACAGAAATATCGTCAGTGAACTGACGCTCGTTTACTCTTTGGGCAGCAGAAATTTATAAAAATCTCTCTACAGAGATGCTTACAACCAAATTAGTTGTAATAGGCGTATAAGAATTTCGACGCAACTGTATGTAGAACGCAGGCTTAGCCGTCAGAGCTCTTGGGCGGTTTCTAAGAGGCGCGAGTTCGGATCCAGCTGTGTTCAAATTTTTATACATTATTCTAAATATGCTTTGCTTCATATTGTATAGATGAAATTCTATGAAATGTCTATGTTTTTCAACAAAAAAATATTAGGTAACACTGACTTTTACCAAATTATAGCTATTTAGTTATAATCTATAACTTAACGAGTCAAGTAGCAAGAGCTAGCTAGTTTTGTTAAAAAAAAGAGGTGATAAAGTGTTTTCCGGGTCGTAATTCACACCACACTTTAACAAAACATTTAAAACCGTCAAATTCACGTTTAATGGAAACGACGGAAACAGAAATGTTGCGTATTCAATAAAACAGTGCGGCACGAACCAACTGCTCATTAATCCTTTCATATATTTTTTTGCCAAATTGTAAAAGCAAATGGTGAAATAAAATTAAGTTTATATAATATTGCAAACTAGGTTCATGCAAATTAATTTAGCTTTGTTTTGTTTATATTTTCTATACTAAAAATTATATATCGGCAAACTGAACTGCGGTAAATCCTAAGATTTACCAACTTTAATTGTCCGAATTGTTGACTTTTACAGGAACAAGTAAATAAATAAAATTTAGATTTAAAATATTATTTTTTCTTACTTAAACTCACGTATTCTTAAGTAAAACATTCAAGCGCTTGCCTGAAAACTTTTAGGACTGACACACAAATTACAACGATGCAGTTTTATTTCATACGATTGTAACAAGTATTATTGTCAAAAATTGCCCTCTCTGGAAACAATTTTACAATTAAGATCTAATGCTCTTAAAATTTCATAGACAATTCTAATATATTGGGAATATAAAGATTTGATGTGTTATATCTAGTAATCGCATGCGACTTTGTTTACTTTCTTCAACATTTCTACTGTAGAACAAATAAACATTTTTTCTAGTTTTCAAAAAGTATAAGTAGGATTTTTGGGATCTCTAGTTTTACCATAACCTGCCAAAAAAACCTGCCTCCAAAAAAATTCTAATTATCGTATCAAATTATCCATGACACTACGCAACAATGCGACTTATTATCTCTAAATAGCAACAAAGCTATGACACGTCAGCTTCACGCTTTTTCCCGTATACCAGGATAGGCAGAGATAATCTAGTATCAAGACTCCGTTTGACCTGAATTCGAGACATTTAGTGTTGACTGGTGTTGTTGACAAAAAGACCGGAGAAATGAAGAAAAATATATACCCCGATTGGGAATTTACAGTCAGACCCTATGAAACTTATCCCCTATATGGCCAAAACACAAAGAATATAAATTTTAATTCATGAACTATAGTATGATGTGTCTGCAAAATCCATACTTTACTGAGAAACTTGTCCTTAGAGTCTCCATAGGCCAAATTGACTTTATGTTTAAGTTTCTGTTCCGTATAATTAATAACCGAGCCATTCAAGACTTGGTCGCAGTTTCACTTATAAAATAATTACACTTTGCATTTTCTTTCTACAATTAACTTCAAAAGCTACAAACACAAATATTGTGTATAATATTATATATAAATATATATATATATATATATTTAGAAAATGTATAACAATTTTAAATGTCTTTTTCAATTTATATTTTATATATATTTATACTTTATCAATATATACTTGTAGATACTATGAACATACTATGACTAGTTGTCGCCCGTAACTTTATTTGTTTGGATCTTAGACTTGAATATAACACTACTTTCGTGTCCGTAGAAATGTCAAGAAATCTTTTCTTACAGATCCTAACACTTTCCAAGCCTACAAATAAAATTTGAGCTTTCTACGCCCCGTTGATTTCAATTGTGCTTCGTCTGTCAGTTACTCAGTAATGGAAGAGTATACTGATGTAATAAATGTCAAACTTTACTGTATTATAGTCAATTTATAATATCTACCTATCTGAGGTACTGAGCAGGCACGTTCTGCTCTGCTTGGTAAAAAATATGCTTGATAAAAAATTTGCTTATTTTTTTTGTTTTTAACATTTTAGAGTGTTATTCCCACGCATGCCGTTCAATCATGCATGCTTGCAGCATGAAACGCATGGCTTAGCGGTCAGAGCGCTTGAATGGTTTTCAAGAGGCGCGGGTTCAAATCCCGCTGCGTTCAAATTATACGTTTTCTAAATGTCTTTTTCAAAAATATGCTTGATAAAAAATATGCTTGATAAAAAAAATATGCTTGATATGTGGAAATTACAGACTTTAGATAAAAGTTGGGACTTCAAATTTAGTGCATGATAGCTATACAAAAAAAGGCGTTACACATTTCACTAATTACAAGGGTTAAAAAGAGATTTTTTTTATTTAACTGTCAATTTTCTGCCACAATTCAATACCAAAAAAGCACGAGAATCCCCCGGAGGGTGTATATTAAAAGGCCAATGAACAGTCATTACTGAATAGTCTACAGAGGCTAGACGAAAGAAGTATGCATGGACCGTAGCGTTTGGCGCTGTCAGTACCCCGCTAGGAATAAATCCAGAAGCTAAAATCGTTGCTACATTATATACAGCGGGCCGACAGAAATATAAAACATATATTTTTTTTCTCTAATCAAATTCGAACTCGTTACCTTCGCGTAACCTCAAAGCATAGGTCAAGATAATGCCGTATGATTATTAATATATATAAATAAATAAAGTAAAATGAAACATGTAAAATAAATAAGATATCATATTAGTTAATATCACAGAAAATTGTAATATTAGCATTCTATTCGACTATTAAAATACCCTGAAAACGCTTTCGGCGCTAGGTTTTATCATTTACTAGGCGAGCATAAATCACGCGTGCGCGTATTAAATGAAGAATTATAGTGGCGACGAAAATTAGACTATTCGTGGTACTCGTACGTACCCGCTCATTTATCATAGCTTTTTGATATTTTTTCACATTCGCCCATTATGAATCTTCTAGTTTTGTCTAATTGCAATTTGGTTTTAAAATATCGAAGAACCGTTGATGCGTACAATAGGCGTTGCCTTAGCAACGTATGTATGTCACTTAGTCGTCACTTCGTATGTATGTAATATGTATTTTATAAATTTTATGTATTGTAAAAAATATAGCTTGCTATTCTCTTCTCTCAACAAACACTAATGTGTCAGATTTCAAATTTCTCTGCGAATTCTGTTATTTGCATAATTTTTGTACAACGAGGATGAAAGTTTTTTTGAAAAAAAAACGTTCTAAATCTTTTCTCAAAACGTTATTGCCTACTTTAACTTTTTTCAAAGAGTTAATCCCCACACTTAGGAAATTAACAAACCTTGGAAACCGTTTAAGAGGCGCGGCTTTGAATCCCGCTGCGTTAAAAAAATTATACGATTTCTAAAAATATGTTTTTCAAATAAAGAACTATTTACAAGATCTCATAGATTAAAGATTATTTATACCTGGACCTTTCAAATTATATCTTTTAACAATTTTAACTATAATACGCTTGAAATACACACAAAACTTGAACATGTAATTTTAAATACACTTATTGTCTATTTAAAATTACATATTGTCTGGTATAAATTATACAGTGATTATTAAGCGTGAAACAAATTTAAATTTTTAAAACTTTGGCCCAATTAAATAAATATGATAAGTTAATTTCAAAAGTATAAAGGCTTATTTTATTATTAACTGTAAAATACAATAGTAACTCTTACAAAACACTCTCCAATAAATCATATGAGAATGTACAATAAAAACAACAGTAGTATCTGCAAAATGCATGTGGCTTATATAGTATTTAGGCCAATGGTTAGGAGAGCGGTTATTTATGGACCAATGGCACTTGACAGTATCTTAGCCGTGTTGACTCTTTAAAATCTTAAATTTTGTTAGAAATATGCTTAGAGGCAAATGCGGAGTTATAAGTAAGCTGTAATGTAATGGTAGTTGTGAGTTCGAACACTGGGGAGAATGTTTGTTTTTAATATAAACGTTTGTTTACTTCTTTTAGTATACTAACCTACTATAGACTATTCGGTATTTTATATGATCCAAGAAGAAATATTGGTGTGAACGAAATGCGGACAAGCGGGTGATTTATCACAGATCTCTCTGAGTACGTAACGGTATTGAAAAAGTATCAAGATCAAAAATATTTGAAACATCTCACTGGATACAAATCTTTTACAGGTTTTTTTAAAAGTACAAGTACTTTTGCACTTTTCCCCACATTGCAGCATACACAGACAAACTCTAGAGTCAAACCACTTTGTTCTCCGTTCTCAACTGAACGCCACGCTTAGTCTTAGGAGAAATAAAGTGGGATTCGAAGCAATCGTTTTTACAGTCAGACTCTGTCCCACTACGCCACGAAGGCCTCTGCAGATAGTATTTCATATTTTCCAGGTTACTCATAATACAAAGATTTCACTAATGTCTCTTTAAAATTATTAGTTATTACTAAATATTAAAATTATGCAATGTTTTATTTAACTACAAAGTAGAAAATAAAAAGCTACTATACAAATACAGAAGTGCATCGGCATAGGTGGTAGAGACAAAGTGAATGAATAGTTTACGTTAAAAACCGGCAGTGACGTCACCTTTGTGACTTCGACGCAGCAGGACCGACTCTATTCAGTGATTACGCTCGCAAAGTACCCGTCGAAGGTTGTAATTTAATTCACTTTAGTGTAATTTGTTGTAGGTGTTGGATTTTTTTTAATTTTTATTTCTTTTTAATTGTGTGATGCAGTGGAACTCAATTCCGGAATTGAGTTCCGGTGAACAATTCAATGCGGAATTGAGCCGCATCTCCTATATCCTTTGTCCTGTCCACAAGAGCGAGAGCTTCGATGCAAAATAATAAAACTATGATCATTCCTCCGAATGGGAATCGAACTCACTATAAATAGAATAGAAAAAAATATTCATATCATTTATACAATATTATTTTTTTACTGTATGTTTAGGTGCTGCTTGTTATTTAATGAATGTGTACGCATTTAATAAATATTTAAAAAAATATATATCGAAAAGACCATAAATTTCTAGGGACTCAACGCTCATTTAAAATGCCCGAAGCGTGAAACGTTCCGCAGTAAGAATTGAATAGATATTATGAAAAGCTTCGATTTAGTCACATGGAAGTATATGTTATGGAGACTTTTTTATATACTTAACTTAAAATTGACATTCCTAATTAAACTACGCAAAGGGAATTTTGTTTCAAATTAGATTTAATCTTTGCTTTCGTAATTAAATTTCGAAATTAGCACTGAGCTAGAGCGGTCCTAAATTTATATAACTTATGATTATCTATGTAACTTTTGACTTTTTAAGGAATTGACCTAGTGACGTCCCACTTTTTTCTCTAACCCTGTAGTTTTGAGATATTGAAGTGAACTCCAATGCCTCCTGTGTCACCGAGAATATCGAAAACTTATAATAACCACTATCCTACACTATCAATAAACAAAGTCATAGTCAAAATTTTTTAATTCCAAATAAGAAGTTACATGCTTCATTTTTTGAACGTCCACCAAAGACATTTTTAGAAAACGTATAAAAATTTGAACGCAGCGAGATTTGAACCCGTGCCTCTTGAAAACCGTTTTCAATTTCCTTAGTGTGCGAATAACACTTTAAAAAATGTTAAAAAATATATAAATTTAAAACCAGTTACACTAAAGTTAATGCCTCAGACCTGAGTAGAACCGACACGAGAAACTCAGAGTGATTTTTTTTTCAAATCAATAATTTAGAGATTCCTTAGTGACAATGATAAATTTGAAATAGACTTAAGCGAGCATTTCATACCTAAGGCGTGTTATCGTTTATAAGACCATTACTAAGCCAATAACCTTTAGCACACAAACGTCTTCTCACAACTTTTGGTTTTTTATTTGTGATGCAAAACATTTTCTGACATTTACTGGAATTGTATTGTAAAAGCGTTCACATTCTTTCGTGTAAGAATTGAGTGCTTATTGCAGTGAGCTTAAGCCTATTTCTAGTGTTAATATTATGTACATAAAACCACCATATCCCAATTACATCATATTTCAATTAACTTAATTTATATTATTTCTTCAAAAACATAAATCAAAACCGATATTTCATGCAGAAAATACAGACTCATGAGTAATAAATAAACGCATGTATTTGAGTTATGTTTTTATAAAAATCAAAGAAAATAAAGCGAATGCCGATGGTAGAAGTCAAGTCTATAACAAATGTGATTTAATGTGTGTAGCGCAAAGAATGAAAGAGAGAAATTGGTTTTTAAATTTCAAATACTGAAATATCAATACTGAAACTGAACTATTGTTATGACAGAAAAAAATAGCATAAAGGGTAGACAGATAGAAACTGGTGTGAAGACACTCCATTCTCCACCGAAATTCAGGCGAATTCACGGACGCGAACGCGAACGCGAACACCGGACAAATTCGGGACATTGCTGAACGGCAGAACTCAACGCCGCGCTTACTAAAAGCAAGGCATATCAAAATAATTGAAATATAGGCATTCCTCTGAGTGGAATCGAACCCACAACCATCGTATTTACAGTTCGACACTGTTCTAAGTCGATATAAAAATATATATATTACTTTATTAAAAATTACGTTACCGCACGTAATGTATGCTTTTGGTTTTAAACAAATTTAAGAGGAAAGCCCTTTATATAAAATGTACGGTTATTGAGAATACCGGAAGCGACAGACGTTGAATATTATACGCAAGTGTTATTGCGTTTGTAACATTGTGTATTAAATTTATTATGAATGCCCAAGTGGTAGGTTTAGTACAACGATTTATTTTTCAAAAAAAAAAACATATATTTAAAAAACGTATAAAAATTTGAACGCAGTGGGATTTGAACCCACGCCACTTGAAAACCGTTCAAGCGCTCTGTCTGCTAAGCCATGCGTTCTACATCCAGCTACGCCGAAATTCTTATACGCTTTTTTCAACTTATATTTGTTGTTAGCATCATTAGATTTTGATTTATTTTTCTCTTAGAGTAATTATGTTTTTTATAACATCAAAACAACCCTTATTTAACTTATTCAAGAAATAAAATATAATGGTAACCTGCCTGAAATATTAATGAAATTATTGGATTAATAGTTTAATAAAGCATCTAACCGTGCCATTTTGAAACTGAAAACCAGTTAATGCAAAGTATTGAAATATAACGAAACATATTCATGAATGAATCATATTGGAACTTTGCATGATTTCATATTTTTTAATAAAAAATCTGCAGAAAGTCTGGTAAACACATTTTCAGCACTTGTTACATCTGAAGGTCATCCTTAGTTTACCTTACAAGCCTGTTAACATCCCTGTGCATATTATATGTGATAATTTTCGAAATTGTTGATTTCTTCTTATCGTCTCGAGTATAGGTTTTGGGTGGACACTTACCTGAAACAAATTTACGAATAGTATTATCATAGATTAAATATATATCATAGCGTATGTGGGTATATTAAAGAGAAATTATGCCATAACACAGTTCAATTTGTTCATACTTTTTCCTTTCCTGATATAATTTTTCCTTATTTATATAAAACTTAGAAATCATAATCATCTGATATCTAAAAAATATCAGAAAACTAAGTGTGAGAGCACACTATTATGTATTATTTACAAATACATATAATAAGACATAAAACTTATATAGGTTATAATGAAAAATCTAATAATTTTGTAAATGCTAAATAAATTTCTTATGAATTTATTTATAAATAATATATGCTTTCTGCACTCTTTCGTCATATAAGCTGGCGAATACATTACATCGTCCTTAAAAAGGGGTCCAAAGTGTTTCCTTCACGTATTTACATATTAATAAACAGGCTAACGTATAATAAAAAAAAAACGGCAATTTTAAACAACACTGAATAAACAGCGCGGCGTTGAGTACCACCACTCAACACGCAATGTATCGGATTAGGAACCAAGGCAACCCGCCTTGACTTCGTTTTATCTAGGTTCTCTCTGACTTCCCTGCTATGCGGGAAAAAGCGTGAAGCAGACAAAATAAAGGTGAACTAAACACACGGTTTTCTTTGGACATCTACGTAATATATATTTTAAAGTAGATATATTTTATTGGCATATTCTTTTTACCGAACAAAGTTCAGACGAACAGCGTCCGATTGTAAGCACTAGACTTGTATTATTATTAAATTAGTATAATAATTAAATGTGTTTAATTTCTATACTATAGTAACAGAGTCGAGTAACCACTGCTAGTGATTTTCTACCGCTAACTACGTATAATCGTGGAAAGCGGAAT
Source organism: Podotricha telesiphe (assembly GCA_038994665.1). Taxonomy (NCBI): domain Eukaryota; kingdom Metazoa; phylum Arthropoda; class Insecta; order Lepidoptera; family Nymphalidae; genus Podotricha; species Podotricha telesiphe. The sequence continues at coordinate 448,300 of JAOYRR010000315.1, read as the reverse complement.
GAACTCGCTACCAGGTTGCTTTATACCTGCTGTGCGGGAGAAACGGGACGCAATATACGGAACTGTTTTATCACCAGAGTGTAGAAATGTAAAATAATTAATTAATATTTTTGAAATGAAACTATTTTAACCGGATTAATCGCCTATAATTTTGGTATTCGAAAATACATCTTTAGAACCCGACGTTTCGAACACTTTACAGTACTCCGTGGTCACAGTCTACCTGTATAATAATCAAATGCAAAATGTGTAATAATCGCGAAAATCAAAGAAGTTATTATATTAATATATAATCATTACACCGAGTGGGAATCGAACCCAAAAGCATCATACAGTCATACAGCATGTATACAGTCAGACGCTGTCACGCTGCGCCACAATGGCCTGAATGGCCTATTTTTACTTAAAATAGTTTTTTAGGCTCTAATTGCTTATATTCGAAGTTAAATATTTTCTATATAAACTAAACAAGTACTTGGAAAATGTGTAAAGGTCAGAAGTTATTTAAGTTTGTTTAAAACTCTAATTTTATTATTATACGCCTTAGTAACTTGGTTAGTACTGACACAGAATTCTTAAATGTTTGACTTTGTTTTACTTTTTATTAATTTAGTATCCGAGCGAAGATGTTAGCTTTATTAGAAACTAGCAACCTGCTCGCGTTTTTGCCTATCGCTAAATTCCCAATTTTTTAAAAACAGCACGGACAGACAATATAAGTACAGTTAATTGTTGAAAGTTTCAGATAACTTAAAAATAACTGTTATTTTTAAGCAATTTTGTCAAAAAAAAATTAAAATTATGTAAATTTTTTATTTATGTACCGATTCAAATGAAAAAAAACACTTAAAGTTAAAGGGAGTGTAAAAATATATAATAGTCAAAACTGCATTTAAGTCAGTTAAGCCTTTTCTGAGATTAGCGTTCACGAACGCACAGACAAACAGAAAAAAAATGCTGCCAATATTATTTTTCTCATATATCTTTCATGCATATATCTTCATATGTATATATATTCTAATACTTACATGTTACATTTACAGTATTATGTATTATTATTTATTTATTTACTAATGTAAGTGATATTACTAGTTCAGTAAGTATAGATAAGTCAATAATTTGTATGAGTTCAGACCTTGCTCCTCTTACCAAATGTTTTCTGGCAGAGATTGCTACCAGCAATAAGACCGCCTTTGCACACTCTGTACTACTTATCAAATCTTGTGTACTGTTTGTGGGCAATAAAATTGTTTCTATATATATGTATATAGATAGACAAGGTCGAATATTTTATGCCTAATAACACTAACTTGTAAAATAACGTGAGTAGAGTGATAAAAAATATCAGGCATATACATAAATTAATTCAAATACCCACACCAGCAGTGCCACCAAGGCGAGGGGTACGAAGGATCCCCCACCCACATACTATTTTTTTGTCCTAAGTCTCCTGTCCTATTCGTCCTATTTATGAAAAAAATGTCCTTCCTGTAAAAGTACCTAGTCCTCTTAAAGTTCAATGTTTGCTTTTAGTTATGTATGTAAATTCTTATGTTAATATATTTGTTATAACAAAATCTAAATCAATTATAAGCTAACCCCTAAGTCATTATTATTTATTACTAAGTTTTAATGCCGTGTATATATATATATATATATATATATAAATCTATTGTAAATATTTATTTTGTTGAAGGTGTAAGGTGAAGGTGTAGATGGTGGTCCATACAACGTGATATTGCAGAAAGCTGATTTGAGCTCTACTGGCACTTTAAAAGCACTTGAATTAAAGAACTGAACTGAACAAAATAAATAAATAAAAAAAATGGAGTATCTGTTTGTAATATTAAAATAACTGTTTTTTACGTAAAACATGTGTATGTGTACACGATGTATATACCAAAAAATAATTTTAAATTCAAAAATTTAAAAAAAAAATTATCTCTGGGACGGAGACCAATTTTGAGAGTACTTTCGGTGGCAGCTAGCTGATGAAATAAGGAGCACCTTAAGTTATTTTTATTTTAGATTTCCACACGGGTGAAGTCGCGGCCACAGATAGACAATAAATATCCCACACTTATACTACACAGCAACTCGCACCATTTTTCCTTTGGCCCAATTTTAAGTGATTGCGTGATGCAACCAACAGTGGGGTTTCTTCTTTAACACAGCGAAAAAGTTAAAAGAATTTAAATTTAATGATTCAATTTTGTACGAACTTGTAACCATCGAGTATACACAATAGCATAGAAGTGATGGTTTGTTTAATAATACTTTTATTTTTATAAACAATAAGTGGAACCAATAAGTGTTGCACTAAAAAAGAACTATACTTGTTATGAAATAATGCCAAATTTAATAACTTATATTAGAGGTCATCATCGCGTATTTGGTCGTGGGTTCGATCCTAAGTCGAGGTCCCGAGGACCGAGGATCCCATTGATTTGATTATACTAAAATTTTATTTATATTTTCTCCGCTCTGGTAATTCAAAGCACGGTTTTAAGCTCCCGCACTAGACACACAACGTCTTGTATACAGACTAAAAGTTTTAGCTTTCTAAAATGACATCATATAATGCCATGTATGTAGCAGGTATAAACCATATCTCAACTTTCCGTCCACTAATTAGGGCAACAGTGATAAGACACCTCATTTCTCTAGACAAAGATTATGCAGCATCCCGGATGTAATACCAAAAGATGTCCCAATTTTGTCCTAGAAAATTAATTACGGTATATAATATTTGTGGCTGTCATAATGGAAATTCTGAAATATCATTTTATCAAAATCCTCGTTCCTCCTCCTTATAAAAAATGCAATTTCTTTTAAAAAGTAGCGCACACAACTGTCTATCAAGTTTTACAGTAACTTAATTAGATAAAGATGAAAGGGTCTACAATTTGTAGAGAAATATTTAACTTTATACTATAATTATGAAAGAAATTCATTCATATTACATACAGACTATACAACGAGCTTACTAGCTTTGTCCGTACTAACTTTGTCCGTAGCTAACCAAGCTAAACGTCTAGTCTCACAAAATAATAATAACTCGATACAAACTATTAATACACGACGAGTAGCAATTCCTTTTATACGATGACAGTAACAAATGTAGGGCGCAAGGTCTTTCTAAAAAACTAGAACTATCAATAAAGTATACAGATCGCCTAGATTGGTAGATTTTATTGTGTCAATTGTTTAGAGGTCGTCGGTTTGGTACTTGGATAGTAATAATAATAATTTAATTCGAGGTTGTTGACAAGGACAAGCCCAGTAGCCCAGTACTCAGTCTACCCAAACTCCATTTCATAGTCCAAGTTCAATTCAATTTGGGCGATTACTGAGTGCACTCCCTTCTGTGGTCCCCACGCAAGCCTTCCAATTGACCTGGTTCTTCAGAACCCGAGATATTTTAAAAAGATTATTTTTTAAAAATACATATACAAATGCTGGCTAAGTCGGTAATCTGCGAGGCAACCTTATGGTAAAGGAAAAAATCAATCAAACAATTAGACAATTAGAATAAGGTGTAATAATATATATTAACTTATAAAATAATTCATAATAATTGCTATACACATATTAAATATTATAAAAGAACTAGTAGATTATAGTATTTTATGTTCATTCGTAAATCACTGTATAGTCACAAAGTACATACATACATAAAACATACAAAAAAACCAAAAGAATCGAGTGCTTCCAGACATTAAAAAAAAACCTCACTCATCGTATAATATGGCCTAAGTTAGAACCTAAAACAATTAGTCTAGTACAAAAAGCAAAATTTACGGTCAACTTTTACTAGCATCATTAGTAATTTTGTGAAACTTTCAAAAGATCGCCCGTTCATAATAAATGAGGTACTACAAAAGTAGCTTCGTTACATTGAAATATCTTGGAAAGGTCTAGGCCAAATCACTTCTCGCCCGAACAAAGTGTTACCTTTCAGCTTGTTTATGAAAAGCTTCGCTACGCACCGCTGCCTTCGCTTTTGAACCTTTTTTTGTTAGTGTAAATAACTTGTATAAAACTTATATAATATTTATTAACAATACATCTTTGTTATGTTATAATATCTATGCATACATACGTTATGTTGATAGACAAGTGTTAAACACACACTTAGGAAATTGAACGCATGGCTTAGCGGTCAGAGCAATTGGATGGTTTCTAAGAGGCGCGGATTCGAATACCGCTGCGTTCCATTATACGTTTTCTAAAAATGTGTTTTGCGGCTATAGTTTATTTAATTAAGTAAAAATGAAAATCTGCTTCAGTATGAAATATTTACTTATAAAAGAAAGACATATTTAGAATTTCAAATTTTCAAAAAAGTTTCAAACTTCAAATTTTTATACGTTTTCTAAATGTCTTTTTCAATTTCCTTAGTGTGGGAATAACACTTTAAAAAACGTTAAAAATATATATTTACTTATTTTTGTTTCATTTGAATTAATTCCATCTGAATTCTAGACATTGTATGTAGAGCGCAGAACTCAACCTTAGATCTGTATTACCACAGCGAAGCAATGAACGCAATTTAAATATAACCATTACCTCGCGTCGGGATCAAACCCACAACCAATTGCGGTTAACTCACGCCACGATGGCCTCAGAAATAATATTGTTAAGCAAATTACGATATTTATATTCGTAATTAATATCGACACCTAAAATAAATAAAATCAGTATTATAATAAGGGAAGCGTATATCTAGTAAATAGGAACACCGCAAGCAATTTGCCCATATTTGAACAAAGTGCCCTTACATGAGCTGAGGGTCATTTTAAATAATTTCTAATAGGAGAGCGTTTGGGACGGCCCACATTGACATAGGATGTGGATAAATTTCTCTAAGTAACCTTTTTGAATGAACTCACGTATTTCAATTTTTTTAATAAATTCAGCCTAACTAAGAGAAGCTAAGAGTACAATCTTAAACCCTATCTCATCTATCAAAACATACTTGTAATCACATCGACCCGTAAATATCTTATACAAAAGTATATTGATGACTCGATGTCCTACACATCGAGTCTTGAGTCATTGAATATCTATACTTTTAAAATTTAACAGGAAGAAGGAAAACCTTAATAACCTGGTAACACAAAAAATGTTCAGTGGTATTGTTTTATTGAAATACGAGGGTTTTTATTGCCTAATACACAATAAAAATAAGAAGTAATATAATCGAATCAGCGCTAAGAATTTGTAGCATTAACATTTTACACGACGATATATATATATGCGGAAGCGCGTTATTTATAAAAAAATATTGGCTTGTAAAAAATTAATGTACTAAAAATTTTGAACTCCTTCGTTCGCATAATATTCATGAAAAAAACCATCGTGGCCCAGTCTGACAGTGTCAGATTGTATACGCGATGATTGTAGGTTCGATACTCAGTCGGTGAAATGATTATATTTACATTAAATTTCAATTCTCCACTCTAGTGACAAGCCATAGCGCGGCATTGAACTCCGCTACTCAACATTCATTGTCTCGTATTCGGGCAGAAGCGTTCCTTTCTCTTGACACTTTGACAATAGTGTTTCTCTGCCTACTCTGATACGTGGGAAAAAGTGTAAAGCTGAGGAAATATACATCAATAACAAAAAAATCAATATATGTGATTTAAAGAACCTGAAAGGCACCGATCGATTTAAATAAACTAAAAGCCGGATAAAGCTACTATAGAGTATATGAGTCACTCATGCAGAAGTAAAGCTATTTTCCATTTCAATTACCGCTTAATACAACCAACATCATTAGTTATATATCGGCACACATTTTGGTTAAATATTAAAATAAAAATTCAACTGTAAATATTAATTATAAAATAGATATTACAAAAACTATATAGGTCAAGTTAATAATAATTAAACGAACCTGAAGTTATCTATGAAATCGAAAATATTTTTATAAAGACCTAACAAAATACTGTAAAAACATATTCTATACTTCTACATACACCAGCTTTGCATCTACTGTACTCTAATGGGCAATATATTCATTTAAAGCCCTCTACAAACTCTACGCATGGTCACTCATTGTTAAATTTCAACCAAGCTTAATTGTCGTGAAGTTGGGGCACATAAACGGTGGGATCGAAATGGGATTGCTACAGTAATGACCGTAAAGAATGAAATATAAACCTTTTATGTGCTACGTTTATATATTATTCTTTTTTTTATGTCAGCTTCACGCTTTTTCCCGCATAGCAGGGTAGTCAGAGAGAACCTGGTGTTAGATTCTGCCCGATTTCGAGACATTGCTTGTGGAGCGGCGGTACTCAACGCTGCTGTTTTATCTGTACGCTAAGTCTTATCGCCAGAACGGAGAAGTTAAAAATATTTTAAAATGAACATTCTTCCGAGTGAGAATCGAACCCACAACGTCTGTCTCTTTGCGTCCTCTGTTATTATTTATGAATTTGTTAAAGCTAAAATTAATTTCGCAATACGCAATGCCACAAATTCAGATGGAATGCAGAAAACGAAGTGGTTTGTCTCCTTTACCCTGCTACAAGAAAAAGCAAATATGTAAAATTAGAAAATAAAAATTTATGTTATTTTTCTGGTATATATATAAGTTTCTGGTCTCTCAAACTTTGTGAAGTAAGAATTTTAATTTACTTAAGAGCATATATATTATAGAGTAAAACCAACAAGCCGCTCACAGTGGAGAGACAACCAGGACTACTACCATATGTGAAGGGAGTTACAGACAGGATTGGCAATATCTTAAGGAAAGCTTCAGTGAAAACTATTTCAAGCCTAACAAAAAAATGAGCCAGTTCTTGAGACCAGTGAAAAGTAACATTCCTTTGCAGTGTGCTTTTATATACAAACTAGATTGTGACTGTGGCTTATCTTACATTGGTCAAACAAAGAGGAGCATCGGTATAAGGGTGAAGGAACACATCTCCGATGTCAAGAATGGGCGTGTATCGAAGTCGGCTGTGTGTGAGCATACAACGGATAAAACCAACCATTACATCAGGTTTGATAAACCTCATATTCTCGCTAGGGAAAACAGATATATCCCAAGGATGATCGGCGAGGCTATTGAAATACAAAAACACCCTAATTTCAATAGAGAAGACGGTTGGAAACTTTCTACCACCTGGGACCCAATAATGAAAACTTTAAAGTCTCAATCCTATCACACCAGAGATAAAGATACAGTCAGCTCATTTTGCAAGAATCCAGGACAGTACGCAAGGCAACTAAGAAATCGTTGGCGGTAGTTTGAGATAATAATTATATCAAATGACAGACAAGTGCCACCTCAGTCTACCTGTGACCACGGACTACTGTAAAGTGTTCGAAACGTCGGGTTCTAAAAATGTATTTTCGAATACCGAAATTATACACGATTAATCCGTTTAAAATAGTTTCATTTCAAAATGTGTAATAATCGCGAAAATCAAAGAACTTATTATATATTATAGTTTATATCATTGTAAAAAATAATAAGTTTTTATATTATATTTCCTTAAATACACAATACCTTTATTGTGAGCATATTGCAAATTAATAAAAGATAATATTTCTATATAGAGTATTGCTTGACAACTCAAAGAACACAATATTGTGTTACAGATTGTGTGTACACGGACAAAATAATTAAAATAATGTTTTTATATATCTCTTTATTATTGATCACACGTCAAAGGTGACATAACTTTGACGGGTGAATTGTCAAATGGTCTCGATTAATCCCCCATGAGTTTAACCTGTGCCGATAAACTTCACAAACTTGAATTGTGTACGAATGTTTACCTTAAAATATATATATTTCTTTGTTTGAATTAAAAAACTATAGTTTGTCTATCTATAGAAACATATAATAAGAATAAAACTGAGCGCTGTCTGTACATGGAAGATGAAAACATAGAAAACAATCATTTTAAACTTTTTTTGCTGTTTGTCTGTATGTATGTTTGTCTATGCGTTTGTGCAGGCTAATCTCAGAAACGACTTAACCGTTTTCAATACAGATTTGACTTTTGCATTTTGGTCAGCTTGCCCTAACATTTAATGTTTATTTTATTCATAAATAAAAAAGTTACAACAATTTAAATTATAAAATAAGCAAAGTTTGTGATTTAAGTGAGAACACGGGCGAGCAATAGACTAAATAGCTAGTTATAGCCTTGTAGTTTACGCAGGCGAAGTCGCGAGCGGGTCGCTAGTATGCAATATAAACCCGACTGTCCCTTTTAAAATACACTTGCGTTGAGCTGTTTATTTGTAAGCACATATTAACTATAGGTTATCCCATCAACATTGAACGCTTTATTTATCCAATATCTAATATGTCTAATAACAGGTACTTACAATTATCCTTACAATCATATTCGTATAGGCATATACGTTGAAGTAGAACTAAAAGTTTCCATTAAATCAATTAAAAGTACTACTAATTAAAAACACCATTCAAAAGCTGTTTCAATTAACAAAAGTTGAGAGAGTAACATACATTTTGTATTACAAAACAGTAAACTTAAATACAGAAATTTAAAGTTAAAGCTTTACACCGAAGCTTTTTCTTTGATAAAATTCTATTAGCACATTCTGTATTCAACGAAAGTTTTACGGTTTCTTAGGTATCTTAAAGATTTTAGATCTTAAGGAGCTCAAGCGAACTTCAAAGTTGCGTTAGTAATAAAGATGTCTTAAGCATTTTCATAGGTTAAGGACTATGGCGATATAGCTATTTTGTCGTTTTTTGATTAAATTTGTGGTATAGATTGTTTGTCAGAGAAATGATTATATTTAAATTATTTTCATTTTTTTACTCTAGTACAAGGTACAGTGCGGTGTTGAGTGCCGCTACTCAATACACAATGTCTTAAATTTGGGCGGAAATTAGAGAATCTTGAGACTAGGTTCTTTCTGGCTTTACGGGAAAGCGTGAAGCTGACTAAACAATATACTCATTAAGGAGTAAACGAATATATTACAAATATATGCATAACTGTTTTAACATTTTTAAAGTATTATTCGCACACTTAGGAATTTGAAAAACGTTTTTAGAAAACGTAAAACTTGGACGGTTTTCGAGAGGTGCGGGTTCGAATCCCAATGCGTTTAAGTTATTCGTTTTCAAAAAATATTTTAAACTCATAGCTCTGCATTTAATTCCACTTAGACAGATCAGTAATATTTTTGACAGTTCATCGTGTAACAACTGAACGATTCTTTCTTTTTTTTTTTTTTTATTTATCCTACAGAATTCAGGTCAGTAGGCCCTGACATCTTGTGTTCCCAATGGGTTTTTAGCTATTGAGCGATTAGAGAATTTGTACATATCTAATTTCTGCTACTCAAATATTTACTGCAAACAATCGTTTGGCAAGAGTGAGTGCATAAATATTTAATAATGTTTAAAGTGTTTTTCTTACACTTAGGATATGAAAAACACTTTTAGAAAACGCATTTTTATGAGTCTTCTAAAAGTGTCAACAAATCTCTACAGATACGCTAAGAACAATAATAAGTTTTAATTAGCGTATAGAATTTTTGTGTACGTAGGTTTAGCGGTTGCTAAGTGCTTGGAAGGTTTCCAAGAGGCTCGGGTTCGAATATCAGTACGTAAAAATCTTAATACGTTTTCAAAATAAAATAGGTTTTATGACTAAGTAGCCGTTATATAAGAATGATAAACGGTAATTTAGTGACTTAATAACATAAACTATCGTTTCTAAAAGTATTTCTCTTCAGTGAATATTTTACATTTTCATGTATTACAGTTAGAGAACTATGACGCATAAAGTTTTAGTTCGAAAAGTCTTTAGCGCTCAGTCGCAGCTGAACGTAACGTTTAAACGCTATTATTAAATCTGGGTGCTTTAAAAACAAAACTATATTTTGCAAAGTGAAATAAATATGAAATAAAGTTATAATCAAATTATTTTACTACGTATTATATAAAACAAACATCACCATTTTTATTTGACTGATGGTGATTTTCAGTTACTAGGTTCAAGTCTCATTAGAAAAAATCTGAAGGGCTTATTTCTTATTTCTCTTATTTCTTCCATCCTAATAGTGAAATTAGGATAGAAGAAATACAAGAGTAACATATTCATTTTGAAATTAAACTATTATAACTGGATTCATCGCGTATAATTTTGGTATTCGAAAATACATTTTAGAACCCGGCGTTTCGAACACTTTACAGTACAAATAATAAGTTGATTGTGACTTCATATATGTATACTTCAAAATGTGTAATAATCGCGAAAATCAAAGAACTTATTAATAATATATTGTCAAGCGACAGTAAGTGTATGCGGCAGTAAAGCAGTCTTTGATAATTTCAATTGTTGAATAGCTAAAAGCGTAAAGTACTTCCGATCACAGAGTCCTGGGTCGGTGATCTGACAAATTGTTCGTCCCCGCAGGCGAATCGTGACATCCCTATTTTGAATTTGGACAGCTTTTAATCTCTTAAACTACAAGCCACTAACGAACTTTCTTATACATTTTCTATAACATAGAATATAGGTTTTTTCATATATTTAAAACTGTCTTATATAATAATTAGATACTCTAAAACAAATAGTATATTCATGAAAAGATGTATTATTTTCATATCACAATAAATGTATTTTATTTTCCTTGAGTATCGAAAAATAAAATAAACAAACAAACAGGAAAGCATAAGGGCGACCTTATTACTGCTTAATGGTCTCAAGTGACCCTGTTTTCACAGAAAATTAAACTACGACAGAGTAAAAAGGGCGTAAATTTTGCGAATATTATGTACAAATGTAAGAGTACGATATTTTTAACCAATTCTTATATAAGAGTAATATTGTTGAACATAGTGACCAAGTGCAACAATCTTTGACCGTAAACGCGGTGGTTGTAAGTTCAAATCTCTTTCAGGGTATAATTTACGCTTACCCGGACTTATAACTACTAATAGTGAAGTACGGAATGTTTAAGGTAGTTTATCTTCTGTTATACATTTGCCCAACAATTAATTCTCTCTCTCTCTTACACACCCACACAGCACGCACCTACTCGCACACACACACCCACACACACACACACCTACTCGCACACACACACCCACACACACACACACCCACACACGCACACATACACAAAACATACAAAATTTGCATGCTATTTAAATTTTTCATTTTTTATATATTTATATTTCTATGTAAGATTAGTATTTAATATAACATATATATAATGTTTTTAGAATTTGTTCACTAATTTCTGGAGGAATTAATGACTACAACACCGTTTTAAACTAGACTCGTTATTATCGAACTGTATATAGTGTTATTATACTGTATATTTTCTTAAGTTCCACTTTAATATCAAATTTATTCAGACAATTTTAGATATTTGAATTTTCGTTTTATTTTTAAATTAATTTATCATATTAATTGAAGCCGTTGTGGCTTAGTGGGGCAGCGTCTGTATGCAAACGCGTTTGATTGTAGGTGCGGTTCCCACTTGGGGAAATAATTATATTTTCGAATTCAGACGGAAAGTCGAGAACGAAGTGTCTCGAAACCAAGTTCTCTCTTACTACCCTGTTATGTTAGAAGTCAATAAAAAAAGTAAAGTTATTTCCCCGCTTAGACTAATATGCTTATTAAAATTCATTTTTGTAGTTAGCATCTCTGTAGAGAGATTTTTACAAATTTCTGCTACCCAAAGATTATTTGTTCATATGTGTTGATTTCTTTTATGTTTAAGTGTATTAAAAGTATTTTTAATATTTTTAAAGTGTTACATCCCTTCAAAATTTATTAAAAAATATCTTATAAGCATTTTAAGTAAACCTAACTTATACCTAGTGTTTATTAATGATTTACAGTATTTAGCAACAGTCTAGCTCCAACAGTTACTTAAGAATCTTGTACGGCATGTAACTTGAAATTATGCGCATACTACGGTGGCAAAGTGCACTCACTTTCATGTTATATTTTATAAAACAGTCTCTTTATGAGCAAACAACTAGATAGAAAAATGCCTGCAATGCGATTGGTTATGGGTTTGATTCCCACCCGGGAGGATGAGTTCCGCCGCTAAACGGAAAGTGGAGAATGGAGCCAAAGTGAAGCTGCGTCAAATTTACCAAAATTTTGACCCCCACCCTATTTAAAGAGGATTTTTGATCCATTGTAAAGTTACGCAATTTACAAAAGTACACGTAATGTAGCTAATTACTAGTAATATAATGGTGTAATAGATATAAGACAATATTCTTATACAATAAAGGCAGTCTAATTCCGAACGTCACTCGTTTCACTTGTCCTATGTACCTTTGACACTACATGGCGACCCTGCCAGTGCAAGTGCCAGTACAAGTGCCAAGCAAGCACTTGTTTTAGAGTGCATATATAAATGCATATATAAATGCAAAACGCGGTTAATGTACAAGACGATGCAATATGGGGAAGATGTAGGAAGATTGAAGGAGGAGACTATCATCGCGCAGACAGCCGCTGGAGACGGGAAAAATACAAAAAAATGCACAACAACTGAATGGAGAGACAAACGAACCAGTGTTCTCTGCGACTCTTTCATGGAAGGCATCAACCTACTTCTGCAAGCCCAGGGAAGAACAAGTGTAAAGTAAGGTGAAAAGTATATACATATATATGACTAAATCACAGAGTCGTAAGTCGTACCTAAAATTGTACGTGTGCGTCGTAATACGTGCGAGTGTCATTAATAAAACGAACAACAAACGAAGAAGACCAAGAAGAAGAACAAAACTGTTTATTAATTAATTATTTTATTATTTAGTACCGTAATATAGCATGTTTAATGGTTTATTCTATTATATTTAGTTTTTTTTTTAAATAAAAAAAAGAAAAAAAAATCCAACGTATTTGTTTTTTTATTTTCCTTCATCCCCAGAGGTTAAATGGTGTAATAGATATAAGACAAAATTCTTATTCAATAAAGGTAGTCTAATTCCGAACGTCACTCGTTTCACATGTCTTATGTACCTTTGACATTACAGAAATGCTAATATCTTACAAGAAAATTAGTCCTTATAATTCAACATTGGGTTATGAAAGAACATTTCTAATCACCCTATCGCTGAATTATGGAATCTGCGCTGACACTTCATTATTCAGTAGAATGCAATAATATGCAAATCGGTGTTCCGACCCCTAGTTGATCCTCTCAACAATTTTATGAGACGTGCCACACATTTTTCGATTAGGATTTTATTTCTTGCTTTTCTTAAAGATACAAGGTCAATTTGCTTTTAATATATACTTAATTTGAGTTATTAGATATATGGGAGTTTTGGACGAGCAAGGTATTCAGATGATTTTTAGAATTTTTCATTATTTAAGTAAGTACGAGTATGCATAGTCAAGACATACCAGAAACTTAAGCTTTTGTTGCTACAGAAATTGTCAAATAATAACACAAAAACCTGTATATTCTTCTATTTTTCAAGTTCAATAATTAACTCAGTGCAAGCTCTCAAAAGGTGCCACTTTTATCAACTATTTTGACAAGCATTGAATTATAACTTTAAACAGATAATTATAAATTATATAAAGTCAACATTTATCTAGAACTAAACATATGATTTTAATAAAAAATTGTTCTCAAATTATAAGAAATAAGAATCAAATAAGTATCGTGTTTCAAAAGACAATCTTCTCAATAAACAGACAAATATATATACAAAATCTTTATAATATTTGGATAGCAGAAATTTCTAAAAATCTGTCTAGAAAGATGCTTACAACTAAAATCAGTTGTAATAAGAGTATAAGAATTTCGACGTAGACTAGAACGCATGGCACACGGTGTCCAAGAGCCGCTGCGTTCAAATTTTTATACGTTTTCCAAAAAGGTTTTCAAGAATAAATACACTTTAAACTCTTAATTGACTATTTTATCTAACACTGCAAGTGTTACCACAACAAAACAATAAAGCCTTATAGAAGGATCATTTGAGAGTCAGCTGAAGCCGATAAACGCAACGGTTTATTACGGAACTGACGCCACGGCGTTATTGGAAACATATAAAGACGTATAAAGGCACTAAAGCGACATAGTCCAAGGTTTTATTGTTATCGATGACAATTTGATGACAAATACTTTTAAAGGCTTCAAGCACATTCTGCTTTAAATAAGTTTGACTGACTGACTAGAAATTACCTATAGAACTGAAAACTTTCTCTTTTACATATATTAAATTCCATTTATGACAATTTCTTGTTCTTTACATGAACATATACAAAAATATTCTAATGTAGATTATGTATTATTTCTTCAAAGATAGAAAATGTAAAAGCCTTACCTAATTCCGTTTTCTCTATATTTAGACAAGGAAAATAAACTAATTAATCCCTGTAAGGCAAAAAGTGGCATTAAATTTCGCTACTCAACACGACAAATCGCGATTTGGCGGAAAGTGGCAAAGGGAGTGTCTTGACAATAGTCTCCCAGACTACCCTGCCATGTGGAAATAAATCAGAGAGTGATTTTATTTTATATTCCTCACACCTTCCACACTTCAATTTCAACATACACTAGAATTTTAATATATTAGGTATTTATAAAAACACAGAAATTGCTTATTTTATATACTGTAGTTAAAAAGACACTGCATTTTAAATATCAAATATTTTGCACCATAAAAGAATGTAAATGCTACCATAAAAATTACAAATACTCCCGTTTATTGTCGAGCTGTCGCCGTCGTCGGAAATAAAGATATAAACATTGCTATGAAATGCACATTTAAACAAACCCGTGTCTGATTTAGCTAGAACTTCAAATCATATGAATAAATACTCATAAATTATCGTTAATGTTAAGGTTGCAATGAAGTGTATAAAGCAATTCTTTTTTTAAATAATGGTGGTGAATTAAATTCAAGATTCATATGCAAGATAATACCTATACCTAGCCATAATCTGATGTAAAACCCTTTCAAAATGATTTAGAAACCAAAAATGAATCTTATTAACTTAAACTTATTAAGCGGGACATAAATAATTAAAAATAAAATATTTTTTTTGCAAATCATATAATTTATTTAAAATTTTAGGTTACTTAGATTATAATTTACTTGGGTTTGAGAAAAATATATTACCGAGTTCAAATATAAATTTAATATTGCCATGAGTCTTCGTTACGACAATGACATAACAAAAATTTGATAGCAATTCCTTAATTTTCTATTTATATTAGAATCTTTTCCTCAAATCAAATAATAAACTTATTATTCTAAATCATTATAACGAAAATATAGACAAATCCGATGAAAATAAATATATACACATAATAAAGATGTATCTAATCGGCTTATCGATCGGCCAAATCGATTTAAGTGCACTGTTTATTTCATTTCAATCGGTTCATTAATAAAAAAGTTACAATCATTTCAGTAATAAATTTGAGCAAAGTTTCTGATTTAAATGAGAACGTGGGCGGACGAAAACAACGAAATAGTTCAGTCCCATAGCGAACGCAGGCGAAGCCGCGAGTGGGCGCCTTGTTATAAACACATTGCTACTGTAGAAAAAGAAATACCGTAGCTATTTTTGAAATATCTATTCATTCTAAATATCTATTTAACCCTGAAAGTATAAATAGTCTATCATAATTAAATATTTATTTAACCAATAAAATAGGGTGCCAATTTCCGAACGGCGAACACGATATCGTTCTCATTAAAGCCTGACAATATATAATGTAAAATCTGAAAGTTCATTAACATCCTTTAGATTGACGCTTATTATACAGCGAATAAAGGGATCCATTATACAGGACTAATGTATAATTAATATGTATCATAAAATTTTGTATACAACATATTTTGGGATGTATAGAAATTATTGTTTTTGTAGAACAATACAATGGCTGTTAACGTTTAACTTATAAGACTTTTACTGTTTTCTTTAGCTATTTATAATATGATTTCTCAAAATAAAATAAAAAAATAATTGCTTGAATTTTGAAAATTTTTGCTAAAATTTGCATCCTTGCCTCACCTAATGGGGCAGGAAAATTAAAAAAGTTGAACATTTTATAGGTGTTCAAATTAAACATTATTGCATACAGTTATTTCTGAAAACGGTAACAAGTAATTAAATTTAACGAATTCGAGTTAGGTGCAATTTAATAACCGATATTTTTAGCATAAATCCTAACTTTTGAGTAAATAATTGAAGTATAAATTATAAAACTGGTAAAAAAGTATAATAATACTGTAATTACATCTTTAAGACCCACCATAGAAAATATAATTCAACTTTCTCTATAAGAAGGAACTAGAAACAGCGTCTGAAAGCAAATAGCAAGTGTTCGACAAATATCGTAAAATTTTAACGACGAAAAATCACTCAGACTTGGTGACGCTGAACTAACGCAGACTTCGTCTGAACCTAAAATAAATATGGCCGATGTTTATTTGAGAAATTGTTTTTAAATAAAAGAGGAATAGAGGTAAGGTTTTTTAAGTGTTTTGGAAGAACACTTGTTTTTATCATACAAAGATTTTTTTTTTGTTATTTCTATATATTACTAAATAACAAATGAACTGAGCAACGAATGTGATAATTATAGGTTAGAATCAAACTCCAAGGAAATTATATATTTGTAATACATTTGGTTTTATTAAACCCATATCTAATTCCTTTACTAAATATTATTTTTTCTTATTACATCAGAATTTACAGTGCCTGAGCTCATGCCACAATAAAAAATGACTGTAACGAAAAACATATTTTTAGTAAAAGTATAAAAATTTAAACGCAGTGAAGTTCGAACTATTGGAAACCGTCCGCTGTCCAATAGGCGCGGGATCGAATCCCACTGCGTTCAATTTCTTATACGTTTTCTAAATAGATGTTTTTCAATTTCCTACGTGTGTGATTAATTATCACTTTAAAAAATGATAAACAAAGATTATAACGAAATTTGACAAAGTTTATATTTTACAATTTTCTTAGGTTTACTTTTCAATCCTTCATACTTATGATTTTAATTGTTTGTAATTGTCAATAAATACTATTGTAGGTACTTTGAATTTATGAATCAGTACTTTTAATAACTGTAGAATTATTGTTACAATTTTTCTTTTAACATGTTTTATTAGTCATATTATAATATATTTTTTTCAAGAAACCAAGATTTTGGATTCAAAGCATTATTATATTAACATTGTGTCGATGTAGTTTGGTTGTTTCATTACATTAAAATTTAATATTTACTAAAATACGCTTGACCTTAGCAAAATGTATTTATGCCCTCTATAGTTTTAGTAAAAATGGTCTAAATTTACCTATGAGGTATACAAATGTAGGCAATCGGAGAAATCCAATTAAATTAGATAGAGACTTACATTAATATGCAAGCCTTTACTAACAATATCTGTAAATAAAGTACACGTGAAAAATGCCATGACTTATGGGATATATAATATACATCCCATATTTTTTTCATCTCCCAGAATGAAAACAAATGAGGGATGTATATTATATATTTATAGCAAAATAAATAACTGTTTTCAATGTTTAACACATTAAAATATACATTTCAAAACTACTTTTGAATATTAATTTTGAATTATAAAATGATACAGTAATTAGTCTACGTATTTATTAAGAATTTATTTTAAATAATAAAATTCTGGTTTTCACATTCTACTAAATTCTCGATAGCTATTTAAAGTCGCATAATATATTTTCATTTAAAATGGATTACATTAGTTTGTTTTCACTATTCAAAAAGCGATACAAAAATTTATTTCCCTTTATCCTTAGCGTGGTTATCAGAGAGAACCGAATGCTGGACGCGCTACGGTCCCTGCATACATCGCCTCTTTTCCTCGTCCACCGTTCAATCTCTTCAAGCTCTTTATGAACCCCGGGGGTTCTTTTCAACAGAATTTCATAAAATATTAAGTTTTTTTATTCTTATTTATTTTCAAAACAATCAAGATTTAAAACGTAACTAACGTTACAGATATTTGAATCAGAACACAAAGCTTTCTGGTCCCAAGAACTTCATTCGCATAAACCGTAAAACGTATAACCATAAAACTTGACCGCTGGGCGATGGCACTGTTAATTGCATAGGTCGAGGAGCTCGTGATGACCTGAAATTCTTAGTGTTTATTATTCAGTAATTTACGACAGACCCTTGCCCCATTAAACCATCTCATTAGAGAACTGCGGTTAACAATCAACATTACAAAGTAATTATTGACCTATGGAGCTTAAGGATAATCTATCTAGCGCCAACTTTCTCTCCTCTCATCTCCTGAGAAATGTCCAAACAAGTTGTTCACACAGAGTTAATTTTTTACTTGCAGTTCAAATATAAATGCCGAGTCACGTCTATCTGTAACACCTACTCACATTTTAGAGGCTTTTCTTATTGTCGTTTTTCTAAAACTAATCCTATACGTACCTCTGTTCCTTAATCACATGCTTGAAGCCCATAGTCTCATTATCTAAGACAAAAACGCTCCCATTAAATCGTAAATTACAGAAATATTTACCATGGATGTTGTTCTTTTCCTGTCAATTTAGTTCCCATAATTGAATATCAAATTGGGTCTTACATTCCTTTCTAAGTTCGTTCGTCGTCCGTAGAAAGTGGGACTGACTTAATTTTAGTTTTCTCAGAATCTATAAAGTAATATATTACATTCATTAGCTTTTTCTATTGTCTCCGAATTCAGTAAAGCGCAATTAATTTGAAAAACTTTCCAAAGTTCCGCTCTTGTGATTGGTTTACAAACTAATTTTATTTTACTTCAAGAAATTGGGAATTCTATCGAGTATTTTCTATTACAATAATTTTATTTCAGTACCTCAATTCTTTACAACCACTGATTAAGACCACTGATTGGTCTTGTAATAAAAAACACTGTAGTTACTTTAGTGATATGGTTCCAATTTTCTTTATGCTTGTACTATAAATCTGATTTCATGTATTCTTCATTTTAGTTTTTTTACAATAAAGCAAATATTCAATTAAATATTTGACGTATTTTATTATTTACTTAATATTCGAGGCCAGACAACGTGTGACGGGTTCGATCAATTCTGGGCGGAACAAGCTATGACAATAATTTTTAATATAATAATTTCCCTGGGTAGGGTTGGAACCCACAGGCTTTATTTTTATTATTTATATATATTATTAAGCTTTGCCCGTGGGGACATTTAGCCTAAGTAAATATTTAACGTATATTATAACCATAAGGTCGTTTATTACTGCTATATAAACGCAAAGTATCTACAAAAATTAAATTAAACGAAATTTACAAAAAGCAACGTGAGGCCATCGTGGCATAGTGTGACAGCGTTTGACTGTATACGCAATGGTTGTGGATTCAATTTCCACTCGATTGGTTAAATGATTTATTAAAATTTTTTTCATTTTTTAACACTGGTGGCTAGATAAAGCGCGGCGTTGAGTCCCACCACTCAACATGCAATATCCGATCCCATGCAGACTCGCGTGGGTGTTTTATTTTTTCTATATCTATTTTAAAAGTGTTATTCACACACTTAGGAAATTGAAAAACATACGAGAACGCATGGCTTAGCGGTCAGAGCGCTTGAACAGTTTTTAAGTGGCGCAGGTTCAAATCCCGCTGCGTTAAAATTTTTATACGTTTTTCAACGTGCTTTAAATTAAACATAATATTTTCTATTACCACACACTTGCCTCATAGTTTTAACATTGGTAATTTAACAAATAAAATAAAGTTTATATTATCGTTTTTTTAAAGGTTATGTGTTATATAGTTTATAAAATAACAGTACATTTTTCATCACCATACTTCTTTTCTATTTTTTTTTTGTAAGACTATCTATTTGATCCTAAAAATATATATTTATATAATTAGAACACTTAGACTGCTACAGTCTTAGTATTCTATAAAAATCACTAAAAACGCTCTTGTTTGACCTAAACTTAGAACAAAGTTCAGAATTTTAAGCTTTCTTGAAAAATGTCGGCTTTATTACAAAAGTTGATCTTAACAAGAATTAGTCAGGTTAAACGATAGAAAATTGTTATTTTGAAATGGTGAAAAGTGTTTAAATGTTCGCAAATTTTCTTTTTTTAAGAATAATCGTATTTTAATAAATAAATATCAAATAATGAGGATATCTGACTCTAAACTTGAGAGGTTGTGCGTTCAATTCCCCTTCATGGGAATGAAGATGTTCAAATTATTTTAATTTCCTAGCTTTCATAAGACAAAGTGCGACGTTTCGCCAATCAATATGCAGTGCATTGATTTCGGCTGGAAAGGTCTCTCGGTCTACACTTCTATGTGGGACAAAGTGTAAAAACGAAAATAAAAATAAAAACATAACTTCAAATGGCAAAACAAAAACAAACTCTAATAATAATTACACGTCTTATAAATATTCAACGAGGGAGAAGGATATTGGCAGTTATTTTTCGCATTAAACCGGTACATTTCGTTCAATAGAGCCTCTATGCAGATATCCCACCGGACGCGACTCCGGAGCTACTCTGACCCGGAAACGTTACTGCCTTTTTATTATTCCCTCAATCAGTTATTATATGGAGAAATAATATTTAGGTTTTATTTTATAGGATTCTCTATTCTTAATGAAATGTCTTATATAGCTAGTCAACTATTTATACGTTCATTATATGTATGAAATTGATAATTTCAAGCCAATAATTTAACAAATTTAATATAAACTATTAATCTATACAAATTTGACGATTGCATAACCATTAGTTTTTCATCTCACGAAATGGATTTTTAAGTCGGGAAAATGGGTACAGGCTACAGGCTATTTAGCTTAGAATGGAAGTCCACTGGGAAAACGAGAGAAGTTATCCCTAAAGCTCCGAAAAATGCCGCCACAAACTTTGGCTTCATTCTATTATTTCAAATAACTATGTTATCGTGGCCATCGTGGGGCAGTAGGGGTACCGCGTATGACTGTTAGCACAATTGGTTGCGGGTTCGATTCCCACTCGGGGATTGATAGTATTTTAAATATTTACATTTCTCCGCTCTTATACCTAAATAAAGTGCGACTTTGTTTCACCGCTTGACACGGTTCTCTACAAAATATAAAATCTAGCTATAGCAACTGCAAAGGTAAAAATTTTTTTTAAAAACTGTACATAAATAAATATCTTAAAAATATTTAATTATCGTTTTTTTCTGAGTAATGCAATATAAGTGAATGTAAATGTAAATATAAGTGAAGTGAATGCAATATAAGAGTAATATAATAAAAGGTATTTAGATTTTAAAAGAAGTGAACATTTTTGCAAAACAAATATAGAAAAAAAAAAATAAATCACAGCGGCGACATTTTCAACTTTTATGTCATTCTGTTTGACGTTTGCTATTCGTGAAATTTTAAATCGATCCCAAAGGAAGAATATATGTTTTTTTTGATATTTTTTTCCAACATTTGCCATATATATATTATTTATATAGTTCAATTCATATATAAAAAATCAATTTTGAGATAAATAAAAAAATTAGAACGAAATGTCATGATTTTCAAGATATTTACGCATTTATATAAAAGTTATTAAACAGATTTATCATATATTTTGGAATTCGAAAATACATTATATGTTAAGTCCTTGGTCGCAAGTAAACTCCGTTTTACCCAGTATACCTAATACTACATAAAGCTTATAAATGCCAAGAAAAAACGCGATTAAGCTGTTTAAAATAGTTCTATGTACAAAAATAACATTAAAAATGCTGTATAGCAATAAACACGAAGAAATGTTAATAAAAATTATACAAACATATATTTACTCAAAATAATCTAGAATTACAAATCAAAAGTCAGCACATTTGACAATTGTCATACATATACAATAAATATACACAAAAAGCATAGCATTCTGTACTAAACTAGCATTCTGTATATATGGAAATATCATATTCTCATCATTCAAAGCTAGGGAAGGCCGCTAGTTTAATTATATTACTCAATATGACCAAACTTCTGTCTTAACTGAAGATTAATGAAAGTTTTAGTGTACCCGAGAGCTTTTATTACAGCTATTATATCAAAATTAGTTAGTCTACCTATATCACTAGTGCTTTTGTGACACAGTTTGAAACATGTGACCAGATTTTTATTGCTTATTCTAGATTTTATTCCCGCTGAGTAAAGCTTGCATATATATTAGCCTTTTATTATCCTGTTTCCTGTTATGTGTATAAAAGTACAAGCGATATAACACTGACGGAAGAGTTGTAAGAATTTATGAATGTCATTAGTTAATATGATATGTTTGTTTTTTTATACGTATTTTTATATGCTTCAATATAACCAAGGAAATCTTGTAATCCTATTTTGACAAGCTTCTTCCTATACCGATGAATATTATGAAAACACAATTTTTATATATTAAGAAGCAGACGTTTTTGTAAAGACGACTTCAGGATATTTTCGAAAATATTCGAAAATACATTTTTAGAAGCGTCTACCTGTGACCACGGAATACTGTAAAGTGTTCGAAACGTCGGGTTCTAAAAATGTATTTTCGAATACCAAAGTTATACGTGATTAATCCGGTTAAAATAGTTTCATTTCAAAATGTATAATAATCGCGAAAATCAAAGAACTTATTAAATAAAAATGGAGTAATGACTTAATTTCAATTTCAAATTCATATACATTAACATAACTCAGGTATATTGTTATTACCTATGACATTTGAGCTCATAACTATCGCAGCCAGCCTCAGTTGAATGTCTGAATTGTTTTATGACAATCTTAATTTTAAATACACTTTCAACTGTTTTCTCCCATGGCAGGCTATTTGAAGAGAACCTAGTGTAACGGCACTCCGTTTTAAACTTTCTGTTTAAATTCGAGAAATTGCATAGCGTGAACTAATGTAGCGCTTTATGTTACAAGAGCAAAGAAAGTAACTTTAATTTAAATTAAGTATTATCATTTTGCCAAGTGAAAATTGAATCGACACTCACTTGTATTATTATATTCTCCCCCGTTGAATATTTATAAGACGTAATACGACGTAAATATTATTAGAGTTTGTTTTTGTTTTGCCTTTTGAAGTTATGTTTTTATTTTTATTTTCGGTTTTACACTTTGTCCCACATAGAAGGGTTGTTAAAGAACTTTCCAGCCGAAATCAATACACTGCATACTGATTGGCGGAACGTCGCACTTTATATTATGAGAGCGAGGAAATTAAAATAATTTGAACATTATCATTCCCATGAATGGGAATTGAACGCACAACCTCTCAAGTTTAGAGTCAGATATCCTCATTATTTGATATTTGTTTATTAAAACACGAATATTCTTAAAAAAAATAAGTTAGCGAACTCTTAAATACTTTTCAACATTTCAAAATAACAATTTTCTATCGATTTCACCTGACTAAATCTTGTCAAGATCAATTTTTGTAATAAAGCCGACATTTTACAAGAAAGCTATTCCATTGGACAACGATGATTTCTACGCATAACATTTTGTTTTAGATTTTAATTAGAATTGTAAAACAATGGGCGTAGAATGAAAGTGTTGCCTATATTTGTACTACAAATACTAGATATTTGAAGGCTAACTTGAAATAGAATTTTTTAAAAGCTTTTTTAACAAGCTTTTATTAAAACAAACTAGAATGAATTGAAATTAAGTAAGAGTAATTATTTTTGACTATGTATTGTATATATAACTTTACTCGCCTGATTCTTTTGGCCAAAGTTGACTTGTCTAGATTGTTTCTGTTTCAAGGCCATTCGTTTAGGGTAATTTTACTAAATTAAAGGTTTTTGCGATTGATAAAACGGGTTCTCTTTTAAAATATATTTATTCAAAATATTGTAGTACGAAATTATTCTAAACTCAATAAATAGCTTCTTGCAATACATATTATTTAATATAAAAAAATAAATTTATTTGTGATTTCCATATCATCATCATCACAAGTGATTGATTATAAGTAGATATACATATGTATGTATATGTTACAGTTCAAAACACTTTTTAAATACATAAATAAACTAGTTTAAGCTGAAGTTTAATTTTAAGCATAAGCTAATTCTAGTTTTAACAAGAGCATCTAGAAAAGTAGTTGTTATATCTAGAAAAAAAACGTAATAACTAAGAACGGTTTCGACTGTAATATATAAAAAAAACATTTTTAACTTCGACCAGACCTGGACCTACATACCTAATGTATGTATAAAAAAAACAATATTTTTGTACAAATTTATTATATTTTTATTATAGACACTTTAGGTCACGTAATGGAGTCCTTTGTTAGTCTTCTCTCATGTTTTATTCTGAATGACAATGAAAAATACTTGAAAGGTGTTCCCTCATGAGAATAAGATTGTATACTTTAAAAGAAGAAAAGCCCTCACAGCATTTGCCATGTATTTTGTAAACTATCAAAATGGTTTTTTTTTTTTTTATCGTATTATTTTTAACGTCTTCTTATAAATCTGTGTGTGACGTGATTCATGTGTGTGTGTGTGTGTGTGTATGCATTCATTTTATAATGGTTTAATCTTTTTTGTATCAGTTTCACGCTTTTTCCTACATAGCACAATAGTCAGTGGAGTGTTTTTATTCTATAGACGAGGCAAAGAAGCGTTCGGGTCACCTGATGGTAAGTGATCACCGCCGTCAACGACCCCGTGTAACACCAGAAAAGCTACAGGGATGATGCCGGAAGGTGGAAATAGACGCGCTTTTTGAAGGTACCCGTGTCGAATCTACCTGGACTGAATCGACTGCCGCTGCACTGATCGAGCATACAACGAAAACGTATGAAGCTGGATAAAAAATATTGTTAATAGCTTTGAAGCTATTTTACTATTTACAATTTTTTACTTATTCATCAGAAGAGAAATGTGAATTTAATCAAATAATCCTTTTCTTATTAAATACTGTAGGGTTTAACATGAATGCTAAATTTTTTGGAACTAATAGAATAATCATTATTGTT
This sequence comes from Podotricha telesiphe, assembly GCA_038994665.1. Lineage (NCBI taxonomy): Eukaryota > Metazoa > Arthropoda > Insecta > Lepidoptera > Nymphalidae > Podotricha > Podotricha telesiphe. Next base: position 423,304 of record JAOYRR010000315.1, on the reverse strand, counting down.
TAATGATATTTTTTTATACTCTAACTACGGAGAACGTTCAAAAATGAGAAAAATTGCTCGCAAAATGCTTGTAAGATGCTATCGAAATCCCTGTAGTGACGTTAAACTGGAAAAACGACCGTTTAGAACTATTTTATTCGATTTCTTATGTAAGCCCCTATATATATCAAAATAAAATGGCTTTGTCGGCAATAACTTACTTGTTTATATTAGATGTGACGCCGTATAACTTACATATAGGAAATAAAGTTTATTTAACCTACTTAACATTTCTTTAACTTCTATGAAAGGGCAAAATTCATTTGGTTTTTCTCAATAGCCCGTTACTTTTATTATTAAATACAGATAAACCCATCACAATTGTAATAGTTAAGCAGTTTCTTTTTAAACTAAATATCCTTCTTGACGCAGTGGTACAGCGCCTGACTGCAAACGCGATTGGATGTGGGTTCGATCCGCACTCGGCGCCCAAGAATTTTTTTTCGTTGCTCTGGCACATGACTAAGCGCGTCGTTGAGTTCCGCCACTCAACACGCATGTCTCGAATTCGGATGGGTCTTGACTCTAGATTCTCACCGTCTACCCTGCTCCGGGTAAAAGCGCGCTGTAAAAAAATATATTTTACACGTAATACACCCTCTTACGCCACTAAGGCCAATACAAATATTATTTTCCAATCATTGGATCCCAAATTTGTGTGGATCAATTGTATTTCTCTTAATAATCTATAAAGTGGAGCAAAACTAATTCTACAGTAATCTATCATTCAGATGAATAGAAATTCCCAACGATTAATTAGTTTCTCAAAGTCACCTTTCATCTCATAGTTCTGACATAACGGGGCTTAAGTTAAAATGAATTTATTCATAACTAGCGACTCGCACGCGGCTTCACCTGCGCAAATTACACAACAATAACTATGTCATTTTTCACCCGCCCGCGTACCCACTTGAATCTAAACTGAAAATTGTTACTCTTTTATTTATTCCCGATTAAAATAAAAAAGACAACTAAATGCTAACCGATGTCTGCCAAATTATGATAGTAAAAACTGCATTTAAATCGCTTTAGCCATTTCTGAAATTAGCGCATAGACAAACAGGAAAAATGTAAATGAACAGAAAAAACAGAAAATAATCATTCTTCTTAAACCAATCAATTAACTGTAATATTTCACCAAATTTTTTTTTTAACTTAAAATGCTTCAAGAATATATTTTCTCAAACAAAAACTATAATTTTCTTTTACTACAAACAAATATAAACCGCAAAGTTTACACAGTGTTTCCAGCCAGTTAGCCCCATTTTTGAAAACTTGTGTAAGCTAACTAGCAAAATTATGAATAGAAGCTGAGTATAGGAGATAGATCATAGTTCATACTGACGTTGTTTTGAATAGCTAGTCAAGCCGTCTAACTTTATAATGTGCTAAGTAAATTTAACTTTACCATTAGCTTTCTTTATACACTGTGCTTCTGTACATCGAAGTTATTAAGAACAACAATATGTAGACGCAACGAACGTCCGACTTCTCCAACATCACTAATTTCACGCACAGACGAGTGTAATCTTGTAAGCAGTTTACTATTATTGTACAATATAAAAATGTCAACGGTTACTTTATAACGGGTACTTTTTTTAATTAGTGCCTCACTAATCGCGGGGTAGTGGGGCAGCATTTGACTGAAACGCTATTGGTTGTGGGTATGGTCGTGGGTGGGTGGTGGATGGATGGATAGTGGTTTGCCACGTTCCAGATGGTAGTGGATGGCAATTATGTTTTAAATTTTGGTAATTTTTACTTAAATCCTATAACATACTAGATCATTTTCATATTTTTTAATTTTCATTTCTGTCTTAACTCATCAAATTTAACTGTTGATAGATGAAACGTTTTGAATAGGAGTCCGGGTCCGATTCCCACTGGGGGGAATGATTATATTTAAATTATTCTTATTTCCCAGCTCTGGTACCAAAAATAAAGCGCAGTGTTGAGTTCCACCACTCAACACGCATTATTTCCGTTTCAGGTGGAAAGTAAGTCTTTAAAAAAAAAAAGTCTAACCATTAGGTTCTCTCTATGCGGAGAAAATCGTAAAAATGTGAATATGAATAATGAATTATTAATAATGAAGTTCAGCCAATTAGATGTTTAAAAAATATTTGGTGTTCAAAATATATATATTTTAATTGAATATACATTAGAGCTATACAGTACTTAATATTACGGAATTCACATTCCCACTGCATCACCACTTCAACGTAGTGTGGTCTTAACGAGCCGTGGATTCATATCCCGCTTGATGCAAAAATTTTATGTATTTTCTAAATATTTATAAAGTAGTTTGCTGACTAATTAAATTTAAAGAACACAAGTAAAATTGTTGAAGTGGCTAATGCCCGTCTCGAGCGAAATAAAATTAGCAGTAAAGTTTATTTTTACAAGAGCAACAATTATTTAACACGGTCTCGTTCACGACGTTTCTTTGTTGTCGTCGAAACTACTGCCGCTATATAAAAATACAGATCTGTTCATTAGTATAGAATTATATACTTAACTAATTATATTTGTTTTTTTTTACTTCATAAAAGGCTGTACAGATAGTGATTAAATTGCCAAAGGGAGAAAACGATTCGATAAGTGAACGCATAAGTACATATTATACACGTCCATACGTCGACACAGACAACACTAAAAACATGAGCTATGGTTTATCATAAGTCTCAAAAAAACGCTTAGACCATCGTGGGCCAGTGCGTTTCGTTGTGGATTCAAGCCCCATTAAAATAAATTATTATAATTTCCACACTCTGGTTAGACAAAGTCAACTCCGCAGTTGAGCACTGCCTCTCAATACGCAACGACGCAGCTTTGGGTGGAGAGTGGAGACCGGAGTGTCTTGAAACTAGGTCCTCTCTTTTTGCGAATGTCTCATTATGCGTTATGAGAGAAAAGGCGTACAGCTGCGTTCAAGACCCTTTAAATAAATTATTTTAATTTCCCCACTCTAGTAACACAAAGTGCGGAGTTGAGCACTGCCTCTCAAGACGCAACGTCAAATCTTGGGTGAGTGTCTTGACACTAGGTCCTCTCTTTCTGCAAACCTCTCTTTATGTGTTATGCGGGAAAATGTGTAAAGCTGAGCTGAGCTTTTGTTGACAATACAAAACAAAAGTAATTATAACATTTAAAATACAACACAAATAATTCACACAAATCATAATAAAAGTTAACGGAACAGAAAGTTTTTGCCGGAACAATGTTCGTTAGTGGCTTGTAGTTTAAGAGATTAAAAGCTGTCCAAATTCAAAATTCAAATGTCACGATTCGCCTGCGGGGACGAACAATTTGTCAGATCACCGACCCAGGGCTGTGATCGGAAGCTCTTTACGCTTTTAGCTATTTAACAATTGAAATTATCAAACACTGCCTTACTGCCTTGCCACTTGAGAAAATGTTATTTCTTTATATAACTTTAATATTATATAAAATACTAGTAGTTCTGTGTATGAAAAACATGCATTGCCTTAATAAAGTTTATGTCACATTTTACATGACAAGTACTATTTGTTATATTTATATAATTCATTTAGTGTACTTATTCTGGATTATTATAAAAAATATTGGCTTTTTATGCTAATATAAATAAATAAAATTGGAGTGTCTGTTTGTTATATGTAAATTATATTTGGTATATATACTGTTGCATATGTATGTACTTATATACACGGTATATGTACCAAAATACCCTTTTTTACATTTTAAAGTGTTATGCCCACACTTAGGAAATTGTGTGTGAAAAACACTTTAAAATGTAAAAAATATTTAATATATAGCCTTCTCTCTTTTGTGCGTAAAATAATCTTTGGGTAGCAGAAATTTGTATAAATCTCTTTGTCTACAGACATGTAATAAGTTGTAATAAGCGTATAAGAATTTTGACACACCCGGATGTAGAACGCATAGCTTAGCGGACAAAGCGCTTGCACAGATTCCAAGAGACCCGGGTCTATATCCCGCTGCGTTTAAATTTTTTAATGTTTAACATTTTTGTCTTTCTGTCTGTTTGTTCCGGCTAATCTGTGAAACGGCTATACCGATTTCGACGGAACTTTCCTTGGTAGATAGCTGATATAATAAGAAGAAACTTATTCTTCTTTTATTTAAGACCACGCGAAATAAGTCGCAGGCACAGATAGTTCTCTATATAAACTGTATATGTGCCAAATTTCATACTCTCTCATGAAGGTCGTCTGAACATTTCTCAAGAAAGTGGCTCGTAGGATTTTCGACAACTTATTATTCATATGTAGACTTGACTATTTGGTAGTGTCTAATTTTGCAACGGCACGCACACTCGCTTATATAATAGAACTTTATATAAAGTGGTAAATGTTCTAGCAATAGATTATCTATTAAAACTTAAAAAACTTCAAATTCGATTCGCCAGTTATTTCTTTCTTACTATCAAGATTATTCGAGTTTAAAATCCCAATAATTTAAAAAGTTGATTTGGATAATTTCTAGTTTGTAAACTTCCAAATCAAATTTGGTTTATGAATTCAAACAGTTATTATTTATCTATTTGATACCAAGTACACATATGCAAGTTTTAAGCTTTTAATTTAAAACTTTTCATATTAATCAGATGCCAAGGTTCGCACAGTAATATGCCACAGAGCGCAATTAATGATACCTTATACGTGATTAGCTTAAGTATTAGTAAGTCCAAACGAGTTTTGTAACTGTTTAATATTTGTCTCATAACATATTCAGAGCCATTTAGCCAAGCTTTAGTTTAGACGTTGCTGATATACGGTCCGCTAAACTAAACAAACTTTGGTAAAACGTGGCTGTGGATGGAAGTGGATGTATTCTATTAAAGTTCCTCTGTTTTTCAAAAGAGCTCAACCATAATATCTCTGAGAGGCACCTGACTAAAGAGAATAAGAAATTATTGTATTTGTTAACATTATAGAATTGTTTTGAAATATTTTTAATTGCAATCAAGAATTATATATTATATTAAACAAGGTGGGCCAAAATAAATATCTGTTGCCGCTGTTGTCGAGTTGTCACCAGAAACATCGACCAGACACCGTGCCTCGCAATCAGCCATCAGCCGGTCGTCCGGCGGTAAGGCGAATTTTGGTCAAAGACCTGCGCATGTTCCCGTACAAAGTCCAGTCCGTGCATCATCTGCTGCCGTTGACCGCCAAACGCGTGTAACCTACGCCCAAGCCATCATGGGATGACTTCTATTGGCCCGCCTTGTATACTTCAGGCTATCGTTGCGCAGTGTGATAGCGCCTGACAGTATATACGATGATTATGGGTTTCATCTCACTCGGTGGAATGATTATATATTTTCATTTCTCCGCTCTGGTGACAAGACAAAACCCGGCGTTGAGTTCCACCACTCAACACGAGACACTCTGTCTCGTTTTCGGGTGGAGAGCGGAGAACGAACTGTTTTGACACTAGGTTCTCTCTACATATCCTGCTAAGAGCGGGAAAAAGCGTGAAGTTAATGAGCGTGAGTGGGAAAAAGCTACTATTTGGAGAAATAATATTTTTACTTCGATGTATTTATATAAAGTAGGTATATTATTACGCAGTGTCTTGACAGTACGTTATCTCTAACCCTGCTAACCTGTGAATGAGTATATGCATTTGTATATATTAATATACTAGTGACCCGCTCGCGGCTTCGCCTACGTAAACTACATGCCTAAACTATTTAGATTTTTTACTCGACCGCGTTCTCACTTAAAACATATAGTTTGCTTAATTTTATAATTTAGATTGTTGTAACTTTTTTTTCAGGAACTTATTGAAATGAAATAAAATCTTAATGTTAAGGGAAGTTTACTACAATACAATAGTCAAAACAGCATTTAAATCGGTTAAGCCGTTTCTGAGATTAACGTGCAGAAACAAACAGACAAACAGATAAACAGACATACAGAAATGAAAATTCAAAATCATTGTTTTGGGTCCTATTATTTCGATAAATGCACCTAATTATATCTTTTTTTCATAAATCTTCTACATTTTTATTATATGTATAGATATAGATTGCTTCACACAAAAATATTAAAACATACAAAATATATTAAAATATCGTGTTCACGCTTTATTCACAGTAAACATTTCACCATATTTTCTTTTTATGAAGACGTAAAGTACAGCGGGGTGCGACTAAGCGCGCCTTTGATATATGTCTTATATATATCAAGGTAATTTAGAACCATCTCGGCGAACTATCGGCTGCTATTGAAATCTTACATTACGCTATGTTTCCGTTAGTGGCATTTTGTTGATATAATTTTTTCGTGTATTGAAATAAAAGCCTTTAGCGTCTCTTTTTGGCAGAACTAAATTTTGCCCAGTTACATGGGGATTATATTAGAATTTTATTTAAAGTTTTAAACAGCTGTGCCCGCGACTCAATGCACGTGGAATTCTAAAAAAAAAAGTTACTTTTTATTACATCAGGTAACTGCCACTAAAAGTCCCGTCAAAATCTGTCCAGCCGTTAAAGAGATTAGCTGGAATAATACAGACAGAAAAAAACTGTAAAAAAAAGATATTTTGGTATGCATATACATTTAGTAAAAAACGTTTATTTTAATATTACCAACTGAAACTCCAATTTTATTTATTTGTATATATGTTACGAAGTTTAAATTAGTTATTATATTGAAAGAAAAGAGATATTTTTTATAGTAATACTTATTTATAGTAATCAGGTTCTAATATAGACAGAACCTCCTTCATTGTAAACATTGTAAAAAAAGTGTAAGAAAATAAAAATAGTGATTAAGTAAATTTTTTTATCTGGACATATCTGGAGTCGTGTCGTAGCTGTCAATTGGGTGTGCATTTGATTCCCAATTGTGGTAAATTATTATATTTAAACTATTTTAATTTCCCCGCTCAACACACTATGATTCGAACTCGAGCGGAAAGTGAAGAACGGAATGTCTTAAAACCAGATGTTATGTGGGAATAAGTGTGAAGCTGAAAAAAATACTCCTGCCTTTCTATTATACTAGTTGATGACGTCATCAATCATCATCATTCAAATTATCATGGCAATTGAATTAATTACACATACAACAACTTTACATCCGCCATTACTGTCAAATCTTAGTAATCGGACGATCAATTATTATCTTATTACGCCACTTAAGCATTATGTTTATTTAGTACAATTAATATATGAGACCTTCGTGGCGCAGTGGGACAGCCTCTGTCTGTTACCGCGATTGTTTGTAGGTCGATTTCCACTCAAGGGGAACGGTTATATTTAATTTATCTCATTTAACCGCTTTAATAAGATAAAGCGCGACGTTGAGCTGCGCTACTCCAACGCGTTGATTCAAGTATGTGGAGAACGGAGTGTCTTGCAGCTTGGTTCTTTCTACCCTGATATGTTTCAAAAAGAGTGAATCTGTAAACATTATATTACGTAGATATACATAATAATTTTTATCAATTAAATCCGTTAAAATAAGTAATTGTCTTTATTTAAGACCTTCTCGAGAATCGAACTTGTACACATCTAGAACAAATTAATATTTGAACGACAGCTCATATCATCCAAGTAACTTATTAATAATATTTAGATGAATAATAAAAACGAGAAATATTCAATTATAATTATTGCACACGCTCCATTGGGCTGTAGGCTCATATAGGAAAATACTTTTATTGTTAACCGATCCGTATCAAATCGTAACATTAAATATTATACCTTCTATTTAATACCTTAAACATTTCATATAATATATTAGTGAAGCGTAAAATACATTTTACAATACACTTACAATGATAACGACATTTAATATTATCTACAGCTTAATGCTTTTCCCCGCAAAGTACGATAAGCAGATTGAACCTAGAAATGTCCAAACCCTTCTTTGTACAGTTTTTATTTTAGTATATTTATAAGAAAGACTTTTAAAGGCTGGGAAAGGAGGGGGGGGGAGACTTTTAAAGGGGCTTAGGTTATTATTATCATTTCACTAGAAAAGAATATCGATGCATTTATCATAAAAATGGTATGCCAGAAGATGAAGAGTTAATGCTATAAATATGGAATCTTTTCGTGGAATGTGTTGAGTCAGCTTAGCTGATTGATTCCGCAATGAAGAGATACACCGAACAGCTGAAAGTGAAGTAGAAGAAAGTGTTATAGTAAGAATGGAGAGCAAGCTAAGGTGATTTGGGCACGTTGAGATGACAATTGATGAAAGTATAGTACGAAACTCAAGTTCAGATTAACCTTTATGCAAATAGACTTTTGGAAGCATTTTTGAATCGTCGAATGAAAGCTACTATTAGCTCGGAAGGCAGTTCTGCTGAGAAGACCCGGCTAGCTGGCTCAACAGTTGCTCTTTTCGAATACGAAAGTTACAATTTTATTATTTAATACAGTGGCTTACCTGTAGGAAAACTAGGTAGTACAAGAAAGGTGAGCTGTTTGAGAGGTAGGAATAGATCTCGTTCGACCTTCGAGAACACAGTATCGGTGATACTGGAGGAAGGTCGAATGAAAAGCAGGACGACGACGACGCCCTACGGGATGTATGAAGAGGCTAATGAAGTATGCAAGCAATTAACCCGGTTTCTTTATTATACAAAAGAATAATTGGTTAAATATAATTACTGTGACAAATATATATTTTGTTAACATTTTCTTCAAGTGTTATTCCCACACTAAGGAAAATGAAAAAGACATATTTAGAAAACGTATAAAAATTTGAACGCAGCGGGATTTGAACCCGCGCCTCTTGAAAACCGTTCAAGCGCTCTGACGCATGGCTTAGCGGTCAGAGCGCTCCCGGTTCAAATCCCGCTGCGTTCAAATTTTTATACGTTTTCTAAATATGTCTTTTTACTGTGACAAAGTTAATATGTCATAGATATGGGGGGCAGGCTCCAATTGGAGAAATGCTATAGCAACAAAATATGGAATTGAATACAACGAGTTTGAATATTATTTATATTTAGTATTGAACATAGCGGTTATAGTCCCTCAACAATTGATTAAGCATTGTAAGTTACAGAAAATAAAATTTCACAAGTGTCCTTTGGTCCTTTATGTTATTTACCTTTGTTTTGTTATTGTTGAAATGTATCGAGATGTCAGCTGCCTGTTGAAAATGGGGTAGCATCGATTCACCTTGTCAAATACACTACAATAATTTTAATATTTTATTATATCTACTATATTCGTGTTATATTTGTTTAAAATCGCCATAGCGACGTAGTGATCGGCATCTGATTTTAAAGGCGATGGTTGTGGGTTCAATTCATACTCGAGTGATTATTATTTTTAATTATTTGCATTTGTCTGCGCTTTACTTAATAGGCGGTTGTTACATTCCCATAGTTGCACTCATGAACAATCTATTGAATGCGAACGGAAAATGGATAACAAAGTGTTTAAGCATTAGGTTCTTTTGTCGAAGTCGTCTATATAGTACATTTATCTATAATATTGATAATCATAGAGGAAAATTTTAAAAAGAAGCTTTTAAGTTTCATGGTCTCAATCTTGCTTTTTGAACCGGTGGTAGCTTTCACAAGAACCGACTAGTCCTCACGACATAATGCATCAATGAAACCAAAATACAATAACTAATTGAAAACATTTGGAAAGAAAATCACTATTTAAAAATACATACATACTTAGATAATGATGGGATTAATATCCTAATATATTTCTTGATAACAAAAACACACTTAAAATGGAAACTAGATCAAATGTGGCGATTCAATCTATTATTTTCAGAAAATTAAAGAATATTTATCTCCACACAGCTCACAGCCAAGTAGGCGACCACAAAACCTTTCCTTTTTTAACATATTCATATCGCATACATAGCAAAATGTGGAATAGAAGGGTGATAACTTCATTAACACAAAATAATATCAAAATGGTTTATTTATTTTTCTTATCGTATTCTTCTTATAAATATGTTTTAAATTAAATAAGTGAAAAAATATATATATCTATGTGTGTGTGTGTGTCTGTGTTTGCATAATTCATATTATAATTGTTTAATCTTTCTTTTATCAGTTTCACGCTTTTCCCCACATAGCACAGTAGTCAGAGTGGAGTCTCTGATTGGAGATCATGCAATTTTTTTATTCTATAGACAAGGCAAACGGGCGTTCGGGTCACCTGATGGTAAGTGATCACCGCCGCCCACGACCCCGTATAACACCAGAAGAGCTACAGGCATGTTGCCGGAAGGTGGAAATAGACGCGCTTTTTGAAGGTACCCATGTCGAATCAACCTGGAAACACTGCCGCTGGTAGGCTATTCCACAATTGAGTGGCACGTGGAAGGAAGTTCCTACAAAACCACACAGTAGTAGAGTACCTTCATATTTTACATTTTAATGTAACACAATAAGTTAATATAACATAATAAATTAATCTTTTTGATTTTTCCATATATATAATGACTTATACATTTACTTATATATATATATACATATACTTATACATGTATACATTTTTTGTAAATAATTTTTAATAACATTTCGTAGAGCGCGTTACAGGAAATATATGTTAAGTTTGTTTAATTGGATGCTAATCCGTGGTAATCGTTACGGGCAGTGTTCGTCAATTGCACGCTAGTTCTCTAATTAATTAATTTTAAAATTGTGTTGTCAGTTTTTACGTAAGCCGTACAGAATAGTTGTAAAGCAAAATCCCACCCACGTTTTCTTAATCAAGACAAACAAAATACGGCGTTGAGTTCCGCTACCTAACGTGCAATATTTGTAAACAAACGAAAATTGAAGAATCTGCCTGTTTTTTAGAACGAAACAAAGTGTGTCAAAATAGGAAAATAATATTTAAATATATAATTATAAAATAAATAATTTTTGTATCTGTACACGCCACGGTTTTGAATTTGATTCCTACTCAGAGGAATAAATATATTTAAATTTAAATTCATATCTTCGCTTTCTTTTACTATTTGATTATTACCTATACATTGTCGAAAATATAACATTGGCCTTTATAAGCCGTACTTTTCTTGACTTAGAAGAAGTAGTATTGGTTTAACATCAGGCACGCAATATCTTACAAATTTCTCGGTTTTTTATTCCTTGTTAGCTAAGCTTCTCATAAATCTATATTATACTAATATTATAACCAGCGATAACGGATTTTGTATGTTTGTCTGTTTATTCAGACCATTGTCTTTTGGATCGCGGTCCTTATTTACATGTCATTTCTCATTTTTTAAATCATTTTTTTATGAATATAAATTCAAAAAGCAACCACTTTTTCTTTTTATAGTGCTTCTCCAACTAGTGAAAATTGGCAGTCAGCTCCGCATATTATGTCCTTAATGTTAAACCACTAACAAAATCTCAGCTAAACTTGAGATAGGAATTTTAGGCTAAATCTATCCCAATACAATATACATTAGAGAATCTCGCCCCCAATACTATACAGACAATAATTTACCTTTTACAACTAGCCAGCCGCTACAACTTCAATATATTGAATTTAGAACGGAAAGTGGAAAATCGTGTGTCTTGGTACTTGGTTGTATTTTTGCTTTGCCTATTTGGCTATTGATCTGCCTACCGGTTTTGTCTATGCGGGATAATACAATTTATTACAAAAAGATTGTTTTTTTTTCTACTTTGGCACATCAAAGTTGGATATAATTAAAATGTGAAGTAAATCGCCTTTCATTTCTTATCAAGGAACTAAACTAAGGAAAAGCTCTCGAACTACTTGTTATTCGTATAATTAAAATATTTTTACAAACTGCTACAATTTTAAGTAATTTGCATGATGTTGTTTACTAAAAATTCACACATTTACAAAATATTTTTATTTTAAAATATAAAAGTTATTTTTGGCCCATTTAAAATCCTGTGATATTCTGTTATAATTATGGTTTATAAAGTGTAAATTATGTAGCCAATATGAACAAAATTTAATACAAGTAATTTGTAACAACAAAGTTCCTACATAAATTGAGAGATTGTTACTTATAATTATGAAAACTATAATTAAATATAAAAAGGTAATATGTAAAAAAGACATATTTAGAAAACGTATAAAAATATGAACGCAGCAGGATTTGAACCCGCGCTTCTTGATAACCGTTAAATTTTTCTTAATATGTCTTTTCAATTTTTTAAGTGTGCGAATAACACTTTAAAATATGTTAAAAAAAAGTTATATGTATTTTCTTTTTTTAAAAACAAGCAAAAAGTGAACGTGAAGTTGAACAAGAACTAAATAATAAAAAATCTTACTTGTATGAAGCAACACAAACAATGTTATTTGTTAGTAAAATTATTTTAATTTTAGAACATTATATACAGATTTACACACACGAATAGACCAGAAAGTCCAAATCAGACACAGTAGCTAAAAGCCAATGTCGTCTATCCGTTTTCTTTCAGAGTAAATAGGCACTAGTAGGCAGTTTATTTAATCTGAATAACGAAGCAAAATGAATTGGGATAGGTACCTGAAATAAGAAATACTAAAAACATTTAATTTTACCCAATTTTCCACCGCTATTTATTTCACTCCACTATTTGTGAATTTTATTGTCCATTTTGTTTTTCTATATTGGATTAGTCACATTCACACTGTTTTTTACACAAGTCAGTCATTGCTCTTAATAATGAACTCTTAAACGTTTTTTTTATATAATAGTAATTGGGACAGGTTTAATATATGAATTGGAGCTTGTAAATGCAAACAACAATTCCAACATTGAAATGAAGTTTAGTTTGGTTTTTATAAAGACTGAAGTATAAAATATATATATATATGTCGGCGCATAGCTTTTAGTATTACATTATACTTAGTTTAGCGCCATCTATTATAGTTAAGTAGATTATCTATGGTGATATGAGTCTTATCGCTGGTAGGATCAATGAGTGGTAGTCTAGAGGCTTTAAGAACCGGATTGGAATCTCCGTTAAACAGTTAACGTCGATCGGTAGCGCTCGTTATTAGGCGGGACGCCCTGTTCGTGTGGCACTTGTAACGTAATAATATTAAGTTTTAGGTAGATAGACGAGGTCGAGCAGTGAAGCTGAAGTGAGTGTTTATGCATTCTAAAGAGATCTCTTAAACCAACACTTGGGTCACAAGTCCCAGGCACTGCCTCAGAGTTCTCCTCCCTGCAATCGCGGAGGGTCCATTGCCACCGGTATTAAGTGATAAAAGAGTGTGTACTGTGTTGTGACTTAATCATAATCTCCTAGCCAGCTATTATTTACGCCTGAGAGTCATTCCTGTATATATCGATCTATCTACCCACAATGACGAGTACATATCCGCACAGTGTAGTTTCTAATTAAGTTGCGACATTAGTAGTGGGTTATTATTTGGGTGCCGACATATAGAAAAGAAAATCTAATTAAAATTTCAAACTAAATAAGTAATATTCTAGTCCAAACTACTTTTAAGCCTAGAAGAAAATAAGCTTGAGATGTCAAATAAAATACAATCAAGAAACTCAATTCTGTTTTAGGGCACTTAAAAATAAACAAAACTAAAGTTATTGGACTCCCGCCAGAGGCAAATGCCAACGAGTAAGTGCGTTTAAACTTGGTTATGCTACTAGCTTATATAAATAATGATAAGACGTCCAAATACTGAGGTGACTCAATGCTATTTAGAAAGACAGCGAGATACGATTGTTCTTTGAAATTTATTATCTAGGAAGCTTGGTGGCGATCACCTGAGATCTGTGACCTTAATATGCTTAATAAGTTCTTATGTCTTATATACATCACCATGGTACAGTGGGTAAGCGTAAGGACTATAAGTGCTTTCGGTTACGGGTTCGATTTCCACTCTGATGAATAATGTTTAAATTTATATTTTGTTAACATTTTTTAAAGTGTTATTCCAACACTAAGGAAATTGAAAAAGACATATTTAGAAAACGTACAAAAATTTGAACGCAGCAGGATTTGAACCCGCGCCTCTTGAAAACGGTTTTCAAGAGGCGCGGGTTCAAATCCCGCTCCGTCAAATTTTTATACGTTTTCTAAATATGTCTTTTTGTAATGTTTAAATTATTTTCACATCTCTACTCTAGTAAGAACAAAGCGCGTCATTGAGTTTCATCAACTCAAGACGCAATTCCTCTAATTCGGGCGGAAACTAGAGAACGAAATGTCTTGACACTAAGTTCACTTTAATGGCTATGCGGAATAATTATATACTTTTAGATATAAACACCAATAATATATAAGCCATTTTTTATACAGGCACGAACATATGATTGAATATATTATATAAATACATTTATTTATTATATTATTCATATTGCAACTATTTTAAAATATTTAAAATTAGCAATTACGGTTTGTGTTTATATTAAAAACATCCATTAACACATTAATTAAACATACCGTTTAAAAAGTCACACTTCACGTGAAAATAAACAACAAACTCTAAACAACGGTCCTTCCGTATAAAATCCAGGGCTCATTAAGTAAATGAGGAAATATATTTTTCTCGCTAGAATCAACGCAATCAAAACTCCTTGACTATAAGTGCTTTCAACACAAACTTGAATTCGCATTTAATTTGAGAGCTAAATAGTTCTCTTCGGGCTCCATTCAATATATAAAACTGAAATATTCTAATTTTTCTGACTGAACTGAAGAATCATTGGAACAGTGGTTACGGCTTCAAATTTTGTTTGTGAACTTTCCATATATTAATATTAATATAAGCGTATCCAGGTCTAGAGAATGCGATGTTAGTTGTTGTAACTGACGTAAAACGTGTCTTAAGGTGGGAAATCTCATCGTCATGTCGTGGCCGTCGTGGCATAGTGGGTCTGACACTAAACGTGATTGGGTGTGGGTTCGAGATCCCCATTGAGGGGAATGATTACATTCAAATTATTTTAATTTCTTCGCTCTGGTACAAGAGAAAGCGCAGCGTTGAGTTCCACCACTAAACATGCAATATCTCAAATTCTGGTGGAAAGTGGAAAACGGAGTGTTTTGACAGTAAATTCTTTATGACTAAACTAAGCTATGCGGGGGAAAGCGAGAGGTTTACAAATTTATACAATAAAAAAGATTTTTCAGTATATTTCCTTACTTGAATAAGATGTTCAGAACAAAGTGTTAACATTCGTCTCTAAGTTGCTAGAGTTATATTATCGAACTATATTCGTCTATTATTTAGCGTAACTGCAAATAGTATTTTAAAACGCCATACGAATTTAAGAGTTTATGTTGAAATACCACTTTGCTATAATTTCCCCGGCGAAACGACTTTGTCACGCTGGTTCATCACTTCTGCAACGGACTTAATCATTCGTCACAAGGAATTATTAAAATTTTCAATTTGACTTCGTTAGTCAATTTTTTATATATAGAATGGGATTATAATTAAGAATTTTAATCTTCCCCTTTTTGAAGCTGCTCTAATGGAGCTTTTATCTTTTACCCTACCATTATTTTTGTCAAGAAAAGTAAATTAACAAATGTATGTAATTAGAGTGTGACATTTTGTAAATAAATTCATTTATATGGAACATAAATATAAAATGAATATTTCGTATAGGAAATCAGCCATGGATTTTATTTTTAATATGCCATTGTGTTTTTCACTTTACAGATAGGATTTAATTATTCCGATATCGAACGAAACCATTGTGAGATATTAAAAGCTTTTGAATTTTGACAGAATGAGATTTTTTTTTTAAATATACACTTTTTATTTGATATGTTGTGTCGTTTAAAGTGATCATTTGGTAGAAGGCTCTTAACTCTCCAATTTTTGTCAATTAATATTTGATAAAGACATTGCGTGCGGAGTGAAGACCGCCCGGACGCCTGAGGAAGCGATGGCTGGATGTCGTAAAGCAGGATATCAGAGCCAATGGACTAACCACCGAGGATGTCAAAGATCGCGCAAAGTGAAGGAGGGAAGAAGGAGTGGAGAAGTGAAGAAGTACGAAGGCAGACCCTGGCTAGGCCAGGATTATTGCTAAGAAGAAGAAGATTGTGCGGTGTGAAAACCTAAATATTGTACATGGTATAATCACCGATACAGCTTTACGTTTTTTTCCGCATAGCGGAGTAGTCAGAGAGACCTAGTGTCAAGACACTTTGTTCTCCACTTCCCGCCTGAAATCGATACATTGTGTGTGCTAAGTGGGAAATAATATTTAAATTATTTTTCTTAAGACCTAACTCTTTATTTTAAATATGAATCATAAAAGAAACAAAAAATAAATAAGCCGTCTCTGATGACTTCATTTATTAACCGACACTGCATAAATTACACAAGCAAACATACATACAATTCACATAACCTCCGAAGCTATATTAAATAGATCGATATATAAATCGCTGGCATTAGCAGATTTATTCACGCCATTAGAATTTAATTGACGTTAATTAGGAATAATAGAGGTGCGCGATTGATCGCAATGCGGTGTACCACTTAATTGCTAAAGTGTACAAGGAAGGGCAATTAATAAATTTAAATATGATTAAGTTTTGTTGATTCGAAATTCTCGCGGGAAATTGAGAACGGAGTATTTTGACACTAAAATCTCTCTGCGTACCCCTATCCTGCGATGAAAAAAGCGTGAAGCTGCTTGAAAGCTTGAAAATATTACTTAAATAATTATATTTACACACAAATGGACTTCAAAAGCTTTTCCGAACTCAATGTATAATTAATTAAAGCCTGTGTTTAACTTCTTTTTAAACATTAAAGTGAGAGCTTTCATATGTAATACTTAATTCAAGATATATCATTATGATTATTTACAAGTAATTAAATAGGTTAATTTAAGTTGATACAATACTTTTCATATCAATACAGATGGATTTTAATATATTGAGATAATGTTATTTAAGGCCATCGTGGTACAGTACGACATCGTCTGATTGTAAGCGCGATTGGTTGTGGGTTCAATTCCTACAGGAATAATTATATTAAAAATATATTCATTACTTCGCTATGGGACCTAAAACATAACGACTCATTTTATTTGACTACAGAAATAAATTAAATATAATTATTTGTACGACTGGAGATTCAACCAACAACCATCGCGGTTATTATAATCATCTGTTTTCCACTGCGCTACAATAGCCCCTAAAAGAAAATATAAAAATATAATATTAACACATTAAATCCGTAATATAAATATTTGATAGACTCTGATGTCTTGTTAGTGTAACAAAGGGAACGAAAGGGTAACGAATGCCCTGAAGATAGGTCTCCATGTACACGCGGGATTGATATGAAAATTGTCTTTTGGATATACATGAAAAGACAATTTTCATATAGTAAATGAATGAATAGATAATAGAGTTGGTATAAAATTATTTTATTTTTCCCGCATAAAGCGTAGTCAACCTACCTAGGTAGGTAGGTTGACTACGCTTTATGCGGGAGGTATCTAACCTAGTGTCAAGACACTCCACTTTCCGCCGGAATTCGATGTATTGCGTTGAATGGCGGACTTCAATGCCGCGTTCTGAAGAGCACCCGCTTTAAGATTGATTCAGTTTTTTTTATTTTGTTCAGCTAAAGGTTTTCGAAGTGTTAGTGTTGTTTTGGTGTATCTGGCACTTTACAAAGATTTTCTGGTAGAAGTTTTTTATAGAAAAAAAAATTGAAAACTACGCAGACATATAATATTTTTTAGTATTTATTAAAGTTCAAATTGATTTGTCATATCTAAGACAGAACAACGACTGTCGGGTCAGCTCCTGTCAAATAAATACTTATATTTTTATATAGTTGCCTATTTCGTTACACATATGATTATTATAGGCACTCATCGGCATGACTACATTTGTTGATATACAAATCGATTTAAGATTTCATTTTAAAAACACTTTACTATTTTTCAAGATATTGGCACAGTGGGGCAGCGTCTGACTGTAGTCGCGATTGGTGCTGGGTTCGATTTCCACTAGGGGGAATGTTTATATCAAAAATGTGCGGAGTACCGCCAGACTACACACAATGTCTTGTATTCGGGAACCAAACCAAACAAAACAAAAGTTGAGAACCGAGTGTCTTGAAAGAATAGGTTATCTCTAACTTCCCTGCTTTGCTGGGAAAAAGTAGGCGGCTGGAAAGAAATGTATATTTGCTGAACTAAAATAAGACCAAAGCCTGAAAGCTGTTGCCTCGATATTGGTGATATACATAAGTTAATTGATCTTATTTACATAAGTTAATTGACCTTATCATAAAATACCTTTAATACTTTACACTCATAATTGGTTAATATATTTATTTTTAGATTTATTTTTAACTTCACACACACAGCAGATAACTAGAGTCCATATTTGACTTCATTTCGAGCAATGGGGATTCTTTCTAAGGCAGGAAAATGAAAATGGATTTTAATATACATTACAAGTTTTCTATGCCAGTGTGAAATATTACCAACGTTTTTGTAATGTTACCATACGCAACGCCCTAAAGTCCTGTATTAATTGCCACTACGTGACATATTTGGATATTCAATTTGTATACAATTAACCGAGTTTTATGCGTTATTTGATTCCGCTAAAGTATGCAGGATAATTGAATTGGTTTTAATTAAGTAAAACAAATTTATTTTAATACCACCGGTAAGTAGGTATACAATTGGATATATATGGTCAAACACTAATATATATATATATATATATATATATTTTTTATATCCTAAATTTAGTTGCTTATCTAGAACTAGAAGAGAAGTTTAAGAACATTTACTGCATGTTACCAACATTAGAAATATTAATAATGGGCCCGGATGGATGGATGGACACCAAATTAAATGAATTTTCCAGCTTATATTGTAATGTTAATAAAAGAGTGACAATTATACGATATGATAATAACGTACGTACGTATTCTGTAATTTAACTTGCAATGGTTTGAAAGTGTTATCGTATCAATTTACTAAAAATTATGATGAAGAAATTAAAATATTATTTCATCCTTGTGTTATTTAGTCTTAAAATAAATTTTAAATGCGTCGTTTCTTACAAATATGCTACCTAAACATGTTTTAGAAACATTGAAATGGTGCCAAATTTGTAAAATCCTTTTATTTCAAATATTCAAGTAGCTTGTAGTAACTTGTGTAAGTTTTGAACTCATTTCATTTTAAATAATAAATAGCAAGCAAGTAGTCAGAGAGAACCTAGTATCAACACATTCCGTTCTCCACTTTCCGCTTGAAATCAATACATAATAATTAAATATCGTAATAATTAAAAATAACCGAAAAAAAAAACCGAACTCACGGCCAATCGCGATTACAGCCAGACACTGTGCCACTGCGCCACGATGGCCTTTTAATTTGAGAGTAGAGTTCAACAATGGTAGTGTGTGGGAAATATTACACACACTAGCATGTACTTGAAATACTTTTGTGTAAAATATCAAATACCATATGTTTGAAACAATTTTGTGTAAAGTATATGTATTCTGAAACGAGTAAAGTATTTGTTTATCAAATATCTAGATAAAATATAATAATGTAACAAACGTTGAAATCTTAACCGATAATTGGCACATATATAGAAATTATATAAAAAAATTATGAATTGACACCAAATCTGAAGATAGGTATAAATTTCCAATATATCTAACTTTTTTTTTATTAAGTGTTCACAATAAAGTAACAAGAACTATGAACTACAGGTAATTTGATTTTAATGACTTTTCTAATTGAATATCTTCCATAGAATAGATTCAATGTATTATTTTAACTCGACGTTCGTTCAATTTTTATTCAGTTGAAGTATGAAAAAGTTGAAAACAATGATGCCGAATCTGCAAATTTATAGGAAAATACAGAATTGGTTTGGTCATTATGAAACAAAAATCCTCTTCAATTTAAAACATAACTAACGCTCTTATTAAGAATTTGTTGAGGACGAAATTAATTGGTTGCTTAGAAGAATTTTTAATTATTACTGCTTTTTTTTGCTTTGATTTTTGCCTTGATAAGATTTTATTGTTATACATTTTGTTATTTATTTGGTTTTCTGACGAAATTAAGACACTTAGGACATAGAAAAAACTTTAAAAAGTGTATACCTAAGTGTGTGGATAACACTTTAAAATGTTAAAAGTGTACGTAGTTTACAAATCCCAGGCGCTATTCCAGGCATTACTTCACGCTCCCTTCTGCATAATGGGTCCGGCATCAGTACAGTAAATCTATGGAATGCTAAGGAATTTTTTCTCTCTCATAGGTATATATATAGATATAGATATAGATATAGATAATATAAATTATTATATCTGCCTCTTCCTTGAGGTGCTTAGAATAAAAATATGCTTATTTTTGTAAGAAAATAAGTTTTCGAGAAGTCCTCGACTTACTGTTCCTTTAAAATAACCAAAAAAAATTGTTCCTCATAGGAAATGAAGGCGCAACTTTAAAAAATAACGCATCTCTAAAGCTACCGCCTCTGAGAATGGGCAAAAAATTTCTTTAGCAAGTGATCATAACTTTGAAAACTTTCTATACAAAATTGATGTTGGAAAGTTGCTTGCAAGGGGGCGTTTAAAATCTATAAATAAAAAGTAGTGCACTTTCTCCGCTCTGGTACCTAAGATAAAGCGCGGCGTTGAGTTCTGCCAATCAACATGAAATGTCTCAATTGCGGACAGAAAGAACGGAGTGTCTTGACACTAAGTTCCGTCTCCTTAGTGTGTTGCCTGCTGTGCGGGCAAAAGCGTGAAACTATAAAAACAAAGTAATTTAAAAATATATGCAATAAAAAAGCCTCACGCGTCTATCCCCACATCACGATATCACGATACCCACATATCACAGGGCAGAAAGAACCTAGTGACAAGATATTCCATTCTTCGTTTTCTGTTCGAATTTTAGAGATTGTGTGCTTGAGTCGCGGAACTCAACACCACGTCTCATCTTACCAATAATAAAATATCTTCTACTAATCCTATTGGCTTAAGATGCTCCGTTTAAGATCCCGTCCGAACTCAAGACTTTTCGTGTTACTTACAAAAATCTAAATAATCATTATACCGATTGAGAATCGAACTTACGTCCAATAGCGTTTGAAGGCAGACGCTCTCTGCGACACCATGGCATAAATCTATAAAGCAGTGTAGAGGAATATAAATAATAACTTCTTAGTATATAGTTAAAAATATATATGATATTTTTAAGTCTAAGCACTTTAGTAACAAAACGATGGTACCTTTGTTTTAACTTATCTGGGGCTTGCTATTGTTCTTACATTTGGTGTCTGCTTTTTAATCAACGACAAATGTATATCATCTTTTGAAGTGGAAGTTTGAGGGGAAATATAATGTAACATACACACTATTTTACGTAATTTTACAGTATAGTATAATAGGTATTTATTTATTGGTTTATCACAATAGTACAGTAGCAGTAATAAGATAAAGAATGAAACATTGAATACATTTATGGTAAAATTAAAATTTTAAATTAGTAATTCTAACGCATGTTATGATAAAGACTGCACGCAAAACATTCATGTGAGAGTAATTTATAGAAGAAATAATAATTGTGAAGTTTGTCCTTACAAAAATTATACAAGAACTACCTACATTCAATTGAATTATATAAAGCAAAGATATAAAAAAAAAACAATATATTTCTGTTTTTAGATTTTATAAATGAGTCTACTCTTGAGTTTACAAAGTGTTTTCTAATCTTCATGGTTTACTTTTCAAAATGAACTAATTTAACATTCCGTCCGAACTCAAGACTTTTTATGTTGAGTGGCAGAAATCAAAATAACCAATTATTCCGAGTGAGAATCGAACCTACAACAAATCGCACTGCGCCACAATGACATAAATGTATATAGGAGTATAGAGGAATATAAATAATAAATAGTACCAACATATTAATTATTATTAATTAAAAAAAAGAGTCTATAAATCACAGTACCACAAGTACGCGTACAAACTCAAGTCAGTGTCAACATTGAAAATAATGAAGAGAATTACACTTTGACAAATTTTCCCGAAAAGTATCCTTTCCGTTATTAATCACATTGTCCGGTTCATAATAAAAGAGAATTCTAAATGACTGCTTCGCGGGCTCCGTATGAAAAAATGGGTCTCCACGGGGCCATTTGTGTCCGTCTCCGCAAGCTGTACCGACTTAAGTTAGCATGATATTATCCTTATATTTCAAAAGTTCAATTACACTAAAAGGTTTGTTATTAGAAGTAATTTGATACAATTAAAACGTCTTGGCGACAATATTTCGCCCTCCAAGATGTATTTCTTGTTTTGAAATTTTAGTTTTTCAATGTTTTCTTTACGATGATTTGTTTTGCTTTTTTGGACTTATTTCTTTCTAAAACGAGAAACTCCTGATTTTAGTGGATTCACGATGCCTATTGCGTTGCTGAAAGAGGAATTCGGAGTTGTTGCTGAGAATTGCCAACCAAGTAGACTAAGGGGCCACTTTAAAATACGCAGTATGTACTATTTTCTAATTAGTATGTTATTATGGAGAGGAGAACAGTATTTCAATATACGTTTAAATAATATATTCTATACTAGTATAATTTCTTAATTTGATCGCATAGGGATAATCAAGCGATAAGCCACACTTTTTAAACTTTTTAAAGGGTTAATCACACACTTAGTTAATTGCTTCTTCGTAGAATAATCTTTGAGTAGCAGAAACTTGTTAAAATCTCTCTACAGAGATGCTAACTAAAAAAATAAGTTGTAATAAGAGTTTTGATGCAGCTGGATGTAGAACGCATGGCTTAGCGATCAGAGCGCTTGGTTCGGTTTCTAAGAAGCGCGGGTTCGAATCCCACTGTGTTCAAATTTTTATACGTTTTCTAAATATGTTTTTCAATTTTCTAAGTGTGTGAATAACACGTTAAAATTTTTAAAGAGAAATGAAAAAACTCTTTAAATGATTGTTATTTTATTCTTCCCAATATATTAGTAGTTATGTTATATGTTCCCTCTCGCGGAAAAAAGGGCCCCATTTTACCAACTCATTTTATAGAAAGGTAAATTTCTAAATAACAACTGTTCTTTCATACGAACCTATTTTTTGCTTATAAAACTCAAGCAACTTCATATTAACAAACTTTCCCTTTCGTAAAAATACTCATATTCATAAAACTTGCTCCATTCGTCGCCAGAAGTCGGCGCAAGAATTCATAAAAGCTTCCTGACTCAATACTTGTATAGGTATATATGTATATCTTTTGAATAGTTTGAATGTCGCCGTCATATTCACTGGTGAAGTCGCAATTCAGAGCAGTGGCGTCACTCGTTTGGACAAAAAGTGGGCAACGGAATCAACCACTTGGTTGACTTTCCCCACGCAAGACGCCATACCTATAAAAATAAATATTATCGTAATGTAACTGATTAAAGGGATAAATAAATACGGCAATATCTTATTTTTTTGATTGTCGTTGTTTAATAATGTAGCCTAACTGTATGGCATCGTCTGACTCTAAACGCGATTGATTGTGGGTTCGATTCCCACTCGGAGGAAAGATTAAATTTAAATCATTTTAATTTCTCCGCTCTGGTGATAAGACAAAGCGCGTTGTTGAGAGCCGCCAACATACAATATCTCAATTCTAGGCGGGAAGTCGAGAACGAAGTGTATTGTCACTAGGTTCTCCCTGACTATGGTGCAGGGTATGCTGGACGGGAAAAAATGTTAATCTGAAAAAAAATAAACTTGTTACCAATATATTTTTAATTCCTTCAGTTTGAAAACCATGTACACTATTATACAGATAACATTAAGTATAAATTGAATTCACGAACTCTAATTTGCTTACGAAACTTTACAATCATGTCATAAGCTTGACAGTCATATATTTTTTAAAGCCTCTCGCTTTTTCTCGCATAGCAGGATACCAGAGTGACGACATAAAAATATTTTAAATATTCCAATCCTGTCGCAACCAATCAAAACCAAAATGGGAAAACAACCAAAGGCGTTTTTTTAACATTTTTTAAACTTAGAAAACGTATAAAAATTTGAACGCAGCGGGATTTGAACCCGCGCCTCTTGAAAACCGTTCAAGCGCTCTGACCGCTAAGCCATGCGTCCTATGGCTTGGCTTAGCGGTCAGAGCGCTTGAACGGTTTTCAAGAGGCGCGGGTTCAAATCCCGCTGCGTTCAAATTTTTATACGTTTTCTAAATATGTCTTTTTCAATTTCCTAAGTGTGGGAATAACACTTTAAAAAATATTAACAAAATATATATTTTTTAAACTGTTATTCGCACACTTAGGAAATTGAAAAACACAAATTTAGAAAACCTTTCCTAATAAAAATAGCATTCTCTCTTGTCAAAAACGATTATTCGTCGAATAATCTTTGGGTAGCAGAAATTTGTAAAAATCTATCTACAGAGATGCTAACAACAAATATAAGTTTATTACAGCATATAAGAATTTTGACGTAGCCGGATGTAGAACGCATGGCTTAGTGGTCCGTTCCCGCTGCGTTTAAATTTTTATACGTTTTCTAAATATGTGTTTTCTAAAAATGTGCGTTTACAGTTCGACACTGTGCCACGATAACCCCAATCATATTTTAATATTGTGCAATATTCATTCACCAACACTTATTTGACTAAATTGCTTATACATTGTTACCTAAGTAAGGTTAAATTAGTCATATAATAGGGGATTCAAGTGAACAATGGTTATGTTGCTCCATAATTTCGAACATCTTAACTATACCAGCCATTGTGGCTAGCATTGTTTCACGTAACGTGTGTTGATTAGAACCAACGGACCGGTATTATTTCAGAATTACTACTTACATCAAACACATTAATCTATATATCATATAAATAAATTTTGAGTGTCTGTTTGTAACATTAAAATAATCGCTTTTTGTCTGTTTGTTCCCGCTGATTTGCGGAACGGCTGGGCCGGTTGGTATGGGACTTTGACTGGCAAACAGCTGATGTAATAAGGAGTGCCTTAAGCCGCTTCTATTATAGAATTCCATGCGGACGAAGTCACGGGCGCACCTAGTTTAGGCTAATAGTTTAGGATCATGTAACAGCGAGTGTAGGGACACAAAGGAAATTGTAAATTTATAGAATAGTAAGTATTCCAATCAATTAAATGTCATAAATAACAATAAAGTAGAACCAATTGTAGAAAATCGGTGTTTTCAATTAATTGATCGATTGATGTCAATTGAATCAAGGTAACTTTGAATTCATATATTATACTATGATAGTAGGTGTACCGACATCACTGATCCATGTAGGCGTCATTGTTTTTTTATACATACATTATTCTTACACACGGCTTAGACTAGTATGAAATGTCAAGGTATTTCTAGTTTTTCCGGATTGGCAGAAAAAACAAATAAATTGTCCATTTTCACCTTCAACTTGTTAAGTCAAAGATAACCTAGTATCAAAACACTCAGTTCTCCACTTATCGTCTGCAAACGGAATATTGCGTGTTGAGAAATTAAAATAATTTAAATATAATCATTCCCCCGAAAGCTTGAATATGCTAAGTCATTAAGAGACTGAAACACAAACTGTATCTGAAGATTACATTATAAAATATGGTTGGTTTTATTTTCCTCTTGAATACTAAAAAGAATAGCAAAACAGGGGTGACATAAAAGATATATTATTATATTGCGTGAAATGAGAGAATGGTCGTTTTCAAATTATTTAAAGTCACTGACAATAAATAATTAAATTACAACCCCGACTCAACTTCTCCCGAGTGAAGATGGAACCCACTATACTCGCGATAACACTCAGAAGCTGTCCCCGCGATGGTTTCAATGAAATGGTTGGATTAAGAATATATTGAATGTTACTAGTAATTAAAAAAAATATATCTTCAGTATTATTTTGGAACATAGACGACCCTTATTCATTACAAACGGAAGTTGTAGCTTGTAATAGGTACCTTGTAAAAGTAATTTTGTAAGCGTCAATAAAAATAAAAACTAATATGTATGGGCAATAACATTCCTTATTGAAATATAAAGTAACCCATTTTATAATAATACTGTGTACTTTCTACTGTTCTAATACTATTATTGATTATTGATTGAACGACAGTTTAGCTGCGGGCTTTATTCTCTGCTCAGAAATAGTAAAAAAAAAGAATGTCTTTTTTTATGCGAGTATGTGGGAATTTGTCATAACAAAATATAATATAACAAATACCTCCATTTTTCTGGTAACAAATGACGTGTTTCATGTCAATATGGCGGCCCTTTGTTATGACTTTCAACTTTTCACCCATAAAGAAGGAAATTAATTATAATTTTTCCATTTCCATTTTTTCGTAATTTAAAAGTAACATATCCTTACAATGTATGAAACAGTACTATATTACTAACTTTATTAAACATCTCGATCTTACATTTACATAGAAACTTGCATGTATCCACACTTTTTACCTGGCATTCGTACATTAAAATTTTTCATAAATTTTAAACTAGTATTTAACATGCATTAAGAAAAACACTACACATTACCGTTACATTCTGTGAGAAAAGTTTCAATTGTTTCATGTTTTTCTTATTTTTTCCATCCATCGTGGAAGGCCATCGTGGAGCAGTGGGGCAGCGTCTGACGGGTGTCAATTGACGCGACGGTTATGTGTTCGATCCCCAGTCGAGAGAATGATTAAATTAAATTATTTAATAGAAAACGTATAAAAATTTGAACGAAACGGGATTTGAATCCCCCTCTTGGAAACCGAGCGTAACCCATTTTATATGAAATGTCGAAATTCTTATACGCTTATTACAATTTATATTTACTGTAGCATTCCGTTGTGTTCAAATTGTTATACGTTTTTAAAAAATATACTTTTCAATATTCTAATTGTGTAAATAAACTTTGAAAAATGTTAAAAATAAATTATTTCATTTCCCCGCTTTGGAAAGACAAAGCGCAGCTTTAAGTTCCGCTACTCGACACGCAATGTATTGAATTCAGGGGGAGAACAAAGAACGGATTGCCATAGCAGTAGATTCGCTTTGCCTACCTATGTGGGGGGGTATGGAGAACGTAAAAAATACATAAAGAATTGTAAGTATTATATTTTGAACGCTGCAGTGAGTAATCTACACACTGGCTGTCCTGTGAATGTGTGTCTTTGTTCAAAAGTATTATTCTAATATCGAAAAAACCACCTGCCAAGGTAAAAATTTTCATGTGCAATTTTCTATAAGTTTTTGTAAATTGTTCTGATTTCTGTATTGTATAAAATAAATAGGTTCATCTAGTAATAACATGTTTTAAAGTGTTACTCACACACTTGGATATGATATGAATTTCGATGTAGCTGGATAGAACGTATGGCTTAGTGGCCAGAGCGTTTGGACGGCTTAGTAAAATTCCGGGTTCAACTCAAAAAGTTTCGAATTGCAGGGGAAAAAGAACAAGTAAATATAATATGAATAATGTCAAAATGTCATCTACAAACAACCTATTTAAAAATTATGCATTCTAAGCTTATACAGCAAGTTCCTTCTTACTTATATACCTTACATTACTTAAATCTTACAATTATCAGAAAAAGATTTTTTCGCAATTTAAATATTATTACTTAATATCTAAAACCCATAACAATTCCACTCGAAACGAATATTAGGAAAGCCTTCCAAAATGATGTCAAACATGTAAGAAATCTAATTTTTAACTCCACCGAAATATCCACGTGCCTGCGCCCGGCGTTAAAAAGCCCACTTGACACAAGGGCTGTCAAAACGTGAGACGCAAACTCACAGCACATTTAAAATATTACGTGGAGAATTTTAATAAACCTGTGCCTAATATTATGACAAGATTTATCCCGAGGGACAGATCGTTTTCTTTTTTTTATATATATTTTTCTGTATATGACGTCAATTTTATAATTGAATGTAAAATTATAGGGTAGAATTGTTTTGTAATACAGTCATCGTTTTATAACATGGATTTTTTCAAGATGTCTGGGATTAAGGTGTACTCGTAATACAACTGACCTGACCTCCTTGAGTATTGGTAACGTTAATGTAATTTTGTAAAATGTAATTTTTATACGTTTTCTAAATATGTCTTTTTCAATTTCCTTAGTGTGCGAATAACACTTAAAAAATGTTTAAAATATATATTTAATAAATAGCATTCTCTCTTGCCAAACGATTGTTCGTAGAATAATCTTTGGGTAAATCTCTTTGTAGAATTCTCAGAGATGCTATCAACAAATATAAGTTGTAATAAGCGTATAAGAATTTCAACGTAGCTGGATGTAGAACGCATGGCTTAGCGGTCAGAGCGCTTGAACGGTTTTCAAGCGGCGCTGGTTCAAGTCCAGCTGCGTTCAAATTTTTATACGTTTTCTAAATATGTTAATATAATTTAAATAATATTTAGAGGCCATTGGGGTACAGTGTGACAGCGTGTGATTGAAAACGCGATTGGTTGTGGATTTGATCTCCAATTGGAGGATGATATTTAAATTATTTTCATTCCTTGGCTCTGGTACAAGACAAATCGTGGCGTTGATTTCCGCCACTCAACACGCACTATCTCATCTCGTAAATTTCTCTATAAGACATTAAAGGGTCTCGTCCGGTCTAGAAATATCGTCTGTTAATTTCTAGCGCGTATTTCGATAGCGCCATTAGTAGAGGACCTTTCAAATTTAGTAAGGTAGATAGACAAGCTCGAAGAGTGGAGGTGAGCGTAAATGCATTTCAAATGGGCCCCGTAAGCCTATACTTGGGTATAAGACTATGTGCAAGTCCCAGGCACTGCTTTGAGCTCTCTTTTTGCATCGCTATGAAAACGGTATGCTAAAGTTTTTTACCTGTCCATTTTACACACTAGACAAACTCCAGAGGACAAAATATTGGATGATGGAACCACGTTCTGAAAGGTACCAATTCTTCAATTTTTAACTTAACCGAGCTAGATAAAAAGACTTTGGTTATTCAAAACATGATTCAGGCAAAGAGTAAAATATCTGGCACCTCTGTTACAATGTGATCACATATCCTTATTTTCATGTTTTTACGACGGAAGGGTCGTTCTAAAAATATATGTACAAATAAGATGTTTGGTTTTACGATAAACTTGAGATTAAGTGTACCTACCACCTGTTGTCAAGTTTTTACTTTGACATATTTTTAGGATATCATGAAATACAAAGAAAAAAATGTTAGGTAAGGCTACAAAAAAATCCTCGTTGTCTATACGTATATATATATATATATATATATATATGTATATATTATACTCGTAGATAATATAAATATAAATTTCAAACCAGTATAACAATATCATGGGACTGAAACAGTCAAAGTTAAAGTTAATGAGCTCCATAAGATTTAATTTTTCCCAAAATCTCTTCGAGTACTTAAAATAATTTTGTTTGAACTTAAATCATATTATATATAATTTATAATGGGAAAAGGTCCAGCTGAATGATGTAATAAAGAGAATTCTTTCGTACCTGTTATTTCAGATAAGGGGTACAATGCTGTTTAAGCTACTCGAAGGCCGACCCTTAAGACTATAATTTGTCTTCGGGCTACATAAGCGTGTCGCTTATTATATATTATAACTAAATTTTATAAGTTATTATAACTAAAATTTTGTTATGTTTTTTCTAAATTTCATTGTTATTTTTTTAATAAGTAACCAAAACGAGGATAAAAATAAAGACAGTTTTTCGAAATGTAGCTAGTTATTATCCTTATAACAATAAGGAAAATAACTAGAAACAGGAAAAATATAAGTATATTACATATTTTTAAATATGTTTATAAATTATATGATATTGATATTTTTATAGATTTTTGTTAATATCATAATATTGTCAAAAGTGGCAATGTGTGTTATGTAGTTACAAAGCGAATGAACCATTGTTTTTTTATAATTTGTTTTGTGGCCATTATAAAAAAAACAATAGTCCATTCGCTGTGGCCGTCGTGGTGCAGTAGGAGAACTTCTGACTATAATCGCGATTGTTTATGGTTCAATGCCCACTTAGACGAATGGTCATAATTTAATTATTTTCATTTCACCGCTCTTGTGAACAAGACAAAGAATTAAATTCTACAATTCAGATAATTAAATTAAAAACGGAGTGTCTCGACACTAGGTTTTGATGGCTATCCGGAAAAAAGACTATACAAGGAACAAACAGTACATAAGATTTGATAAGTAGTACAGAGAGTGCAAAGGCGGTCTTATTGCTGGTAGCAATCTCTGCCAGACAACTTTTGATGAGAGATGGTCTGAACTCATACAAATTATTGACTTATCTATGCTTACTGAACTAGTGATATCACTTACCTATGTAAATAAATAATAATACATAATACAGTAAATGTAACATATAAATATTAGAATATATATACATATAAATACTTAGATATATATACATAAATATACAATTAAATAATAAATACACTTGTAAGGTACATAAGAAAGTACGTACGTACGTATAAACATACACAGATACAATATATATACAGATATAATATTATTGCAATCTAATGGAATCATATTTCATAGTTATATGCCTTAATTTTATAAATTTCTGCTACCCAAAGATTATTCTACTAATAATTGCTTGCTAGTGAGAATGCTTTTTATTAAATATTTTTAACACTTTAAAGCAACATGCCTGTTAAGGTCCAAAACATATTCAATTACAGAAAATAATGTATTATTTTCTTTCCAAACAAACACACGCGGAGAGAAATTGCAATAAAAAATATCGTCAAAGCCTAGTAACAAGCAAAAGAAACGTGTCATCCAACAGCTAACTACACAAAAACAATATGAAAGTGTCAAAACCGCTTATCCACAGCAAACCGTCGTTAGGCATGGCCGAGGCGACAAAGGGATTTTGAGATTAATCCAGCCTCCCAGATATATATCTTTGTCTTTTGCAGTAAATCACTTCTAGTGTTCCTATCAGCGGGATATAAAGTCTTTTCAATAACGCTTTCTAAATAAATAAAAAATGTTTTGTAAGAGCCAATTGTAGATACCCGCTCGGAAGAATTAAAATATTTTCATTTCTCCGCTCTAGTACCTAAGTCATAGCGCGGGGTTGAGTTCTGCCAGGTTCCGGTAGGTTTGCACTGAGAACCTAGCTATGCGGAAAAAGCGTGAAGCTGCAAGCTCAATTCAATTGATACTAAATTAAATAATTTTATAATAAATATTTTTTTTATGTATCGTTTGGATTATTCTCATTTTTCATCCAAAATATTGCGTAAAAACAATGTTGACCGGAGAATTAAATAACACATTATTGTGCAATGTAGCTACACTTGTGTGCGCCCTAGGACCAAGATAATCCGTTCTCAACTTTCCACCTAAATTCAGGTAATTAAGTATTGAGTGGCGAAACTCACTGCCGCGCTTTACGTTACTAGAGTGCATTAATAATTTAAATATTTTCATTTCCCCATTAAAATGATTGTTCCCTCAACCATCGCGATTGCATCTAATACTTAACACTGCGCCACATCATTATGATTTTGCGAAAATGTATGTAATTAGTTAAATTCGTCTTTAGTCAAGATCAAATAACTACTAAAACTTACAGTTAATATAATAAAACTGTTGCAAGCTGTGGACGCCAGTACAAATTACAATGTATAAATACAAACTGCGAATCAAACTTCGGTCCAACTTGGAACTCCGGACATCTCACGCATATAAATGATCTGTTCCAATATGGTCTTGCCAGCTCATAAATCCGTGAGTAGATTTCGACTTTGAAAGTTATTTCCACGCACAGCTACCCCAGTAAAGGCAATTTTATTTTAGATTTTATAACTCTATATATTATGAATGTTTCGTTAACAGCTGTAAGAAAAAGATGATGATGAGATTTTATGCACAAATTCGGTACACTTGTTAGGTATTTAAGTATACGTCTCACAAGTGTATACGCGATGGGTGTGTATTCGATTCACACTCGGGGTAATGATTACTTTTAAATTATTTTTATTTCTGCGCTTTGGAGATAAGACAAAGTAAGGTTTTGAGTCCTCCCAACGCGGAATGTCTCGAAAATGGAGAACGGAGTGTCTTGACACTAGGTGTATACGTTTAACGTATTAAAACCTTTTGATCAATGTTTATGCCCAATCATGTAATCTAAAAATACAAAAACAAAATTATACATTTTATAATTTTACTATAGAAACTTAGAACGGAAAACTTGAAACAAATACCTTGACGAGTATCGAACTCGTAATAACATAATAACTGAGCTACAGATCAAAAAACCTATTAACTGAAATATAAATTAAACTTTTCATCAATATAATTGCACCAAATATCACAAAGAGAAACGAAAGCATTATCCATCGTATGAGAAGTCAAAGTCAAAAGCTATTATAAATTCGTCCCAGAGTTCCAGACTCAAACAGTTCGTAAGTAACTAAGACGAATTTCCTTAGTGGATATTCAGGTTCTTAAAGTTAGAAAGAAGACACTACAAGATTCAGATCTTGAAACTTAATAGAAAATGCAATTTTAAAATTAAAGATTTTAAATATAAGTTTACTAGATAACACTGCCACCTGTACTAGATTCAGGTCTTTCTTACAGTCATATTACCTATTTAATTTTTTTTTAGAACCAACAACAATCACTTAGTGTAATGCTACTTTCATTGATACTATTCTTACAAACTGTGTAGCAAGTAAAAAATCTATAATGAATATGTTAAGTTTGGATCATTGCGGACAGTTGGTTTCTTTTTAGTTTGGTAAAAATAAAATTAATAAAAGTCCTAAAACTATTTGTATACGGAATTACAATTAGTCGTATAAAGTAGTAATATAACAGCAAAATTAAAATACTTAAAATATAATAATAAACCCAATTTGTCATTGAGCCAATTTTTCAATTCTATTAATAATGAATTCAATGCTATGTTAACTTCTAAATAAAAATCGATTCTCGTCATTTAATGATAAGGCGACGATGATTTGTGGGAATTGATACGAGTAGAGTATTTATAAAAAGGCTATATGAACTTTATAGTGAAAAAATATATAACCACAAAGAGTCATTAAATTGTACATTTAATGTGTACATTGCTCCTTCCCTCGCAACTATATGTGATAATTGATTGTATAGAGTACAGTTTCCCTATCTAATGAAATTTAGTAAAGTCATACCTATATTTAAATCGATCCCAACAATTTTCCGGCTGCATTAAAATTTTTGTACGTTTTCAAAAATATGTTATAAGAATGCCGGTAAACTTTTTGTCACTAAGTTGCGTGACGCGAATCACTTGTTTATGAGAGAACAAGAAATTCTGTAAAATGTTTATCCATTGACATTAAGATGGCAAAGCTGTTTAATATTCATCCTATAGAAGTGTCAACAAGAAAAGTATGGATACTATATAACGCAACTCAACTCCACAATTTGCCTTATCAGACCACATACTCTGTTGGGATTCAAACTTATTACTGCTATACAAACTGAAAGAGTCAAAGATTTTTAACTTTTTTTAATATAAAATCTTAAATTTATCGCATACAAAATTGTTCTAGTTATAAATATTATGGTAAAGTGATTGTTTATATTACAGCAAACAATTCAACAGGCTCGTGACATGGCAGCGACTACGAGTAATTGAAGTCTGCATGGTTCACATAATTAATTTTAACAAAGTAGCGCACATTCAGCTACGTTCTCGCTGATTCAAATTGTATGTAGCCTTGTTCATTTAGTTTACTTTGTTTTTTCCTCGTTTGCTGAGCCTATATATGTACGTTTCGTTTTTTGTTATTTTTGTACGTTTATTATTTTTTCGTAGACCTGGAATATGGAAAAATTAAAGTTATCCTTAATATATGGAATTAGTTACAGCCTTCTTGTAAAAATTTAGGGAGGTTTAGGTCTGGAGGCCAAGAAGGCTACAAATTGGGCCAAGGTGTGTAATCCACCTATTGTACATTGCTTGCAGGTTGGATTCTCACTCGGTGGAATGATTCCTCTGGGGAACAAAACATGCAATGCCTCGAATTCTGGCGGTAAGTGAAACATGGAGTGTCTTAACAGTAGGTTCTCTCTGATTATCCAGCTGCGCGGAAAGACCATGAAGCTGTATAATGGGCTAGATAACAGTCTTCTTAAATCCAGTCGAGTTACTTTTGACAGGTAACGTTTATAGCGTTGCCAGTTGATGACGTTATTGAAGTCAGCTGTCAAAAGGTTTTATTAATGAAGATTAAATTAAATAATTTTATTATTATAAAAAATCTTTAGTTTCATCTATGGCTTTGTTTTGTAGTCTATTTGTAAAGTGATTACAAGTAACCGTAGACGTTGATAGCCTAATCCACACCCAAATTATTTAAATGAAAACAAATTACTGTTTAATTGGGGAAATTGTAAATACTGTAACTATAGAAGTAAGTAAGACTATAATGGCGCAGTTGTCAACTATCCAACTATATACGCGATGTTTGTGGGTTCGATTCCAACTGGGGGTAATGACTATATATATTTAAATTCTTTCGTAGGAATTTACGCTCCGGCGACAAGATAAATCACGACGTTTAGTTCCGCCACTCAACACGCAATGTCTCAGATTCGGGTGGAAAGTGGCGAACGTAGTGTCTTCATCGATCGTAGTATTTTCATCTAATATATAGGTTAATGCTTAGACTGGTACCAGTTTTATATTATGTAAAATGTACAAATGTTTTTTAACATAGGTTAAATTCCCTCTTGAATATTAAAATTCTTCAATGAAAAGATCATGTACCATCAAATGAAATATTTGAAGGCGATTTGAAATTCACAAAGAATGCGTCGGAAACAAGCCAGTGTGAGGCCAACGTATAAGGTCTGAAATTAATTTTATTACACAACTTTTGTCAGAGAGAGTTTACCACAAACTTTTAGGATTTTGCATTTGTTAATATAAGAATATAAGAATATATATATATGACAATATGCTTTGAACTCCCACCCCCACAGCAGTATAGTCAGAGTGAACCTAATGTCATGACGCTTGAATTTGAGGCAAGCAAGGAAATTAATATAATTTAAATATAATCATTCCCCGAACCCGCAACTCGCCGTCCGGATTATTTGAAAAATTGCACACGAGTGCAAATTCAGTTACAATCTAATGTTGACAATATTTGATCCTGAAGTCTAGTGCTTTATAATTTTTGTTTATTCTATTTAGGCGCTTTATAATTGAATTGAGAGTGGAGCTTGCACTCACTACTAAACTTGCGTTCATACATATGTCATGTGAAGTATCTAATAATACAAAAAGCTTTATATATATATTAAATATATTTCAAGCTATGTAACACGCAGCATCTTGCCAGATTAGATACACCACCTGTATCGTAAATATGACCAATCCCTTAGTGAAATCTGAACCCACAACCGTCTCGTACTACACTTTATATATATATATAACTGGACCTCGACTGTGTCAATTACATACCTACAATAAAATTAAAAAAAAAACCAAAACCCTCGTTGTTTTTTACCGCAGTCAGGTAATGAATCTACGAGTTAAAACGCACCGCATGAGGCCATGGCCGTAAATTGAACATTTTTCTTTTATTACTTTCCATTCCATTAGGTGTAGAATTTAAATCCTTTGGAAAACGACTTATCCTTTTCGGATCTTATTTCCTGGTTTTAATGTAAAAATATTATAGAGCTTAAATATTATTCAACTATGACAGGTAGTACAATTGCTTCTTATTCACAAGGGGATGCGTGAAGGCAATTTAGATTATACTGGTTTCATGGTTGAAGCATGTCTAAATATTTTAAAGTTTTTTGTTGATGACGATAGATGCAATTTCAAATAGATTTTTTAGTTATTTTGATAAATGACACACTCTACAGTCTCTTTAGACCACTAAAAAAGTAAATCAATTTTCATAAATTGGGATTTTCATAAACATTTAGGAAATTGAAAAACATATATTTTCAAAAACATAAAAATTTGTACGCAGCGGAATTCGAACCCACGCCTCTTGGAAACCGGCCAACCGCTCCGACCGCTATGCCACGCTAACGCATGCGGGTTCGAATCCCGCTGCGTTCAAAATTTTATACGGTTTCGAAAAATATTTTTTGATTTTTATAAGCTCATAAGCATTTATATACAAAAAAATACCAATCATAATTCCAAATTTTTAAATGAAAATGTTTAGTATAGTACTTCAAACTCATAAACGTCTCATAATCTCTCTTTGAATATCTCAGCGTTATCTATTCTAGGAACATTTTCTACTCTCGAAAGATTTATAAGGGTGAATACAATCTAAGCAATTTTTCATTAATCTGAAGCACCTCATACTCTAGTACGTAGAAAATTCGTATATTTATTATTAACTGCGGTGATAATACGTGAAGGGCGTACGGCAAACTGTATGCCAGTCACTCGAGTGCAACTCTGTGGACTTGTTCTGCTTTTGTGATGCATATCAATTTGAAGATATAATAAATCGAGGAAAAATGTTCTATTTAAATTTTTATCCAACGATTAAACGTATTTCATATAGATCTTTCACTAATGGCCATTTATTACTACCTTTTTTTCCTTAAAATCTTCTTGGGACTGTGTCTGTCTGTACGTGCGTAGATTATGAAACCGTTTGGAAAATGTTTTCATAGTAAAGTGGTTTCCTGGTTAGTTGAGACATACTATTTTTTTTATAGCAGGGTAGGCCAAGAGAACCTAGTGTCCAAACACACTCCGTTCCACACTGTCTGTCCGAATCTGAGACATTGCTTGTTGAGCGGCGGAACTCGACTACGATAACTACAATTCCCCAAGTGGGTAATGAATCCACAACCAACACGATGTCACATGCGTCACAATGGCCGACACGATTCAATGGCGACAGGTTCAATTTACAAAATTTGTTCCACTATTATATTATTTAAAAATCATTATATGTTTCTAAATTACTAATCAAATGTATGATAAGTATATCCTAGCACATATTTTTTTACATTAAACACTTTGTACTCATTTCCCAGTTCGTTAAGAATAAGAATGGTGTAATTGTGCATAATTCAGCAGGAAATTACTCTCATTGTATGATTGTAAATTTGTTTCTA
Source organism: Podotricha telesiphe (assembly GCA_038994665.1). Taxonomy (NCBI): domain Eukaryota; kingdom Metazoa; phylum Arthropoda; class Insecta; order Lepidoptera; family Nymphalidae; genus Podotricha; species Podotricha telesiphe. Next base: position 386,152 of record JAOYRR010000315.1, on the reverse strand, counting down.
GACCATCAAGGTAGCACAATTGGAATCGTTGAGGCGGATGTCGTTACTACTTGTCATTTAAAGTGAATGCTAATTTATTAGTTAGTTAGAATTCTATTACTTATCAAGTGACTGACAGACACTTGACGTATCGAATATAGGTATGCGAATAACACTTTAAAAAATGTTAAAAATATTTAATAAATAGCATTATCTCTTGCCAAACGATTATTCTTAGAATAATCTTTCCATATAGGAAATAGAATACTCTTTTGACTATTGCTTAAATTAGTAAAGCCGTTACTAAGATTAGCATGCACAAACGTACATACCAACAGACACACAGATAAACGGAAAAGATAATTAAAAATTTACTGTTTTTTTTTTCTATTCATAAATGCCCCCTATAATATATATAGATATGACCACAGACCACTTGTCATAAAGAATATAGGTAGGTACTAATTGAATTAAACATTTCGCATTATAATAGCAATAAAGTAACATTAAGTTTTAATTTACATTAGCTAAGAAATGGCCAGGCAAATAGTATGAAAAATTCATAATAGCCCGTACCTACATACGGAGTCTTATTTTTTTTTATGTTAAAACCTCAAAAGACCTCCGCTTGGGTAAAGCTAATCATTTCTCGAGAACGCTTCACTCCGGTAAACTGTTGTATACATAACAACTACAAGTTATACCTGCTTTTATAAACACGGCTTAACTCAAGAAGTTCCATACATAGCTTCTATAAGCTTATGGCTGTATAAAGTATGGTTTTTGTTCATATGGCGAAAAGTGTAAAATGCAAGGAGTGATTCATGGGAAAGCTTTTTCATTCTAATATTCTCTATACCGTAAATGATTCTCATAGGTGTGATTTGAAAGAAATTTACAACGTCTAAGAAACGTATATAAAAATATAATATTTACAAAAAAGAAATTTTCGCGATTTTTATACATTTTGAAATGAAACAATTTCTAACAGGCTTAATCGCGTATGTTTTTAGTAATAGAAAATACATTTTAGAATCCCGACGCTTAGAACACTTAACAGTAGTCCGTGGTAACAGGTAGACTGAGGTGGCATTTGTCTATCAGTTGATACAATTATTATATCAAACTACCGTCAACGCTTTCTTAGTTGCCTCCCCTACTGCCCTGGATTCTTGCGGGATCACACTAGTATTTAAAAATATATTTAGGTCTCTCTAGGTCTAGAACTAGACCTAGTCTGCTGGTCATAACAGAATATAAAGAGTGGTATGTTACTTAATTGTCTCTTCTGACTTGACGTTGGGTGGAGTCAACAAAAACATTAATAAGACCTGTACGAGTACGCAATTACGTTGATTATAAAAAAACACACACAAAGTTCATTAACCTATCTCATTTTCATCATAATTATTTAATTAAATAATAACAATAGGGCAGCTACAGCGCGGATGTTATGAGTACTTAATTGGGTGTCTATAGGTTTGGTAATGATAGTATGCTATATATAGCTATATATAAGTAAATTTAATATTGCTATATACAAGTAAATCAGTTCACAATTCTATGCTGACATTCTTATATATGTAATTTATATGTCATACTAGCGACCAGCTCGCAGCTTCACTTGCGTACACTACGCGATTAAACTATTTAATTTTTCGTCCGCCCGCGTTATCTCTTAAATCACAAAATTTGCTAATATTTATAATTTAAATTGTTGTACCTTTTTTGTTTATGTACCGATTGAAATATTTTATAGGTTTTCTAAATATGTGTATTTCTATTTTCTAAACGTGCAAATAGCACTTTAAAAAATGTTACAATTATTTAATAAATAGAATTCTCACATTATTCTACGTACAATCGATTAGCAAAATCGATTGTACGTAGAATAATGTTTGGGTAACAGAAATTTGTAAAAATCTCTTTACAGAGATGCTAACAACAAATATAAGTTGTAATAAGCGTATGACAATTTCGACGTAGCTGGATGTGGAACGCATGGCTTAGTGGTCAGAGCGCTTGAACGGCTTTCAAGAGGGGTTCAAATACCTAAATTTTTATACGTTTTCTAAATATGTCTTTTTTAAATAAACTCTTAATGTTAAAAGAGTTTTACCATATAGGAAATAGAATAATAGTCTTTTGAAAAAAAATATGATTATTGTTCTATTGATAAATGCCCCCTATAATATATATATATATATATATATATATATATATAACAAATATAAGTTGTTATAAGCGTATAACAATTTCGACGTAGCTGGACGACGACGTGTGGAACGCATGGCTTAGCGGTCAGAGCGCTTGAACGGTTTTCAATAGGGGCGGGTTCAAATACCTAAATTTTTATACGTTTTCTAAATATGTATTTTTTAAATAAACACTTAATGTTAAAAGAGTTTTACCATATAGGAAATAGAATAATAGTCTTTTGAAAAAAAATATGATTATTGTTCTATTGATAAATGCCCCCTATAATATATATATATATATATATTTATATATATATATTCATATAATATCTTCCATGTAAAGACAGCGATCACTTAGATTTTTATTATATGTTTGAAGGTTTAATAGTACGCGAAAAAATATTATGTAAACAAAGCCTTGATATGTTAATTACATACAAGTATAAGTTCCATTCCGGTTGTCTTCTTATCTATAACACGATCAATAGTGAGTAAAAAATATACTAGTATATTATAGCTTGCCCATGAGTCAGTAAAAATGGAAATTTTGAAAAACGCACTTATATATACATGAATATGGAAAAAAGGGACGGCAATATTAAAAAACACTATATATATCTTGACTCCCTAGAGACATTCACATTTTAAAGACTGTCAAGACCGTGGTGATGCATAAATTTCAAATTATAAATATTGCCAAGAGTGGGTGCCGCGGTAACCACAAGCAATGCGCGTATGTTTATGTCCCACTGTTTGATTGATATACTTGATTCATATACCTATACTGTAATCACTAATAATGATAATAAATTAAAAAAAAAAGAATAGTTGTGCTTAATTTAGAATTTTGATTCAAACTAACATATGTTATGTATTAAAAAATATATTTTTCGTAAGCGACTGAAAATTTGGGCGCAGCGGAATTCGAACCCGCGCCTCTTGTAAACCGTCCAAGCGCTCTGACCGCTAAGTTGTCGAATTTTTTATACGAAGTAGAAATTTGTAAAAATCTCTCTACAGAAATGCTAACAACAAAAATAGGTTGTAATAAGCGTATAAGAATTTCGAAGCAGCTGGATATAGAACGCATGGCGGTCTGAGCGGTCAGAGCGCTTTCCAAGAGGCACGGGTTCGAAACCCGCTACGTTGAAATGTTTATACGATTTCTAAGAATTTGTTTTTTTATTTTTTAAGTGTGTCATTAACACTTTAAAAAATGTTAAAAATGGTCTATATTAATTGTTTATGCTAAGACTTGAACCTGCAACTACAAAATAACGTTAGACTTACTAAAACCCTTTTATTTAGTACTTAATGGATTTGTATGTAATTTTCATAATTAAACACTATCACATTATAGTATAGAGATTGTAAAATAATTTTATCTCAGGAATTAGCGTATGTAATTAAAATTCACGAGCCTCGCGGTGCCTCACTGAAATCTTCCTCGCTCTACCGATATTAAGAGCTCGACTCCAAAATTTCTCGTGAGAAAGAAAATGCTCCTTTAATTAAAATATTCGCAAAGTATGTGACGGAAATGAGGTTAGGCGTGTTGTTAAATTCGAATACGTTGGTTTTTTTTTAACGAACTTATATATATATGAGTTTTAAACAAAATTATAGGTGCCTCGTCAAATTTAGTTAAAATTTAAATTTAAATAAAAATTTTTAACATCATTTTAGCTCCAATACACTTTATTTATAAACTATAAGAGTTTTTAATTACATAGCAATTTTTTCATCTTTTACAACCAATTTTACAGCATTAGTTAACGCACTAATTTAACAAGTGCAGATTTCAAGTACTTTTAATCACAATATATTTTTAAAATGTTATCTAAATTACTAAAGTTTTCTCACATAGTATGGTCTCATGTGCTCTTTATTAGTCATTTATATCATCGATTATATCATTAATATTATTGATTAATGAAGATGTTCCTTTTTTTGTATATAAGATATTCCTGTAGAAATACTGTTAACATTTTCATTTAAAAAAAAACTGGTATACTTGTCAAACTTACCTACCTACAAATGATAAGAACACTGTTAAGTATTTTTCTATAATCTATTTTCGAATACCAAAATATACGCGAGTAATCCGAGAAATCTAAGATTTTATTAAAAAACTCACAGTTATCCATAATACATATTCTATTTTTTATATAAAAAGAGAATTTTTAAAAAACTGTGCCTTATATAAACCTGATTATCATTCAAAGCGCGTTATCATCGTCTCCTGAACAAACAATGTGAGAATCAAATAAAATTACATTGAGAATGCAATTTACAATCAACGTTTGAATCACGCCAATTTTTCATTCCCTTTTATTGCTATTCATTTTTACCGCCCTAGAGAATTCGCATACTTCGCACTGACGAGCTATGGTACCGATAAATTAACTCATTTTATATATCAAAACTGCCTTTTGGATATCATTTTAAGAAAAATTCTTCAAGCTTCATAAAAAAATTCATAATTATATTTCAATATTTTTTATGTAGCTTACGCTTTTTTCGCATATCAGGTTGCATATTGAAAAATAAATAAAAAAATGAAACTTCTTTATTGGAACTTAATAAAATAACACTAAATACAGTTCGATAATAACTACTCTAGTTTGAAACTGTCTTGTAGTAATTAACAGAAATTATTCCTCCAGAAATTATTGAACAAATTCCAAAATATATATACACTAAATATTAATCTTACATAGATTAGAATGCACAATGAATTGTTGGGCAAATGTGTCAAATATTAACGTATTCAATTTCCTCACACAGGCCTTGCGACCAATTAAAACATACACTCCAATTACAATCTCAGTGAGAACGAGGGTACAGGTTAATATTAGGAGCCAGAGCGGAGCTAGAGAACTTAAGTGTCTAGACACTCCGTAATTTAATATCCGCCTGAATCCGAGAAACGTTCAGTGTCTGAACTCAACGCCGCGCTTTGGTCTTATAACCGGAGCAAAGAAAGAAATAATACGGAAATAATCATTCCCCCGAATGTGAATCCCACAAACATCGCGTATACAGTCAAAGGCAGTATGCACCACGATGCAATAGCCTTTCTATTTACAATTTCTACTGTTATAATCTTATTTGTATGCAGGTGTTGCTTTACTTATTATTTTTCATTCAGTTTATTTATTCTTATAAAAAGTACAGGATTATTTGTAAAAGTATAGCTATTTGCGTATTATCAATACGTGCGTTTTGTTCTATATAAAATTATTGATGAATTGGAGCTTATTGCAATATTTTACCATTTAAGCGACCTACCGACGTTCTCTTACCGTACCGTTCTCTTTGGCTACCTTGTTAATGACAATGACTTCTGACCTCATATATCATCATTATTAATTAAAAAAAAACAAATAAAATCAATACTAAAAGGTTGAGCTAAGCGATATTCTGTTTTTTCTTATATAAAGGCTATGTTTCTCTATTAAGCTTAATGTTTCCAGCAGACTAAATACTAATACGACAATGACAATATTTCGAAACAATTTACCAAACATTAAACTAAATAGCTGTACTAAATATAATAAGTTCTTTGATTTTCACGATTACACACACATTTTGAAATGAAACTATTTTAACCGGATTAATCGCGTATAATTTTGGTATTCGAAAATACATTTTGAGAACCCGGCGTTTCGAACACTTTACAGTAGTCCTTGGTCACTTTTCGAATACCAAAATTATACGCGATTAATCCGGTTAAAATAGTTTCATTTCAAAATATACTAAATATTGTTTTTATCCACGGAGATATATATATATCTATTTTCATGATCCTATCCCCGATATTCGGTGAGGAGAATCGTCAAATTTGACATCGAAAGGCTTGACGATTATGAGCTACGCTTCGCTCGGCTAAATAATAATATTTGACTGTTCAAAGATAAAATCTAAATACGGAAAAAACTCTTTTATGCATTCGAGCGTGTTATGTTTACACTAGACTTGAGAATACTTTACACTACACGCCTACATTTATAATGAGAGCTCTTAACAACAAATTACGTTAAACGTTTACGAGGTAATTTGTATGGCAGGTGTTTGAGTTTTATTGTAAATATTGCTTTCGTGAACTGCCTTCTATTAAAACAACTAAGTATTTTTCTCTGTTGGCAAGAAACAATTGTAATTTTAATACTGTGGATAGGTTGTATATAAATAAACGAAGGATTTTTTGACGTCCTGTTTTTTGATATATTATTTTAATTTTAGTAAAAACCGATTATGCAAAAACATATTAAGAACATTTGAACGCAGCGGGATTGAAACCTGCGCTTCTTGGAAACCGTTCAAGCGCTCTGACCGCTAAGCCATGCGTTCTATATCCAGCTGCGTCGAAATTCTTATACGCTTATTACACTTATTTTTGTTTCTAAATATATTTTTCAATTTCCTAAGTGTGTGATTGAAACATAAACCAATCATTTTACAATTTGGGCTGATTTAGTTTACTTATATTTGTTATATATACACCTTTGGTGCAGTTGAAAAAAAAATTTGAAATGCTTTTAAGGATAGTGGATTAAAAGCTTCATAATTGATACGAGTACATTATTGCTATCATACAAATCAGCTTCACGCTCTTGCCCGCATAGCTGGTAGAGAGAACCCGGTGTCAAGCCAAGTGTTGAATGGCGGGACTCAACTAAATAAAAATGAAAATAATTTAAATATAATCATTCCCTTAGAGTGGGAATCGAAGCCACGACCATTGCGAATGCAAACGCTGTCTCGATGTGCGCCACTATGGCCAAGTCGTATTTAGAATAGAATTCAAATTAGGTTTACAAACAATCGTATTTAGAATATTATTAGAAAATACTGATTTTGTATTAGTGTAACAAGTTATTTTTGGCAAGTGTAAGAAATACTTTCTTTCTTAGAGTGGATATTAATATCGTCTTATACTAATTACAGGAGCGTACGACGTGACGTCACGGCAGCTGGATATGTCGGATTATTTCAACGAATTGTCTCGTCTCTATATGATTTACGATATCAAAGTACAAAAATATTAGATAAAGTAAAAAAAACTGCTATATTCAAGCATTGAGAATTGTAAAATATAACTGATCGTTGTGTGTACACAGAAGATATATAAGAAAAAATATTATATAAATGGGTTATGGGGGTATTTATCAATATAATAGAACCCAAAACAATGACTTTTATATATTTTTTCCTGGTTGTCTGTTTGTATGTGTATTTTTGCACGCTTATCTCAGAAAAAACATAACAGATTTAAATGCAGTTTTGACTATTGCATTTTGGCAAAATTTTCTTTAGATTTGGGATGTTTTTAGTTCAATCGATTCGTTTATGAAAAAGTTACAACAATTTAAATGATTAATTTAAACAAAGTTTGTGATTTAAGTGAGAACGTGGGCGGGCGACATAACTAAAAAGTTATAGCCGTGAAGTCTACGCAGGCGAAGACGCGAGCTGGTCGCTAGTATATAATAAATTTCGATTACATCGTGGCGTCATTGTGGTCGGTTGGCCATTGATGCTGTTTTTATACCGTATTTCCGCCGTCCGGTACACAATATGCTTTTATTGATGAAATTTATAAATCGCTATATATCAATTTTTTACAGTATTTTTACAGTACTTTTTCCTGCAAAGAAAGGTGGGTGAGGGAAACCTAGTGTCAAGATACTCCGTTCTTCATTTTCCGCCCAAACTCGAGACATGAGAGGCGGAACTCAACACCGTTTTGGCCAGTAAAGCGGAGCAATGAAAATAATTTATGTATAATCTATATCTACCTGTATTTAATATATATGTTTATATCGAAAATAATAATATCTCTATCCATTCCGTCGAGTGAGAACCGAACTCACAACCATGTCATTACAACCAGGCGTTCTCCCATTGCGCCACAGAACCCCTTATCTATATGAGTAAAATCTTATCGGGTAAATCTTAATAGGTAAAATGCAGTAATTTAACACAGAAATACGGAAAATGTGTAAAAATAATCAAATAAAAATGTAATACATTGTCCACACGAGTCATTCTATCACAGGTTTTACGACAATGTTTACTTTTGGCACGGACGGAGCGAAATTACAAACGCTAGTACATTTCAACGACTTGTCAATATCAATGTCACTACGCATTTAAAACGTAATACGCCGTCGTCGAAAATATGGCAACAAATATTTTGAAAATATTTAAAATGTCTACAAATTTGCTTATTATTCAACAATTTTTTTTTAAGTTTAGTACAAAATAGGCAAAGACCACCTACTGTTGAGACATCGTTGTGTAGTGGAACTAATTTGTATATACAAATTATTTCTGGATTATTATTATATCTAAGATTTAAATATAATAATTCCCCGAGTGGGAATCCAACCCACAACCATCATATTTACAGTCTGACGCTGTTTCATTACGCCACGATGGTATACCATTTTACAATCAAACTAAACTCGAGAAAGATCTTGAGCAAGAAAAACTTAAATTAAAAAATGAGTAAATGCGTCGCACTTTATCTAATTAGACTAAGCAAACTTTTGTTATTATTATTATTTTATGAACAAACCTTTCTACAAATAGAATATGAACTCTAAACTTTCACACGTTATTAGGCACGGTCCAACTGCGCCATTGTGGAGTTATTTATATACAAGTAAGAAGAATTTCTGTTGTAAATCACCAGTATTAGTGACTCATTGTTAATGAAGTATATTTTAAAAATAAACACTAGTCACTACTGTCACTGGACATAGATTCGACGTAAAGCAAAAGTATTAAGAAGCTGCCTTATACACAAGGATTTTTTTTATATGCGCTCAATTTTTTCTCTATTCTTCAGTCATTCTTTAGTCAGTTTTTACAAACTTCTGTCTATTTTACAGATATTATCTGTAGCTTTCAAAACATAAAACAGCTTAGCTGAGCTTATTTTTAATAAAATTGTTTGATATTGACCGGAAGTCTTTAATACTTTACCTAACGTGGCAAATGAAATCTTACTCAGTCTTCGCTAGTAGACTGACCTCTGTACCAGTTACAAATAGTTTTAATCAATATGGTTAATAACAAGGGACAATCAAAGAACTTACTAATACGAAATAAAGCCCGAAAAACTTCGCTGAACTTCTCGCTGAGCTTTATAATTTTCAGAGAATATTTGTGTACTTTAACTTAGTCTAAAGAGTTCTTATAAATTTTTGCAAATTAAAAATAATTATAGTTATTTAAAACGAACCTAATTTGCTTGTTTTAATATTTATTATACTTTAAACGTGAAAGTAATAGTATTAGAAAATATATTGAAATTAACTTTCAAAAGAAAAGTTCCTATAACATTTTTTTACATATGACATAGCTAAAATATAAAAATGTGTCAAATTTATACAATGCTTACAATTCTGAGTTCGATTACCAATCAAGGGGATTTGTAATTCAAGTATTTGCATTTTCACAATGCAGAATATAGAGTATCTTACAAATGGGATAACTACAGATTTTCTGCCTTCCCCACATTGTGTGAAGTTAAAACAAATCCATACTTACCAGTCAGAACACTTAGACGGTGTCCATGAAGCGCGGGTTCGAATCCCGTTACGTTCAAATTTACGCACGTTTTCTTAAAAAGCTTTTAATATCCTATGTGTGTGAAAAAGACTTCAAAAATAAAAAAAAAAGTTTTAAGAATTTCATTGTAACACGACAACGACTAAAGAAATAATAACTAAAGCTATATTAGTTTTATTATTAATTATCTCAAAATATATAAAACATTAAGATTTTGTTCTAGACCGAACGCAAATTCTTATCGTAAAAACTTTCTTCCTTTCATCGTTTACAACCCATATCAAGCAAGACTTCCACTTGTTTGTAACGTGTCATCTACCATTAAAACTTCGCACCGAACTGGAAGTGGGAATTATTTCGGCAAAAGAATATATGGGGCTATTAAGATATGAAGTTTTCCTTTGGAACTTATCGGATCTCAGGGGTATGCAAGCTTTGCTGTATTACTTCGGCTTAGTATTAAAAAGGCATGCTTTGGCTAGCTAACTTCTTTTTTAATTTTGGCTAAAGATAATGTTGGTCGTAGGTTCAATTCTCATAGGAGAAAATGAATGTGCACTGTTTTATTATATAAGTAGATATATTATATATGTATATATAATTTTCACTCAAAGTTTTGTCTAAACGTGTTTTCCCGTACTTTAAAATAGAAATATACAGTTTTAAGCACCATAGAGAGCTTCTAATATTTTTTTCGTTCCTAAAAACTATTTTCAACAGGAAAAAGTTTTGATTTTTTGCTTACACTATTTTTGTACTGTATTACGCCAAACAAATAAAAATAAATCACGGGTATTTGCCAAATTTCTTGAATGTTTTATTACATTCATGCATCTCTCTTACAGTTAAAAATCTATGAATCGATAAAGTAAAACAAAGGCCAGTGCGACAGCGTCAGACGCTTACAGCGTGATTGGTTATGGGTTCGATGCCCACTCGGGGGAATGATTATTTTAAAAAAAATATTCTCAGTTCTCCAGTCTGGTACCAAAAACAAAGCGTGGCGTTGAGTTACGCCACTAAACACGCAATGTCTCGATTTCGGGCGGAAAGTAAGAAAAGGGAATGTCAATTCTAGCGCCTATTTAATATTTTTACGTCATACAAAACGCATATTTTATAAGACTACCATATTATTATGTATAAAGCAATATAATTATATAGCATATAACTAATTAGGTCTATTTTAAAGAGCAAAAGTTTTTAATAAAACAAAGCGAGGCGTTGACTTTTCAATTTAATACACTATTTCTTGGAATCAGGAGAAATCAGGAAATCAAGTATCTTTACATAAAAAACTGTCTGTCTAACCTTAAAACAAAAAAAGAAAAAGAAAAATATGTGATAATTTTCATTTTGATAGTCTGAAAGAAGATAAAAATTGTTTTGGTACACAAATTTTGTATTTTTCGCTAGTTTTATTTATAAAACTTATAATAAATAACAATAAGAGTTACTAATAAACCATTTGTGGTCGACGGTTACACTATATGAATATTGTTGAAGCCATAATCGGTCATTGGAGAGAACAACATTTCGACCAAATGTTTTTTGAGTTGTGAATGGAGGTTATATTGACTTATTATTTACGTAATAAATATTTGAAGTGCGTTCTACATTTTATCTATATCTTTTTCATATAGGTATTTAAATTGTAAAAGTTTTTGAAGACCCTGTCGTGTTGTATTTGGAAACTGCTGCTATTTGAAATATTCTTGCTTCCTTAGTTTGATTACAGACAGATTGCAACTCAGTATAGGTGAAATTGTTGGGCAAATTAAGAATAAGTTAATGGTTGGTTGGTTGGTTATCTCAGCAGTATGATTTGTTTAGTTCCCATAATATAGAAAATAAATAAGAGGAAAATGTAAAATATTATATAAAAAAAGACGTTTATAGAAAACGTATAAAAATTTGACCGCAGCGCGATTCAAAATCGCGCCATTTAGAAACCGCCTAAACGCTCTGACCGCTAAGCGTTACAACTTATTTTTGATGTTAACGTCTCCCTAGAGAGATTTTTACAAATTTCTGCTACCCAAAATCGTTTGGCAAGAGAGAATGGTATTTATTAATTAAATATTTTTAACATTTTTTAAGGGTTAATCACGCACAATGTTAGAAAAATTTATACTAAAAGCTTATTTAGAAAACGTATAAAAATTTTGAAGATTTGTACCCGCGCCTCTTGAAAACCGTTCAAGAGGCGCGTGTTAAATCCCACTGCGTTCAAAAATTTTATACGTTTTCTAAATGTCTTTTTCAATTTCCTTAGTGTGGGAATAACACTTTAAAAAATGTTAACAATATAGTAAAAGCTGTTTTTGTGTATGTTTTGCATCTAGCGATAAACCAAGGGAGACCTGTTTTGCAAAGGTACAGGAATTCAAGCATACAAAATATTTTTTACTATCGCTGTATGTGATAAATTTCATTCATTATTTTTGCAAAGGCCATAAGAGTTGAAATTGTCAATTTAGCTTTTTAAATAAACTCTGAGATGTTCCACAGTTGGGTTTACTGTTTTGAACAAACTGAAACTCTATAGAGTTGCATTACAAAATGCGTCTCATTTCGGCACTCCTTTTTTCAGCTTTCAGCACGTTTTTATTCAGCCTCACGATTTATGCCGCAATGCTATTCGGGGTTATTCAAAGAGAACGTAGTGGCAAATCACTTTGTTTTCAGGCTCCTCCTGATTTCGAGGCTGACCAGAGTGAGAAATAATTAAGATATAATCGTACTCTGGAATGGGAATCAATCCCAACCACGATTGGTCGGAGTTCCTAGAGCTTACGTTGTCCCACTGCGTCGAGACGGCCTCGGATTATTTTAATATTAATATATTTTTGTTTTTCAATGTCAAAATTTGTGACTCAAATAAAAATCTGCTTACAAAGGACAGTGAAATCAAAATAAACATACAAACATGTTTATTTTGATTAACGAGTGAGTAACGAGACCAACGTCTGCTCGTGTTTATTTATATACACTAAATGAGAATAGCGGTGCAGTACCAATGTAGCGCAAGTATATGCAAAATATTGTCACATGTAGTTACATAAATATAAAGTGTATCTTTAGACAAACGATTTGTAACCATCTGTTTGACACAATAATAATAAACCCGGAGGGCAGATTGTGGGCAGCTGGGAAGTGGCGACCCCACGGACCTGAAATCTCCAGAGGGGAATTGGTATTTGATCCCGCGACACTCTCAGCCAACCACACCGATATTGTGCCAAAGGTATAACGCCGCTTTGTTGTTACTCAGCCCATCCATAGTCCAATTTTAGCTTGCGCGTCGCATTAAAATCAATTATTATCTCGAAGCAGCCTCTACGTGCTGGATTTGTGTCCCCACGCAAGCCTTTCAAAGGATCGGTTTCCTTTAAATCCAAGATTTCTTAGAGAGAAACATAAATGATAATAATACTTTTTGAAATGAAACTATTTTAACCGGGAAAATTAAACGCGATAAATCCGGTTAAAATAGTTTCATTTCAAAATGTGTAATAATCGCGAAAATCAAAGAACTTATTATAATAATACTTTATTGAATACAAGAAAAATAATTTAATTTGCATTAAATTCCGAATAATTAAAAATATATATGCAATAGCGGCTCTATCACTGAAATCAACCTACAACCAGGCAAACAAAAATAACGGGCTTACTTCAACATAACGCAGAAAGGTGCATAAAGTTTCGATATAAGTTATAATATACTAAGTGTGTCTTTTCCACGCTTTTCCTGCGTGGAAATCAGCGTGTCACAAAGTTTTAACCGCGTCAATCCCGACAGAAGAAAACAGTCTCGAAAATAACGTTATATTTTCAATTGACATTTATTTACATTTAAAAGTAGTTATTGTGAGTTAATCAGAAGAGATAGAGTTCATTCATGTTTTTTTAGATTTTTTTGTAGTATTTTTGTAGATCTACAATTACTTTAGTGTACCTCTTCTAGTTTACTCTGCGCACGCGAGTAAAGCTCCCAGCAGGCAAGATTTTTCAATACCGCACGGCCTCTTCAACAGTAATCGTTATATTTCACCCAATTTACATAAAAACATAATGTACTATTAATATAAACCTACTTCAAGAATTGTACTATTATTTGGAAAAAATTGTACACATCCAGACATACATATATCTTTTGGGGACTTTGTTTTATAATATGTATAGATTTTATACATGTAATATTTAAATCTATATAGGTGAGAGAAGTAACGAAATAATTTTAAATGTGTAAACTTTTTACGTGTCTAAATATAAACATAACTACATACTAGTGTAATGGTCCTTTATACATTAATTCATGAAAACTTAAATAAATACATAATTATATAAAGAAAATATGTTATCTTTAACTTAGCGCTGTTTTAGACGGCGTTTAAATATCCCAATGTTTGTCGACTGTCTAACAGTTGGTGTTAGCTCATTCTAAAGATTTACAGTCTTTACATTACATAATCTTACAGGAATCTAACTACGCGTGTGATTTATATTAAACTAGCAACCTGCTCGCGGCTTCGCTTGCGTAAACTACATGACTATTTCGTTTTTTCTTACTTAAATCACAAACTTTGCTTAAATTTATAATTTAAATGGTTGTAATTGTTTTGTTTATGAATCGATTAAAATAAAATAAACATGAAAAATTTACCACAATCAACAGTCAAAATAACATTTAAATCGGCTAAGCCGTTTATGAGATGAGCGTGCACAAACAAACAGACGAACAGAAAAGATAATTAATAATTATTGTTTTGGATTCTATTGTATTTATAAATGCCCCTAATGATATTTTTTTGTTATATATCTTTTGTGTTAAGACAGCGATTTTTTTTAACTGACTGAGAATATTTTTTTTCACTTGTTAGCTTATGAATAAATTTTAGGATTATCTAAAATTCATATCTTGGAGGAATGATTATGTTTCAAATATTTTCTCTCTGGTAACAAAAAACGAAACGCGGCGTTGAGTTCCGTCACTCAAAATGTATTATCTCGATTTCAGGCGGAAAGTGGAGAACGGAGTGTCTTGACACTAGGTTTAATTAAAATTATAATCATTATATCAAATAAAGATCGAATCCACAATTATCCTATTTATATTAAGACACTGTGTCACTGAACCGTGATGGCTTTTAAACAGAAACATTACGTCATATTACATTTACGCAAAGTTTTTACATTTGGCACGAAAATGAGACGGATTTCTAACATCACTCAATGAAGCCAAGGTTGATGAACTGGCATTGACTGTGAATGTACTAAGGTGAGTATGTTCTAGCAATAATAAATACTTTGGATATTGTTATTTACTAATCTCTTATAATTTACAAATTATTGCCAAGTCACTAACCTTCTTGAATTTTTCTACATTTTATAATAATTTCTATTATTAGTGGATGTTAAGTGGCAGCCTTTTGTCTTAGATACTAAAGCGAGGAAATGAAAATATTTTTAAATCAAATTATTCCCCTGAGTGGGAATCCAACCCTGCGCCTCGTTAGTCTCAATGAACCCAATGTTACTTAATATTTTAACCAAACCATACAAAATGGTTTAGACTTCAATTTGCAAATGTAGGTAGCCGCTGTGTCCACTTTGCAATGCTTACTGGTGATTCGAAGTATTACGTTCGTTTGTATGTATAAAAAGAAGATGCCACTAAAGCCCAACGCTTAACTGACTAAATCCTAATGGATGGGTCGAGTTTGAATTTAACATCTATATATTGTATAGATATACTAAAATTTGAGCAAGCCCTCTTCGCAAGTCTTATGTTCTGTGCACGTTCGTTGTTCTAATATAAAAAAATAATAAAAAATATATAAAAAATAATAAAAAATTATAAAAAATATATAAATAATATGCAAAAATCATACTTTTCTCGTCAAGTAAAAGTCACTCCTGTCAAGACACTCCTGCGTGTTGAGAGGTGGAACTGAATCCCACCGCCGAAATTGTCATGCCAGAGAAATTATTCAAATACAATTATTCCTCCGAATGCGGATCGAATTAACAATCAATCGCATTTACTGTCAGAATGTGCCACTGCGCCACGGGGACTAAATGTGCTTATATAGTCTTTACAATATTTCTAATCTTATATCATAATCTATCATCTATCTAGGACAAAATATTATATTTTTCGATACATTGGTCTCTTCAAACTGTTTTTGTTGATATCAGGTCAGTGCAATAATTTTTTTTTTTAGGTCGTTTGAATAAAAACAATATATTCTAGGTAGTTACTGTGCCATAACATCTTAAAGTACTAGTAAATCTACGATAGATACCTCTAAAATAGAATAGGGTATTGAAATTTGCATAAAAAATATTATTCCTCAAAAAAATTTCAGCCATACTTGGCACGGGTTATATGAGAGTAACAGAAAAAGTGTAATGAATGTTTACAAACTAAAAAGATATTCCTATAGTTTTTGTAGGTACGCCTTTGGATCTAGACTTGTCTAGTATCTATTAGTATAAAAATGTAGTTGTATCTAGAATATTGGGTTAAAGATTTTGGGGTGAATGGAACATTGGTTCAGGTTTTATTGTTATTGTAAGTGTTCAAAAATGTTCTAGTAGTAGGTAAAACTTAATATTTACCAATTTTTATGGTAAAAATGCGAACTTTTTCTAACCTTATCAAAATTTATCTGTAAATTCAATTAAAATAAGTAATTACCGATCAAAGGACATTTCTTTTCGATTTACGTTGAATCCCGCTTAGATGGTCTGTCAGAGAGAACCGTGAGATGTGTCATGACATTCCGTTCTCCGCTTTCCGCCCGAAATTGGGACATTGCGGGTTGATTAGCAGAACTCAACGCCGGACTTCGTCTTTGCACAAAAAACATTTCGGACTTTTACTATTGAAGTTGATAAATTTGAAGATTTTCTGGAAAATGCTAGAATATTAATTGTAATTAGAACATTCATGGTTATAACAGTGCTATAATACTTATTTTATTTCAATGTCATATATGTATAGAATTTAAATATATTCTTAGAACATTCAAACCCATAGACCATGAAGAGGCTATATTAGGACTATCAGAATAACCCAAGAACCTTTTTGCCGTAGACTACCAACGGAAGCATTGTTAGTTTTTTTTTCTATTATATTTTTTTATTTATAATTGAATAGGTATTTCTTTTGAATATGTTGATAATTATTTCTTGTAATAATAACAATATGAACGAAAATATTTCTGTCATTACGATAAAAAAAGTTTTCTTTTTTTTTTTTGTTAGCGGAATTCTAACCAAGACCTCTTGGAAACCGCCAAAGTCCTCTGACCGTTAAGCCATGAGTACATGGCTTTTCTGTAAATGTGTTTCATACCCTAACTGTGTAAATAATATTTTAAAGTTGTTAAAAAAACTCAATATTACTTTAAGTGTCTTATAACTTATGAAAAAAAGCATCAACATAACTAATACAATTTATATAACTCTGGCGCAGTAGTGCAGTTTTTGACTATATGCCACGACGTTTGTAGGTTTGAATTCTATTCGGAGGATTATGTTTAAATTATTTTCATTTCCACAGTCTGGATATTTATATAATTCAATCAGAAAATGGATAGCAGAGTGTGTTAACACTAGGCGCTCTCTCCTTACCCTGAAACATGTTAGAAATTAGTAAAAATAAAACATTACGAAAAACCAATACATTACGCTATTACATAATCAAGATAAACTGTAAAGTCAAATAAGCTTTCAAAAGTAAATTGTATTGGTTGCCAAAATAGTTATTAGACGTGTCAATACGACTGACACGACAGTTGCCAATTCAAATGCATTAAAATCAACGTGATTACTGCAAATTGGTATTGAAATGTGCAAACAAACAAAGCAACATCAAAAGCTCAATGATCTCGTCACAGAAAATGCAATGAAAATATTTCAAATCTATCTATACTGTAACAAAACAGTAAAAAAGCAATTTACGGGTATAAGGACATATTTCGAAAAAAATTGAACGCAGCGGGATTTCAACGCGCGCTTCTTGAAACCGTTCAAGCGCTCTGACCGCTAAGCCATGCGCTCTACATCCAGCTACGTCGAAATTCTTATACGCTTATTACAACTTATATTTTTGCTGCGCTGCGTTAAAAATTTTATACATTTTCTAAATATGTCTTTTTCAATTACCTAAGTGTGCGAATAACACTTAAAAATATGTTAAAAAATATTAATTTACGGGGATGTAAAAACAGTAACAGAATATGAATATATGATTTTTAAACGTTTTCTCTTTGATTTGATCTGACTGAAACTGTTTTTGTTGTATACCTCTTAAACCTGGTTAGGCTTTAGGTATAATTGATTTCGAAGAGTAGGATGTAAAACGATAATGGATCAGTTTAACTATAAGAAATAAGGAAATGGCACACTAATCAAATTATCCGTTGATACATAAAAAATTAAGATCTGGAACATCTGATGAAAAACCATATAGGCCCAGCTAAACTATAAACAAATATCAAAATATAACAATCTTGTCATTATAAAATAGCAAATGCCCCCTTAAAAAAACTGTTCGACGTGATAGGGATTTTCTATTGTCATAAAACAATTAAAGATCTGAAAAATCTGTAGTGAAATTTGTTCATTTTTCGTTAACAAATAAAAATCATTAAGCTTTACAGCCATCGTGCCGCAGTGGGGTAGTGTCCCGTTGAAACATGATAATTATGGGTTCGATTCCCACTATATCTGTTATATTTATATTGTTTTCATTTTTTCTTTTCGGTAAGAAAAAGATGGGCGTTGAATTTCGGCATTCAATTCACAACATCTCTAATTTGATCATCTTGGTAAGAGCCTGACCCTTGAGAACCCTGAGCAGAACTTAGGGTATAATAAATTTCTAACCGTGGAACACCTGATGTAGAATTATAATATACCAGCTAAACTATAAGAAATAAGTAATAGCTGCCTCAACATAATTTGTTTACTCTCTCAGCCAACATATAAAAATTAAAGATTCGGAGCAACTGAATAAGAACTATAATGGTGTAGCTGAACATAAAGGAATAAGAAAATGCTTTTTGTAATGAAACTATTTTTATATATTTGAAACTATTATTATACGTATTAGAAACCCGACGTTTCGTTCACTTTGCAGTAGTCTGTGGTCACAGGTAGACTGAGGTGGCATCTGTCAGTTGATACAATTATTATACCAAACGATTTATTAGTTGCATAGATGAAGGAACACATCTCCGATGACAAGAATGGACGTGTATTGAAGTCAGCTGTGTGTTAGCAAAGTATAAATCCAACTATTACATCTGGCTTGATAAACCTCATATTCTTGCTAGGGCAAACAGACATATCCTATTGAAATACAAAAACACCCTAATTGGAATAAAGAAGACGGTTGGAAACTTTCTACCACCTAATATCCAATCCTGAAAACTTTGAAGTATAAAACCTACCACACCAGAGAGCCAGATACAGTCAGCTCATTTTGCAAAAATACAGGGCAGCACGCGAGGCAAAGAGTTTAATATTATAAGTAACTCAGTCTGTATGTCTGTCTGTGACGTCATCATGGCCGAATCGCTAAACCGATTGTGATGAAATTTTATATAAAGATACTTGAGGGTCTAAGGATGAATATTTTTCTAGGAATTGTATTGTTTTAAGAAAATGCGACCAAAAATTCAAAACAGCCTTCAGTCACGCGGGCGAAATCACGTACGGTTCGCTAGTAAAACATATATTTCAAAGTAACGACTTCGACCTTCAACTTTCATATAATGGTTGAACATCCGAGATTACTTATTTGCCAATGTTTAAGTCCCATGACACGTCTCTTTTGATTGAAATATTGGAATCAAAGTAATATGTCGATATTGTTGATATCAGTGTTCATAAATGCCACTAGAATATTTATATTTACTATTAGACCCGTTGACGCGTAAAAATACGTTGCCTTGGTAACAGTATAGTGACATATCACTGTATAGTGACATATAGTGACATATCACTGTATTAAACACAATGTGTACACATATATTAAACACATTGTAGTAATGGTCAGTACAATTTATTTTAGTTACTTCATATATTTTATTACAATAAGATTAAGAATATTGGACTTCATTTTACACTCCTCCGTTTAAGCTTGAAGTATGCAAAATTTCATACTACTGCGTCCGCATAGTTTTCGTAAAAGGGGTCCCAAATATTTTCCTTGCTTAGTACACCTAATGATTATAAAGACGATCTTCTAAGGCAAAGTTAAGGCTTGCATTTAGTCATATAATGTATTAAAACTAAACTAACATAATTTTTTAAACATTTTTTAAAGTGTTATTCGCACACTAAGGAAATTTTGAAAACTGTTCAAGAGGCGCGGGTTCAAATTCCGCTGCGTGCAAATTATTATACGTTTTCCAAATATGTATTTTTTAAGGTAACATCTTTAAAATCTATAATCTCTTAAATAAACAAATTCTATTATATTTACCAAAAAAATCATGTAGCATTACTGTGACGAACTTACCACCTGTAACAAAAAATGAATACATTAGAATTAAATACATTATGCATGAAAATACCTGCGTATACGCATATTTTTTGTAATTCAAATGTTATTACGCTAAATATAGTATTGTTTTTATCATTAAAACAGTTAAACTGTATAAAAGGTAATTTTTAATTGCAGTAAAATTAGACAAAATCATAAGGACAAGGGTTCAAGGTGTTTCATTATATCTTAACACAGAGTCTGAGTACTACTGAGTATGCTCCACGTCCTGTACGCCGTCCTCACGTAGTTGAGTTGAGTTTAACTTAAAGCAATGGTTTAAGATTCAAAATGTATTTAACTGGCCCTATTTTCTAGTATAAGAAAGAAAAAAGAAAATAAAGAACAAAAAAATAGGATAAATATAAATTATGATATAATAATATTTATTTGTATGTTATGTGTATAGAAATTAACAAAAGCCCCTAGAATATGAGCGCCTAGTGTTTCCATTAAAGCCAAGCTTAAAGCTTCGCAAATGGAATGTAATGCAACTTGCATTTGAGAGTTGTAAGCTTTAATTTTCATTTCGTACGTAAGTATTGAATGGATTGAAAAGTTTCAATGTTCTGTTACTTTTGCAATTGAAGATTTACAAAACTTTGAATCTACTTATCCATTTTTGTTTCTATTTTCACTCGCTTGTCGCTGGATTAAGTTAATTCGCGCACTGACAATCACAAAACTTTTAAGGGGAAACGGCGTCTTGTTATTGTGAGCAATGGCTTTATTCGAACAGTGTGCGCAGTGCTTATTATTATAAAAAACAGATTAGTTTTAGAAAAATCGTTCATTACCCTGGTCGTCCAAACAAGAGTGTCAGGTTGATGGTATAAAATTATTGTAGTTATTGGAACTGGACACGTGTGCAATTTTCATTTAACAAAACGTGGTTCCAGCTGCGTTTGAGGATTTACTTGCATTGGTTAATGCTTGTATGTAGATTAAGTTGTTAAGTAAAATGTCATGAGTACAACCTTGATTTTTGATTGATTTGTGATCGATCAAGAGTATACAAATATATTTAAAGAGGAGTCCCAAAATGTTATTGTGTGTTTTTGTATAAACCAACTTGTAGGCTTTATATAATGGCAATTATAACAATTATTGACGATATTCAATGATATACATAATTTTTTAAAGTATTATTTAAATATTTCATTGCATAAGCATGTTGAAATTATTTTTGTATTAAGACTTGAACGGTGTTCAACAGGCGTGGGTTCAAATGCCGCTGCGTTCAAATTTTTATACGTTTTCCAAATATGTCTTTTTCAATTTCCTAAGACTAGAACTTTAAATTATTTAAAAAAAGCCGTCAAGCCTCGCTTTTTAAATAAAATATATTTACATCTCCATGACGTTGAAATTTCAGTATGGTTGTTAAGTTTACTTTGTTTCTAAGATGCGGGTTAAGGAAAATATTGAAACTGAAAACTAATAAAACTAGATCCTAGAATATGAATATTTCATAAATAAAATAACAAAAAGATATAAAGAGTATTCCTTCAGGAAATCTTCTTTGCATATAATATGCAAAAATCACTTCACATAGCTATTCTAAGAGTATGCATGGTTGACACAGGGGATTTGGCTTCTACGCCAAACGATATGGGCTTAAATTTTGTGTTTTTAATATATGTGTGTGTGTGTGTGTGTATATAAATATTTTATACAAGTACCCAAAATACTTTAATTTTAATTCTTTTAATTCTTTATTACCATTATAATATTTAGCATTCAAAATTCACCAACGAACAGACCCGGTTAGGTATAGAGTTAATTTGAACGCGATAGCGGCGCGTGAGGCGCGATGTTTAGAAGTTATAACAGTCAAATCTAACACATAATTCGAAGGTGGTTTTAGTAAGATCTTTTCAAATTTAGTCACGTAGATAGAGACGCTGGGATAGTGTAGGCGAGAGTATAGGCTCGTTTTACCCTCTCATCCTTCGCTTGGGTTGCAAATCCCAGGCACTGGTCCAAGCTCCTCTCTCTATCTCTATCTATCATGGAAAGCTGAGAAGAATCATCTGTTTAGGGACTCTAAAAGATATATTACTATAACCGTATTCAAATGCAATAACTTTAAATATGTTTTTTAAATTACAATTTAAATTACTTTAGAGTGAAAATAAGAGGTAAAATATTTAAAAATATATTTATTAATATATATTATAGCTTAAGTACATTTACTTGAAGTAAATTAAAACCGAATTAACCTCCCTAAGCAAAAAGTATGTGGACTCTGCATTAACAACCAATTAGCGATAAAATAATGAAATGCTGTTTGTTTGTAAATGTTTCATAATATAAAATTACAAGACTGAACTTAAGTTTTAAATAGATAAGTATATATTTAGAAAACGTATAAATATTTGAACGCAACGGGATTTGAACCCGCACCTCTTGAAAACCGTTCAAGGTCTCTGACCGCTAAGCCATGCGTGTCCTGAGGCATGAGTTCAAATTCCGATGCGTTAAAAAAATTTACGTTTTTTAAATATATGTTTTTCAATCTCCTAAGTGTGTGAATAAGACTATACAAAAGTATAATATAAATTTACTCTACTAATATACATGTTTCTGGTAGTATAAAAAAATATAACGAGAAAGTATTATTTACCACTTAAACGAATTTCGATAACATTTAGAAAACAGATGATATCAGATATTTAAAACGAACGTGACATTTTCGATATACCCTTATTTTTATCTGTCCCATCACTGCTAAAATACTTTCTAGTTGCGAGTCAGGTCGTTATAGGCCCGCCGCTTTCCTTGGTTCATTTCTCATTTCCTGTCGGGCAAACCCAGGGGCGAACCCAACCTAAGGGTATTGGATTCAAGGTAATACTAACCATAAAAAAAATGTGCTTACATAATTTTTTTGTAAAGTTATAGCATTTTATCTACCCTAGTAGCGGTGGATGGGGATGGACCTGCCACATATTGACGGAACTATCGTTTGGAGCACATTTAGGCCCGCCACAGCACCTGATTCTTATTTTTGTTTCTTCTAAAAAAGTGTTGCTTCTAAACTCTACAGCTTCAATTCCTGGATATGCAGCAAATGTGTACGGATCTCACTATCGAATAATGCACCACACCATATATATATATATTACACACACGAAGACAGTTTATTTCTTGTCTTGAGATAAAAAAAATAATGAATATTTTGTAAGAATATATTTATAGCTTATTTTGCTATAAATGTATACAAGAAAAAAGATTTTTAGATAAGTGAATCAATAACACTTTAAAAATATCGAAATATTAAGAAAGTATTAAAAAATCCATTAGCAACTAGTGACAGTTTCATATTACAATACTAAAAGATCAATTGCAAGAAATAAACAGTTATTCTTCTTGAAATTCTCAATGAAATAACGCAACAAAAGGCAAAACTTTCTGCTATTGAAACAGGAAAGCTACTTATTCATAGTTTATGAGCTTTTATTCAGATGACGCAGCAAACTATATATAATGCAGTCTAATAATAAAATATCTTTGGTTTTCGCCATTTTTATTTAATTTATATTTGGTATTCGAAAATATATTTTAGATAACCCGACGTTTCGAATAGTTTACAATCGTCCTTAGTCACGGCCAGGTCTACCTGTGACCACGGACTACTGTACTGTATATACTTTGTTAACATTTTTTTTAAAGTGTTATTCCCACACTAAGGAAATTAAAAAAGACATATTTAGAAAACGTTTAATAATTTGAACGCAGCAGGATTTGATCCCGCGCCTCTTGAAAACCGTTCAAGCGTTTTGACCGCTAAGCCATGCGTTCTACATCCAGCTACGTTGAAATTCTTATACGCTTATTTCACAACTTATATTTGTTGTTAGCATCTCTGTAGAGATTTTTCTGAATATGTCTACTGTACTGTACTTCATTTCTAAATGCGTTCTCTTCTTTGTTGACCTGAAAAATAAGTTATTTTTCACTTGTAAAAATGACCTTGGCCTCAATATTTTTAATATTTCTTTGTGATAATGTATCAAGGAAACCGTTTAACCATCCACAGTTTAAGTGTATCCACACGCTATTACACGCTATTGTAGGAAAGTATTTTTCCTCTATTTCCTTAATTGGCGCAAGCGACAGCGTCAGTCTGTAAATACGATTGGTTGTGGGTTCGATTCCCACTCGGGTGATTGATTGTATTTAAATCATTTCCCGTTTCCGTTTTAAATTAGTTCCGCCACTCAAGACGCAATGTCTCGATTTCGGGCGGAGAATGGAAAATAAATCCTTTTATAAATCGTTATTTAACAATAATTATTATATTAATTCGTGGAGGTACTTTGTAATAATTTTTACAAAAATGATTCGGACGCAGTTTTATGTCAGATAGTTTATGTGGAGAAAGTATACAGAAGAAAAACTTTTTAAATAACACATTAGAAATAATTATTAATTAATAAATAATTACAATACATTCAAATAATAAAAACGATAAGTTAATAAAACAAATATTGCACGCAATACTGTGTTATTGACATAGTCTTTGGGACAGCTTTGCTTTAATGCGTCAACGGATCTAGTATTTCGTATTCTGTCCAAGAAATAGTCTCTAAATAAACGTAGATGTAAATATGTGAATATTTAAAAAAAAAGGAAAATATTTACCATATAACTCAACTTATACGATAAAAAGAATAATAATAAAAAAAAACACTTTTCTTGAAAGTGTTTCTTAGACTAGCATTAAACAACAAAACACACCATATGTATATATAGCTGTACGGTATATTAAGCTAATATGCGAGTATTGCTCAATAAAATTTATAGCTTATTTTATTGCAGACACAAAAGAATAAAAGTTGATTGTTTACGATTGCCTAATTAAAATTCGCAGCACGAACACTCTTTACGCCTGATAACTCTTTATCGCTTTCAGTGTTTTGCAGTCGAAGCCTATGGCAATTTTAGTATATACTAACTGTGCCTGCGACTTCGTACGCATAAAAGTTTAAAATAAAAGTAGCCTTAGTTACTCCTTATCATATCAGCGTGAAACGTGTACATACTTAGTAAAAGGCGGTTATTTTATTACAAACAGACACTCCAATTTTACTTATTTGTATTTTAGTATATAGATTATATTTTCATCTTTAGGTGGCTTAGCGCAATTTTTTGCTCAATAAATACACTTATTATAACTTATAACTCAAAGTTGGAAAAATAACTGAGTGAGTTAACACTCAGTTATATGTGGGAATAGGATATATTTAATGATGTGCATATTTTACATAATGAGGTATTTTGCTCTCGCTGTTTTACGAAATTTGAAATGAAACTGTTTAACTGTTTTTAACATTTAATTTCTTATTTGAAACATTTTAAAACCCAACGTGTCAAACACTTAACAAATTAGCCTTAAACTCTCGAAAACCAAAACATCGCGTATATTTTGGTCAACCATTCTCATTCTAAGTTAAAGCATTTAAGCTGCATATTTCATATTTCTCCTTAATGTACGTGCATATATTATTATAAATTTATTCTAAGCAAAGTAAAATTCATACTAATTATGGAAATACATAGGTTTAGCGAAATTTAAATTGGTGTAGTTGTAGTAATAAGGGGAGCGTAAACTGGAATAAAACAGATATTTGAGCGCATGCCGTTGACACCTCGTAATTAGACTTGGCAGCACTCTGAAACGGCGACATGGAGCTAAATCACCAATTAAGTCTTGTTAAAGTATCTATTAAAAATACAGGTATATGAATTTTTACACTGGCATAGTGGTTATGGGTAACGAAAAGTGTATGGACTATAGTACGCGAATACATATAAAATCAACTTTGGTTTTAATAAATAACACGAAATAAAACTGGTAGCTATTTATTTTTTTTCAAAATTCACATCTACTAATTTCCTCGTGATGCTGGGAATAAGAGTATAACTTGTGACAGTAATTTTCTCTATAAGGCGGGTCAAAAGCTAATGAAGATTTTCGGCGACATAAAAAAATTTGGTGGGAGCCGTAACTTCTTCTATTAGACTATGAAATGGTAAAAAGAGACAAGTTATTTTCAAGATCACCAAAGAAGTGGTTGGCCACGGTCTGTAAAAATCAGAATCCATGGCGCACCCAGAAGAAACTCACTCTGCAGGCTCAAAATTCACGCATTTCAGTCAATAGGATACTGAAGTATGATCTTAATGTAAAGGGTTACAGCCGCAAAAAGGTTCACTTCTTGAACGATCTCCTTCGTAAATTGCGTAAATTGCTTCGTAAATGTAAACACAAGACATTATGAAAGGAAGATAATCTATGCCGGCGAGAAAATTTTCACTATCGTAAAAAGTTTCTCCTTATATTAATGTTTATTTCAAAAGTACCAAGGATGTCCCAGCATGGAATGTCTCGCGAACACATCATACGGCTAGTGTAATGGTTTTTTCATGTGAAGGTGTCACTTTACTTCATTTTCACCAACAAGTTATCAAAGTAAAAGCTAAGACTTATCAAAGTGCCATCTTAGAACCTGTTGTGAAACCCCCTGGCTGATACTTAATTTACCAACAAGGAATAAGGCAAAAACAACTCCCGCCTGGATGAGGAAATATGTGAACGTCCTTCATAGCGGCTATTGAATGACCAGCCTCCAGTTTCGAACTGAACCCACTCGGTTGTTCTTTATGATCGGGATTAGAGCTTTAGAACTGCCAAAAATTCCACCCAAACTTGGACTCACTAAAACGAGCCCTCGTTAATGAAGCGACGTCAATTCCACTAGAAAAGGTTCGAGCCATGATTGACGACTGGCCAAACATTCTAAGGGCCTATATTAAAACCAGTACTGGATTGATTGAATTTACGGTATTTTTATTTCATCTCTAAATTTATGAACATATACAATTTTATAATATTGACGCCCATAGTCGAAAACTGAAGACGTGTCTTAAGACATACTCGTATGTGGGGATGGTATGTAGACGAATAAACTTATTATACTTTTTTTAAGTTCACGCTTTTTCTCGCATACTTAATACAGTAGTTCTTCACTTTGCGTGTTGAGTGGCGGAATTTAAGGCCAAACTTTGTATTACCAAAACTGAGAGAAATGAAAATAATTTAAAACTAAATAATTGCCCGTGGTGATAACTTAAATTGTGACACGAGAAAAAATAATACAAATGCAGCGATTGCATAAAGATGAAAAAATATTTATAATAGATAACGAACCTTTATACAAAGTTGTAAGAATCTAAATTTTTTATATCGACATGTAGTCTTTCTTAGATGTTTTCCCAGCCTTCATTTTACGTGTAAATAAGATCGAAAGCAAGAAACACAATTGCTCGTTGAAAAATATTTGAACACTCTAGGTTTTCTAAAGACGGAAATTGGAGACCAGAGCGTGGAGCCATCTAAGATCGTTCTTGGCACATCCTTTGTCTCCTCCTAAGTGATACAGAGGAAAATGCTGTTTTGTTCTCAAAAGAACAATAGAACCCATCACATAAAGTTTTTACTTTGAAATTAGTAACTTATTTTTTATAAATCTCTAGATTTATTTCATAATAATTTTTAACCAAAAGGATTTTAAGTTTCGTATCTTGATAAGATATTTAGTTTTCGCGATTTTTACACATTTTGAAACGAAACTAACTATTTTTAACCGGATTAATCGCGTATATTATTGGTATTCGAAAATACATCAACTGATGCCACCTCAGTCTACCTGTGACTACGGACAAGTGTAGTATAGTGTTCAAGACGTCGGGTTTCTAAAATAGTATTTTCGAATACCAATGAAATAAACGATTATTCTAGTTAAAACAGTTTCATTTCAATATGTATCTTGAGTTATATTTTCATGCACCTTACCAGTCATACCTAAAGATTCACAGACAACACACAGCCGAAACTACTGGGCGTGGAAAGCTGAAATTCGGCATGTAGGTTTGAGGAGTCTAAGAAATTACTAATTTGCGTCATTTCGAAATTTTTGCGGTAACAGAAAAGAAGGAAAATAGAACCTACGGAATATGAAAATGAAAATAGTGGGGCTTAAGTAAGAAATTTTAATAAACTTAAGAGTTTACTGAAGTTTTGGACATGCACTAGGCGTTGTGGCTTGTACAACTGATATCTATATAATTAAAATAAAATGTCTGTATAATATCTGTGGTGAAATGTACTTATTACTTAAAATGCGTGTACTTTAAGACTGACGCCCCACTATTTCCATTTTCATTTTAGGTAGTGTCTATTACTATTTTCCTCTAAGGTTACCCACCTTATTTTACACTTAGGTGTGTACACTAAGGTGTTTACATACTATCATAAATAATTTAGTGTTTTTTAATAACCGTTTACATTATTTTTTTTTAATTCGTATTGCAAATAACAATGTACATTTAAGAACCATTTTTTAGGACTAAGTACTGTGAAATAAAAAGTGAGCAGTGTTTGCCGCATTGTCGTTTATTTGGCGCAGATCCAAACAAGCCTCGGTCTTCCCAATGGTTAAAAGATATCTTTTTAAATTAATTCTGTCAATAAGTTACCTCGAAATTATTACAAAAGTTCTTTTATAAAAGAAACTTATTAGAAAACCTTTCTTTCGTTTGAGGAAAATTATACGCGACGCAACAGGAACTTATTGAGTTTGAAATTTAAGAGGGTACATTTAGGGACGATCAGCCTCAACTTCACCCGCATTAAGATAATGTATCCAGTATCCACCATGGATATACAGCGAGAGAATTATGTAGATAAGACATAAAACTAATAGTGTCGTAATATTTTGCATACACAAAATTGGATTCATTAATTTTGTTATTTTTGTATGCTTTATTCGTTTCAACTTGAAATAAACATTAATCAACTAGTTGATACCTGCAACTCCTGCATGGACTTTACTATTTCGTACCAGATCCCAAATTATGCTTCTGCCTTAAGCTTTCCAGGCCTTTCCTTTTTGTCAACCATAAATGCTCGTCAAACAGAACATTTTTTTTTTAGGCGCCATTTTGTTGTATGTCAGAACAGTTGATCTCTTAGAGATTTAGGTTTCAGATATAACACTACACTCTTAATTTTTTATATGTGAATGAAAAGTGCCCATCACGTTTAACAACTTTTGCGTAGGCGGTATTTTTAGATAGCTCAGAAAGTTTGGTCTAACTTCTTAAAATCAATTATACCCTAAGTCCTGCTCAGGCTTCAAAGCTACACAAAACAAGATTTTGTTAAAATTCGTCAATAAAATACAAAGAGACAAACAAAAATGTAAAAAAAATATTTTTATCACTCTATTATAATAATTATTTTTTATATATATTTAAAATATACAAACAACATTTTTACTGTTTTATTATGGTACAGATTTATGTGAACAAATCTTTAAATTGCTACTGGCTGTTATGATCAATTTCTTGAAAATTTGCCACGTGTCCGAATCCGACGACAATACAATATTTTTATAGCAGGAACCTCATATCCATGTCAGGCCGACCAGGTATATTATCTTTAAGCAGGATTTGTTCGCTATAAAGGCAGGAGATAATCAAACCGTTTCTTTAATGGGAACTTTAGATTAGTATAATATTTCTCTATTTTAATATTAAAGTAATTGTGTAAGCTGCAATTATTTTTAATATTAAAAAGTATTATTTACTATTAAAACAATAATGATTTTCTGTTAAACCACTGATACAAATAAATGCATCAAAAAATAAACATACTTTAGTAAAATTTAATAATAAGAATAACAGCTTCACGCCTTTTCCCGCATAGCATAGTAGTGGAACTCAACACTGCCCTTTATCATAGGTAACAGAGCAAAGAAATATTTTGAATATAACCATTCCCCCGAATGGAAAATGAACCCACAATCAATCGCGTTTACAGTCAGATGCTGTTCCACAGAGCCACGATGACCTCGTCGGAGGACTTTCTATGGAAATACTGTAAAAGGTTCTTATCACAATACTATTCACTCGGTTAAAACAAGTGCTAACTTGCATTCGAATACTATTGGGGTCGCAAATCATTATCATGGAAACTATTAGCTGAAATTGTAAACGAATGCAAATGCGAGCTAACTGTGATGACTAGCACTTGTTTATGACACTTAATTGAAAACAATGTCCATATAAGGAACGCTTTATTTTCAATTAGCTGTATTGACATATATGTTATTTATTTTCGAATTTCAATATGCTTGAAGATAGAGAACCTATTACATTCTCCACTTTTTAGGCTCTTTAAAATTCAGAATCATTCAGGAGGGTTCAGAAACGGAACTTTGTAACGGAATTTTGTAAAACTATATAAACTGAAACCATTCTATACTATAAGAAGCGTTTACGCACGCGCCGATGACATATTTTTGAAGTCACATATTTAAACTATACCATTGTTTTGTTTTTTTAAACCGTTTTTGAAAAAAGAAAATATATTATAAATTGATCAATATTTCAATATGATTTGTTTTGCAATTCGTGTAAATGCAAATATTTAAAATCTATTTTCGAGTATTTTTAGCTATCAACGCACAACAACGTTAAATTTTCTCAGAAGATTTTTTTAATATATTATTACTTATCCATACTAATAATATGAATGCGAAAGTAACCGCTGAACTGATTGTGATGAAATTTAATATAGAGATACTTGAAGGTGTAGAATCTAGGGATGAACATTGCTACTACAGGCTACTATTTTCTCCCATTTTTTAAGTTTTTCCAGAAATTTCATTGTTTTACGAAAAGGTCTCGAAAAATCCTAAGCGGCCATAGCTTCACGCAGGCGAAGCCGCGAGCAAGTCGCAATATTATAAATTTCTTATTAAATGCTAGCTTCCGATATTATAGTCTTCAAGAACATTACTTGTCATTTGTTAATAGTTAAGCGAATGAATAAATGTATAATTGGACCAACTTATAATTTCATAAAGAAAAATAAGAAAGAACGAAAAATTGCAACGATACAATAGGATTGGCCTAGTTTTAGATCCAGCATAATTCAAAAGTAAACACTACTAGCTAGTTTACTCAAAGCTCTACATCAATAAACCTAACAAACGACTATATTCTCTTCACTAGAGAGAACTTATATGATAAAAAAACACAATAAAATATAAAAAAATATTATCGCTTCGTATATTACAAAAACAAGTTAAAATATTTTTGACAGCACTAAAACAATGCCTTTAAATTTCAAAACCTTTGCGTTCAGTTCGAATTCAATTTGCAAGCTCTATCGAATATGTTGACTCGTGTAAATTTCCATTATAGAGATTTTGTGAAAGTACACATAGGCGTAAGGTTGGTTTGTATTATGCGTTGTTTTGATTACTGTATTGCAATAGAAAGTGAATTGCCAAGTCATTTAGAAAACGTATAAAATTTTGAACGCAGCGGCATTTGAACCCGCGCCACTTAAAAACCGTTCAAATCCCGCTGCGTCCAAATTTTTATACGTTTTCTAAATATGTCTTTTTCAATTACGTTAGTGTGTGAATAACACTTTAAAAAATAATAAAACAATGTAAGTTATTTGCCGTTTGATTAGTTCACTCTCGTACGCAAATTTCACAAAACTAACGTTTTTAATACAAAAACCATAAACATATTAAAACTCAATTAAACAGGTGAGAGAACAAAAGATGTTTTAAATAATTTAAATGATTCAAATAGTTCACACTAGAATAGTAATAGATTGCATTTGGCAGAATTTCAAATTGCGGCGTTCTTTATGAAAATATAAATCACAGCGGCCACGTACCTGAGTGCGGTTAAATCATTTACTCGTATATTCGTATGTGAAAACTATCAGTGATATCATTGTTTTGAACCGCCTTTGTGAGAATTTGCCTTTAAATTTATTATAACTTTTTTCAAAAAGGCGTGTTATGGAAATAAATTATATTGTTTATATTGACGTTTCATATAAAATACGAAGAGAACAAAATTTGAACTCGTGTCTTATTGGATAACGTTTAAGCAAATTCAAAAAAAGTTCGCCAGCTTAGCAGCTTCACACATTTCCCGCATTTCCGCTTGACTGATAGAGGGAACCTAGTGCCAAAACACTCCGTTCTTCATTTTCCGCCCGATATCGAGACATTGCGTGTTAAGTGGCGGAACTCAGCACTGCGTTTTGTATTAGGTACCAATAATTGTGAAAGTATTAATAATATTTTTTAAATATAATGATTTATCCAAATGGTAATCGAACCTACAACTGTAGTACAGTCAAACACTATACCACTACGTCAAAATGGCCTCTCAAGTAAAATGAACGAACACATTATTTAACTGACTTGTACATTTGGATCTGATAACCTAGGGACGAATTATTCGAATCAAACCGCTAGCAATATTTATTTCAATTCAATTAATATTAGAAATGACACTTTAAGTGTACTTTTTACCGATACAAAAAAATACAGCATACTGCGAGTACAAGCTCGCAGTATTTGAACTCGCACCTCTGGAACCCTAGATTATTCTTAGACGCAATCCTTGCATAGCGTAATTTAGTAAAAATCTCCGCACAAATTCCAAACGTATAATAACAAAAATAAGTTGTACAAAGCCGACAAAAATTTCAACGTAGCTAAACGTATACCTACCTAATTGACGGAGAGGCGGAGAGTCCTGAAAGAGAGAATCCAGCTACGTTGAAATTTTTATACATTTTC
Organism: Podotricha telesiphe; assembly: GCA_038994665.1. NCBI lineage: Eukaryota > Metazoa > Arthropoda > Insecta > Lepidoptera > Nymphalidae > Podotricha > Podotricha telesiphe. The sequence continues at coordinate 353,144 of JAOYRR010000315.1, read as the reverse complement.
TTATACCAAAGTGTGTATTTGAATTAAATAACAATAACACTTAAAAAATGTTATAACAAAATAAAATACGTTGTTGTTTTCTAAATATGTCTCTTTCAATTTATTATTAGTATTTAATAAATAGCATTCTCTCTTGCCAAACGATTGTTCGTAGAATAATCTTTGGGTAGCAGAAATTTGTAAAAATCTCTCTACAGAGATGCTAACAACAAATATAAGTTGTAATAAAGCGTGTAAGAATATCGACGTAGATGGATGTGGAAGGCGGTCCTCTGACCGAGCGCTTGAACGGTTTCAAGAGGCTTCATATCCCGCTGCGTCCAAATGTTTTATACGTTTTATAAATATGTCTTTTTTTTTTAAATATGTATTAAGAGTTTAAATCTTCAACCATGAAATAGCTACATTGATATTAAAACTAGCGACCCGCTTGCGGCTTCGTCTGCGTAAACTACACGACTAAACTGTTGCATTTTTCCCCCGTCCGCATTTGTACTTAAATCACAAACTTTGCTTAAATATATAATTTACATGACCGAAATTTTTTTATTTATTACAATCAATTGAAATAAAACTGGGTTCTGTTGTATATGTCTTTCATATACATACAGCGATCAGTTACATTTTTATTATATGTATAGATTAACTGTGGCGACACAACACATTATAACAAAAAAATTATTTATAAGAAATAATAAAATTACCCATCAATTTGTGTAATAACATCCAATGTGTACTTATAAGGTATCAAACTTTATTATTTCTGATAACATATATTTAATGGACCTGATAAAACCAAATTACCGCGGTATTACTTTGCATTAAGCTCTCATAATTAGAGGATTTGAACAACAATAATATATATTGTTTGATATTAATTTGTGTTTTGTTTTGTTTGGTTTTGACCAAAGGACGAAAAATAGTAATCGATAATTATATTATATTCAAATATCTACACGTCACGTAAATATAGAAAGTTGAGTTCCGTCACCCAACACGCAATGTCTCAAATTGTGGTGGACAATGAAAAATCGTGTGCCTTCACGCGAGGTCTGCTGTACCATGATATGGGGGGGGCGTGAAGCAGCTTTTTTGTACATCAATATGCTACTTTTCGCATTTTGCAGGGAGAGCAAGTAACCAGTAATAGTATAGTGATAGATCATTCCTCGAAGAATTGCCCAGCTGAAGTGGCAGTGGGCGAGACACATAGCCAGGAGAACCGATGGCCGTTGGGACAGTAAGGTTCTCGAGTGGCGACCATGAACCGGACGACGCTCAGTGTGCAGGCCCCCTAACAGGTGGACCGTCTCGTCAAGGTTTCTGGATGCCGCTAGATGCGGGAAGCGCAGGACAGGTGATAGAGATGGAAAAGACATATTTAAAAAAAAAAAAGTGAACGCCGCGTTATATGTAACTAAACCACGGAAATATCTGCATTATATATATTTGCTACCGAGAAATAATACGAACGCGTTCTCAGACAAAATCGTGGTGTCATCACATAATTAATCTTAAAACAAATATTGTATTCATTTTCATTAATCATCGCACTTTTAGAAATAATAGACAGTTAGAAGTTACATTTGACATGCTGATTGAGATATCCGGTAAGATGAGTTTTTCGGCAATTTGTCATCCTTGTATTGGTTAAAGGTTCATCAGGTGTATTTTTTTTAAATTAATAATAATTTTTTTTATATTTTAATGTTATAAAAAGGAGTGTAAAAAGCTCACGTAGCATTATATGACCCTATCACCTATTCAAATTCGTCCAGGTTTCTTAGTTAGCTTTCAATTGTTTTATGCTTGCCCTGCGTCTATCAATGTCAGAAAATCTTTTGGTCGACTTCTTTCCGTCGGATTTGTTTGTAAAATTGCGAACGAACCGGAATCCGATAACTGTGCAATAATTTCGTATGAACCTCATATCCTATCCAAGACGAGCAGAATAACGAGAAAATAAGTATAAGCGATTTTTATAAATTCGAAAACCTATTTATTCTGAAGAGTGTTGTTTTCAAAGGTATCTGTTGAAGTGAATTCTTATAACAAAATCGGATTTGAACGAAATTGGAGCAAGATATACAAATTTTATGAACACTATGTAACTGTTCGATAAACCTCAACACGTGTTGCATATCGAATATTATAATATCTCGAACATACACTAGTCATATTAGATGAGTTCATTAACATGTAGGAAGGACGACATAGCTCTATCAAATATATTATTTAATACATATTATTAATAATTTACCTTATGAAGAATACATAAAGACGATTTTTCCGTAAACTATTTAATAATATTTGTATGAATAAAATTCTTCGAATAGTAATTTAAATCGACACTTGTTTGTATTAAGAAGCTATGCTTTGAATATTATAATGAGATTAAGTTTTGCTTATTTAAACTTTCTATATCATCATTAATGTAAATATGATTAAAAATATATACGTAACGTGTCGATGTTTATGTTCAAATTGGCATAGCAGTATAATCAGTTAATTATTTATTTATTACATAAAACATACAATCACGTGAGATTCGAATCTGCTACCACTCTCTTAGAAGTTTATATCAACACATCGAAAGCACCACAGAATTGTTACTAAATCACGCGTAGAATGTATAAAAAACACTTTAACACTGTTTCATCTATTCGAAAATCGCTTAAATAAACAATATATCCGAATTTACGTTAAAAAACTGATATGCCATACGTGCATAACAAACGAACGAGCTATCAGATACGGGGCGCTTGTACGGTTCGAATTTTAATAAGACCAGCGAGCAACATCCCTCGAACTCGTAAATAAAAAAAACAGCAGACCCTCCCGATAATAGCGGGGAATTACAGCCAATAATATGTTCAATAAATTGAAGACTTGGCCCCCCAGGTATTTGTTTATTTTTATTAAAGCTTTATTCTTTTATTATTTTTCAGTAAGCAGTATCGTAGTAACTTAAGCAAGAACCTGGGTATGATGATTGTGATATCTATATCCATTCGGAGAAATGTTGCTTAATATAAATAGGACAAAGCGCTAAAACGCAAAGTCTTTAAAATGGGCGAAGAGTAGACAGTTGAATGTTTTAACACTAAACTTCTTAGTTACTTCTGAAACATACGATTATTAATTTGTGACTTTAATAATGTTTCGTTTAAAAACATATGAAAGAAGTAATTTCGTTCGTTTGTTTAATAAAAAATCTAAAAAAACAGGTAAACGCTTGCATTGCAGGAATGCAAGGTAGCCACAATCTAGTGTCAAGACTCCGTTGTCCACATCCAAAATCGAGACTTTGCGTATTGAGTGGCAGAACTCTACGCCGCACTAGGTCTTACTAAACATGGGAAATGAAAATAATTCAAATATAATTATTCCCAAGTGGGGCTTGAACCCACGACCATAGCTATAACAGTCAGACACTTAATACAAAACAATAAACTTTTTTATTATTGATAGGTTTTGACGTTTTCTGATAGGTGGCGAAAACTTCAACGTTAAACATTTGGATGGCCTTTGATAATAATTATTATATAATACAATATTTCAAATATCAATCATCATATAATTTTTACAGCCAGCAATTTATTTTCAGGTAATAATTTTAAGTATTCTTTTTTATTTCAACTTCTCTATAGAGCGTCTAAGTCGTGTTTAGACACACCGTTATCCACTATACCCTCATTTTTGGAGTCTAATCGTGTTCAAAGCAAAATCCAACCCGTTTTGTCTTATCAAAATATAAAAGTATTATAAATGTCTCCCCAATGGGAATCGAACCCTTACCCATCGTATATACACTGCTAACTGCTTAAAAACTATTCCACGATAACATCATTTTTATTTTCAGTCCTTTTTTTTCAGCTTCATGCTTTTACTAATATAGTAGAGTAGGCAGAGAGAACCTAGCCTCAAGACACTCCTCCAATTTCCTCGTGAATACACAATGTCTCTAACATTATGGATTGAATGGCGGAACTCAACGTTTTATCTTACTAGAGATGAGAAATCAAAATAATTAAAAAAAATATATCCCCCCCATTAGTAAATGAACTCGTATTTACAATCAGACGCCACCACTACGCCATATCCATTGATTTTTAGTTACTAATTCAGACAAAATCTTGATATAATAAACATTACATATCCCTTTTATTTGCCTACTCGGTTATTAAACTTTAAAGTTCCTTTAAAGGTCCAGTTGACCCATGCGTGTTGCCATTGCTGGCAGCGTGACTCTCCCACACGTATTTTAGTCGCCTCTTACGACACCTCCGATACCAGGGTTATCCTATTCTCTAAGAAATCACACGGCCAAGAAAATGAACATATATTTCAATATTTTTTTATTTATCTAATTTATACCAAACAATTCAATTCAACGTAAGAAAATCTTGCAGGGTGGTTTGTAAAACTATTTTAATCACTTTCAACTGTAAGTTTTCTTCAAAATTTTATTATTTGCACACGTGTCCGGATCTGATGATAATGCGATATTTTCATAGAATCAGTGTTATATCTTTGCCAGGATGACCAGCATTAGGACAAAATGAGCTTTAAAATGGGATTTTCTTCATTAAACATATAAATTTAAAAAGAATATAATATAGTTGGTAGAAAAAGAATTGAAAGAATGAATTTCCTTAATGACTCACTTTGCCTAACTACATTTGATATCGAAACGATAACGGATTCGGATTCGGGTGGAAAGTAGAGAACGGACTGTCTTGACATTAGATTCTCTTTGAATACCCTACTGCAGGAGAAATCGTGAAGGTGAAAAAATATGCATTTTTAAAGCCTCTTAATTTTGAGCAAAAGCTGATATACATAAGTAATAATCTTGGGATTTTGATTAAACTATTAACAGACTTAGTTATAGGAACCCGTTGGTAATATGGTGTTGACTTGTAGATAAAATAAACAATCTGATAACTAACCTTGCCAAGGGAGTTTACCCAGAAGTTTGTGCATTCTCAACATAACTAAACTGTCTGGTCAGCGAGATAAGGCGGCCCTAGTTTCTTATACTATATATAATAGAGAAAGGAATGTATATTATATTATATTATTATAATTTAAGTCGTCGTGGTAGAGTGGGGCAGCATCTGATTGTAAACTCGATGTTTGCAAGTTCAAGCCCCACTCGGGGAGTGCTTTTATTTAAATGATTTTCCACACAATGGTAAGGTGGCATTGAGTTTATACTCAACATGCAATATCTAGAATTTGGTACGAAGGAGAAATCGGAATGTGAATGCAGGACCCTTTATCTATATAAAAGCGAACATGAAATATACAAAATCCCTTGGCTGTAAATATAAAATGTTGACCGTGAAGCGTAAGAACTCTCGCAACTTTAAAATGTATTAATAAAACACAATATCTGAAAAAAAAAATTATAACAGGGTTTCGCATGTATGCATGGATTTTTCTACAGTAGCCACCTAGTTAAAATTTAACTGGCAAATTACTTAGGGATTTCCATAATATGAATGAAATATAATATTTTTCTGTTTTCATGAATGTCAAGGCACACTTCACATGAAATTTTCATATAGTATACATTTTCCATATTCATATATATATATTTGTATAACAAATACTTGTATAGTATAAACTACGTGTTCTCTGTACAAGTATACAGATGTGGAAAAGCGTATGATGCATATGAAGCGTATGATTACGATGTGTATAAGTTAAGCAAATCAACTTGGGCCGCGATCGTGTGTAATGTAACAAGTAAAAAGTAAAACAATGAAGCAGAAAGTGTTCAAATTAACAAAGTACCAATTTATTACGCTACGCGCGAGCTATTTTCGCCAAGCTGTTATATTAGTCCTAGCTCAAATAGCGGACGGCGTAGGACTTTTGTACTTTCATTGAGCACATCACTTTTAGTGTCGAGAGATAGTAAAATGTTTGGCAAATTTAGTTTTTAGGTAGGCAAAACTAGCGTATTCTTGAATGCTAATAAAGGCGTCGGGCAAAAACCACTCGCTAACCACTCTGCGAGAAAAAAGCTTTAGGCCATTGTAGCGCAGTGTTACATCGTCTGACTATATACACGATGGTTATGAGTTCTATTCTCACTCCGGGGAATTTATATATACTTAAATTATTTTCATTTTTCCCCTCTGGTGATAAGACAAATCGTGGCGTCGAATTCTCAACACGTAATGTCTCGAATACGAGCGGAAAATGGAGAACGGAATGTATTGACACTTCCATAACCTGCTCTATTTTAACTTTATTTACTTTAACTAATCTTTTACATTCTGAGGAGTTTACAACTCTCTTTGAGACATGCAGAAATGTATATTTAACACATATACATTTTTTGGCATTGAAGTAAATAAAGCTAAAAATACAATATACATTTTTTTCACCTTCACGCTGTTGCCCGCATAGTAGGATAGTTTGAAAAACCTGCCGTCTAAACACTCTTTTCTCTATTCGACATTGCATGATGAGCGACAGAACTCAACGCCGTGCTTTATTATTACAATATAATATAATATTTCATATATTATTAGAATATTATATGATATATAAAAAAAAATTAAACAAATCCAAATATTCTTAACATATATTTAAACAAAAATAACAAAGTCAACCACAAAGCCGTTTACAGAAACTTGGCCATATACCCAGATAATATATAAATAGACGTATATTGTTAGAATACATTGAATATACTACTTTAAGCTTTAACGCGTTTAATATGCAAATAATTGCAAAATATATAGCGGTGGGAAGCTGCTATGTATAAATTAAATAAATATCGTTGTTAAAAATTCTTAAAGGATTAAATTTGAAGTTCCTATTTTGTTTTTATTTTTATAGGAAATGATGCGCTACGGCGCATTGGAACTACGGTTCCATGGGACGTATCAGACACACGATGGTTGCAGGTTCAGATCTCGATTGATAATGGGAAATTGATTATATCTATTCAAACTGATAAATAAAATTGGAGAGTTGGAGAGTTTATGTTTGTAATATTGCTGCTTTATACTAAATGCATATGTATGTATACACGGTACATATGCCCAATACAACATTTTTTATAATTTTTTCTGTTTGTTCCGGCTTATCATTGGAACGGCTCGACCGATTTTGACGGAACGTTGACTAGCAAACAGCTGATGTAATAAGTATAAAATAAGGGTAGTTTAACTTATAATTCCACGTGGACAAAGTCGCGGGCACAGCTAGTTTTATTTATTTTAAGGAAAAAAGTCTTGAATTGTTGCTGCAAGTGGAGAGCGGAGAGTATTTTGACATTAGGTTTTCTCTGAGGTTCTTTAAGTTCCTCCTATACCTCTTGTGCAGCCACATTTTACATAACACACATCATTTATATATACCTTATAGTTTAAATACATAAATAAAGCTAACAAAAAGGTAAACAAATCAAATATATTGTTCTGAAAACTATCCACAGACGTAGATAAAAATGCTAGGCGCGGCAATGCTTCCAGGCAACCAATGCAACCTTTTACCGATCTGCTACGGACTTAGTCTATAAAGGGGTCGCCTCTGCATTCTTTATTGACCTAATGATCTATTTTTGCTTACTGGCTTTATCGTATAACAGTTACGTTCGTTAAAACTTTTTGTAAGCTCATATTTTCTAGTCTTTGACTATAGCGAACTTTATAAAAGTACAGTATATTTCTAAAAGGATTTGCGGCAAAGTTTGTTTTTAGAACTTGTTCATGATAAAATTATTAATTTTGTATTTAATTTTTGTTTTTAATTAATGATGCTTAAAAAGAAGTATCAATAAATTAAATAGAAATAGAAATTATACCAATGAACATTTTCGAGAGAATTAACTGTTTAATGACAAAATGAGTACTGTTTTGTAAGTTGCCATGTGATTTAAGGTATTGTCCATGGTTTATATATTAAAATTAAGATTCTTGATGAAATTTAAATATGTATCTTCGTAGGACAAGGACTAGTAAAATCAACATTGGTTTGTAAATATTTTTTGTCTTGATGAGCAAGAAGAAAGCATGTTCAATACAAACGTCTGGGATAAATCACATGGGATTCGAATCTGCGTACATTCTACTCAGTCAGGAATGCCCCCACTCGGCTACGGCTACAATTACAAGTATTTACTATGTAGAAATTCTATAATGTATTTTTTTAAATTAAAACTCAGTCTAGCAACTCCTTAATAAAAACCAGTAGTTTGAATGCCAATAAATATCAATTTCTGGTCCATAGATCTCTTTATCCTCTCATAATTTTATGTTATTTTTATGAAGTTGCTAAGGAAATATTCTTTAGGCTAGTTTTAGCGAAATATTATAATTGATTAATATAAAGCAAGAGTCGAGAAATTTAATAATGTCTTTCTTAAAATAGTAATAATCTTCCAGAGAACCAGTGATTAATATTACAACTCAGTGATGACAAATAAACTTTTCCTGCATCTGTGGAGGTTGTTTCCAACAGTCAATTAAAATACCTTTCTCATTTACCACTTATTTCCAATAAATATCTTAGGAAATTGAAAAACATTTTTAGAAAACGTATAAAATTTCGAACCCGCGCGTCTTGGACAACGTCCAAGCGCTTTGACCGCTAAGATATGCGTCCTACGTCCGGCTACATCGAAATTATTATACGCTTATTACAACTTATTTTTGTTGTTAGCATCTCTAGAATAAGTAGAGATTTTTACAAAATTCTGCTACCCAAAGATTATTCTAAGCTGGATTGATTATTCTAAGCTCTTTCTTTTAATATATGGATGGATAATAATAAATAAAGTCTTCTACACATTTAAGCTTTTTCCCGCATAGCAGGATAACCAGAGAGCTGCAAGGCACTCCATCCTCCACTTTCCACCTGAAATTGCTTATTGAGTGGCGACACTTATTTAAGTATCAGAAGCAGAAACAACCAATCACAGTTACATTCAGACGCTATCCCTAAGCGCCTCGATGGCACTTTAAAGTCTTCAGTCATTTATAATTTTCCGCTCTTACAATTTTAGTTTTGGTAAATATTTTGAAAATTCTAGATATTTTGTACAGTAGTATTCAAATTGCTAGCTCATTTAGATTCCAAGCTTAATGGTCAATGCATAATTTAGTCGTCATTCGCCACAAACCTTCAGTCTTAGATATCTAGGAGTATAAATTTACAGCACACGTAGCCGCTAGCCGCTAGCTCTGCAAATTAAACGGTAGAACTGCTTTGAAACAACAAATGAACGTAAAGAACATTTACCATTTGACCTAATTTCTATATTTTTAAATGAATTGTACAATTGAAATATATTTTAATACCTAGAGAGAGGCCACTGGGAGAAGTGGGACAGTTATGGGTTTGGTTTCAAACCGGGGGAATGATTATATTTAAATTATTTTTATTTCTCTGCTCTGGCCCTACCTAAGACGCAGCGTTAGGGCTCCGCCTCTTAATGTCTAGACTTCTGTCTGAAAGTGGAGAACTGACTTAATACTGAGAATAATATTATAAATATCTTTGAACGTGTCACATTTTCGGATTTCCGCAGTCTTTAGTTCTTTTATTCATAGAAATGCATAATTGCAGATTATAAGTGCATATAAACATTTATAAATCATAGTCATAATAATATATATATTTTTTAAATTTCTTTAATTTTTAATTAAATTGTAATAAGCTTATAAAAATTTCGACTCGATTAGGTCGGGTCTAGAACGTATGGCTTAGCGGTCACAGCGCTTGGACAGCTTTCTAGAGGCGAGGTTTCGAGTCCCACAAGGTTAATATTTTTATACGTTATCTAAAAATGTTTTTCATATAAAAAGTTAAGTGTGTGAATATAACACTTTAAATATGTTAAAGTACTAAATTAGGTTCTTTATCATTCCGTTTATTTGTTATTTTTGGTAACACGTTCCTCTTTAGTGTCAATGCGTTTTAGGATTTTTATTTACTGTTATATAACTGGAACTTATGGGATCGGCATCATCAATCCTACTAGAGGCTGTCGAGTGCAAAACATTAAAATACATTGTTTGGTTCGGGCAGTAGCCCAACAAGCAATATTTCCAAGAAATTTATTATTATTGATGTAGGTGTTTTATTCAAGACTCTTTAGCCTTTCCTCGTATAGCTTAGTGCAGTTCCTAGGGTTAATAACCCTGTTGAAGCGAAAGCAAGTTGCCCGAACAATGTGTTGTGTGTAGTTTGTACAAAAGTTTATATCAAACACATGATAGTCAGTTTGTACGATTTTTTTATAATTTAATATAATTCTAATGAAACATATTGTCTTACTTATTGTATTTGTTTTTAATATAATTTTTTTGTGCCAAATATCATACTCCACCGTCCGTATTATTTTCGTAAAAAAGATTTGAAAGTTTTTTCTTTACTTAGTAATATTAATGTATAATAGAGTATACCGATAATTAATATTTTGTGATACTGTTATATAAAAGTGTGTAAAAGAGAGTTAATGAGTTGAGAAGTTGTATTCAGTGCTAGGCAGCAAAAAGGCAAACCGCTCAATTTGTATAGGCGTCTAAATTAAACCTAAAAGTTAAGCGCTTATATTCTAGTAATTTTCGTAAGGGAGCTTTCATTGCTTTGGTACAATTAATGTTTAACCTCTAACTGTTTATTGTAAGATAATGAGATAAGTTGCGCCATTAATATGATTCATGGCTACGACAACACTACCGTGGGAATTACTGTTGATTTATTCTTTTATAAATCATCGCCTAAGTATATATGAGTTTATGATGTTAAATGTGGCAAAGATATTATATGCAAGAATCCTTTCCTTTTTTTTTAATTAGGCGTAGAGTATATTCAAAATATTTAATTATAAAAATACCCATGGACCTACACGTCGTCGAACCTGCAACTTCCGCCACAGATAGCTGTGAAATGTAAGTCAGTTAATGATTAATTCATTTTATTCCGGAGGTTGTATTATTGATTTCGATTCATTAAACATTTGAGTAATATTAATATGCTTTATTGTTTCCACAAGTTTACAAAGAACAACAGAGAATAAAAATTGCAATGGAAAATAAAATGTACTGCAGGCGGCCTTATCGCTATAAGCAATCTCTCCCAGGCAACCCTAAGGTGTAGGAGTAGTTAAGTCGGTAAGCGCTGTACTTGGTTTATACATATACAAGGTGGGCCAGAAGAAATCACCCTATTGGCAGATGCTCTTATTTTTGACGGCCTTATTTTCAAATGGCGGCCAATGTTAAATTTGTTTTAACATTTGTGAACTAGACAAATGTAGAATACAAGTGAACAAGCCATGTAGCGATACACTCCCCAAGAACGCGGAGTAATCGTATCTATTTTTTTGCGTAACGCCGCAGCGCGAATTTCGTCGCCAAAAGAAATCATTACTATTACATACATTCATCACTATTGGAAGATGCTCTATTTTTTGCAAATAGCGGCCAATGTCAAATCAGTTTTGGCATTTGTGAATTAGACAGATGTGTTCTACAAGTGAACAAGTCATGGAGCGGGTCGTCCGGCACCGACTGCGCAAACACTGCGCCGTTTGGCCACCAACTTTGAAGAGTATGGGACCACACGAGACGCTGCCAAGAGTGGCCAGCCCCGGAACGCCCGTTCTGCCGAGAATATCGCCGCTGCTGTTACTGTGGATATCGAGCTATATAGCCAGATACATCGACCGTCGACTCGCAATTAGCCGTCAGCCGGTCGTCCCTAGAGCGAATTTTTTGGTCAAAGACCTGCCTGCATGCCTGTCGACCGACAAACGCGTGTAACCTACGCCCAAGTCATCATCGGATTACTTCTTTTGGTCCACCTTGTATATGAATATAAATATGTATATATATATATATACATATATGTGTTTATATATATATATATATATATATATATATATATATATATATATATATATATTTATATATATATTTATATATATATATATTTATATATATATTTATATATATATATATATATATATAAACAATAAAAGTACATGCATATATACAAAAATATTTATGGTTATATTAACTATACAATAAAAGTGTATAATAAGTTTATATAAAAAGTTTAAAAAAAATTTTGTTTATCATTTGTACTACTGACTCTCAGTCTAGTATTCAACCAAATTACCAATTGTAAATGGCCAAAATATATTTTTATTACATACAAATACTCTCATATCAGAATTTGAAGCCACTTTCATCATAAACATTGAACAATTTTCATATGGTAAGCTTATAAAAAAAGTAGAAACCGACGGCAAAATAACCAAGAATAAACTACAAAATTAAATACATTTGTTTTTTAACGAGTGTTGACAGTGTTGTATCATACTCGTAACACTACAGGCAGTTATCACAATTATTGGACTTGATTCAGTTTATTTATTTGTCTGACCTCGACTTCCGAAAGAATTCGGCAAACAGCCAGGTCCTATATAATTAAATAACTTGGAACGAAGTATGAGCCCACAAAAATTAAAAAGTTTCATCAATATAATATGTCAATTAGCTCAATCATACAAATCATGCAGACAAAAACTCGTTTCATAGCGTAATCATGGCACGAACGTAATTAGTTTTTTATTCCATTCGTGTTTCGGTCGACTCTCAATACCAACAATATCGTTACTGTTACTAGAAAAAAATTCCTCATTTTTTTCCCAAATTTCGGTGTTGTCAGAGAGAACCTAGTGTCAAAAAGTTTTCGCCCACATTCGAGATATATGTTGCGGGTAATGCAGCTAACTAAACGGGTCGCTTTGTCTCCTACTGCGCTGTTACCAACTACAAATAAATAAATTTCATTATAGCTTACTGTCTCTATCAGTTAAGCAAGTCCTCGGTAAGAGAACTGTCAATATCAATCTAAAGCCTTGTTAGAGCCATTATTCTGTTTCCGTATAATCGATGCTTCACCTATCTATTACTCATTCCCATATAAAGGTGACATCATTTTATTTTTCTAACACTTTATTTTAATGTACTATATGTCTTTTTTTTTGTAGTTTTTTTTTTATGTAAAACACATTTAACGGTGTTTTATATGGATAAGAAATTAATGTGAAAACTTTAAAGGCATATAAAACTAAAATATCGCTAAATTAGTTTCATTAAATATAATGTACCGAAATAATCGCATATGAAACATGTAACAAAACATGTGCAGTCAAATAGAGAACCTCATTTTCTCACTTTTTTGAAGTTAAATTTGAATGTTAGATTTAAAAAAGCGGCTTTTGTAATCTGTGCACTATAGAAATGGAATCATCAATCATCATTCTAAAATACTATATTTAATAATAAATCTTTCTGTGGTTAAACATTCCTTTATCAATGTCCCTCTTGAGAGGAGTACGAAAAGAGCGGACACAACTCCTGCTATGTTCACATTTTTTAAACATATGTTTTTAAATTTCAAACAAAATGCGTATAAGTAACTAACTATTGCTAATAGTTGTATACTTGTTGTAGGTAACCTAGCGAATCAGCAAATTCAAAAAAAAAGTGCCATATCCAAAAGAGTTTACACACAATGTGTTCATTTTCGTTTGTTTTTCTGTTCCCACATAGATTAATAGAGCGATGTTTCATAAGCGTCTTCGAAATTAACAAATATTTAAATTAAGATTATCTTTTTAACCTTTTTTCATACTTAGTCTGGCCATAAATACTTGTAGTGTTAAAATTATTTTTGCAATAGATTGTCATGTCCTAGAAAAATCTTATAATGTTCTCTTATAATGCAATGAAGTAAAAAGGGTTTTTATGTATAGTTTGATTGTTACCTACATAAATAACAAAAAATGTTCGAACTGTATAGAATAAGAATTTTGCTTTTTGTTATTTTGTAAAGCTTTACAGTACTTATTTATTTACTTACATTTGCTTGCTTATATCCGTTGTGTATACTTTTGTATGGTGCTAGGTGGAAAATAAAACGTAAATAAACGTAAATAATATGTAACCAAACACTTAACAAAGTGAACTAAGTCAGAGGGAGATAAACTAGAATATTGGTGTAATATCATCTATAATGTAACAAACTACTTTTAAATTACACATTTTACTATTCTCAATATTTTTATTACATTTTTAATAGCAAATACCTATTACAAAATTACAAATAATAACAAATAATTAATCAAAATTGAAAAAATAGCAACAGAATATTAAATAAAAGAAAGTTACGTAAAGTACCTAAATAATAATAATAATAAATTGGAAAAATAATTTTAATAATAATATAATACTTAATTAATGAACTTCGGCAGTTATAGGTTACTAGCAGCGTTAACGGGTCTCTATTTTTTTTTTCTACGCGTGACTTGTTTTGCATTATATGCAAGGTACCAGTCGAAGACGATTAATTGAGACGATCGCATTTTTATAATGGTGCACTCTTGACTGCAAGTAAAAATAAACCTTACTGTCTGTTTAATAAGTGTCCGATTCTCTACTTTTTGTGTTAGTCTACGAGTTCTCTTTTATATTGTTTATTTTTTTTATGTGTTTTCATTTATAATGTGTATTTTTCTTCTGTGGTGTGTATTGGTGGAATAAAATTAATATTTTGATAGGGATATAAAAATACTTTAATTTAACTCACCATAATAATTCGAGAACTGTATAGTGTAAACCATCGTATACATTTCCCTATATACTGTTATAATTAAAAATAAACAAAATATTACTTTTGAGTGTGGCATCTGTCATTTTTATATGAATTTTCATTGTTTTTTTAATTTCGCGCCAATATATTGTAAAATATTTTGTGATATTGAAATGGAGTGAGGTGACAAAGAGAATAGAATCGCTGTGATTGTATTACATAAATAAGGTATGGAGGCATAAACAATTTTTAAAATTATTTATACACTTATCAAATATTTGTGTACCGGGCTATTGATACGTACAATGACCTGTTTGTGATAGAAAACCGTCCACGTAGTGTTTGTACCATAAAAGTGGTCAAAGCAGTAAGGGAAATCCTAATTTGAAAAAGTCCTCTCCGAAAAATAACACCTAGAACCATTTCAAAAGATGACTTAGGATTTGCAGCCTATAAGAGACACACTGGTAATTTTTTAACTGATAATTTACTTTATAACTTCTTAAGCGGTACGCCAAAGGAACAAAAATGTTTACGAATAGAGCATTTATAGAATTGAGAAATATTTTAACAAACAAAAGACCGTATTAATATTTTAACATTTCTTTAACACTGTCAGAACACACACTTAGGAAATTGAAAAACATGTTTTAGAAAAACGTATAAAAATTTGAACGCAGCGGGATTCAAACTCGCGCTTCTTGGAAACTTTTCAAGCGCTCCGACCGCTATGCGTTCTATGGTTAGCTGCATCGAAATTCTTATACGCTTTTTACTACAACTTATTTTCGTTCTTTATTATTGGTGCTTAACTTTGTTGCCGACATATTGATATATTACACTAGCACGCTAATAGTAATAAATGTTACGTACAATAAAAAAATATATATTTCTTTGTAACTATATTTATGACAAGACTTAGTACTTATAGTAAATTAAAACGTAGTAAGTACTAGATAAGATTCCTTAATTTATTAATAATTACACCTGAAATAAAGAGAAACTCTGACATAAGAATTTGCCTGTCATGTTTTTCCTTTATTGTCAATATATATTTTCCAGCCTCAAAGTCATTACTATAATTCTATGAACCAAAAAATAGACAGCCCACTTTCAGATCTTAATGTTGTATTTTAAAAGTCATGTTATATTACACTGTAATAGAGTATAGTCAACTTAAAGCATAAGTCAAGAAAAATCCTCGGTGGATTTTTCTAGTGGATTCTAAACATAAGTGAATTGTGAAGAATACTTGCTGCCCGAGTCGATGCCACCTATAATTAAATAACTTACACAGATTGCGACATACGGTGCGATTAATTCAATATTTAGATGATATTTTAACAAAGTTTTAGAAATGGAATCAACAACATGGAATGGGATGACTTAGAATGGGACAAAATTGAATGAAAAAAATAAAATATCAATAAAATGTCGAAAAAGGCTACATGTTAGAATATTTATTTTTAACATTTTTTTAAAGTGGTAATCGCACACTTAGGAAATTGAAAATGACATATTTAGAAAACGTATATAAGCGTATACGCATATGCGTTGAACGCATGGCTTAGCGGTCAGAGCGCTTGAACGGTTTTCAAGAAGCGCGGGTTCAAATCCAGCTGTGTTGAAATTTTTATACGTTTTCTAAATTACGGTTTTCAATAGGCGCGGGTTCAAATCCCGCTGCGTTCAAATTTTTATACGTTTTCTAAATATGTCTTTTTCAATTTCCTTAGTGTGGGAATAACACTTTAAAAAATGTTAACAAAATATATATTTAATAAATAGCATTCTCTCTTGCCAGACGATTGTTCGTAGAATAATCTTTGGGTAGCAGAAATTTGTAAAAATCTCTCTGCAGAGATGCTAACAACAAATATAAGTTGTAATAAGCGTATAAGAATTTCAACGTAGCTGGAGGTGGGACGCATGGCTTAGCAGTCAGAGCGCTTGAACGGTTTTCAAGAGGCACGGGTTCAGATCCCGCTGCGTTTTTATACGTTTTCTAAATATGTCTTTTTCAATTTCCTTAGTGTGGGAATAACACTTTAAAAAAGGTTAACAAAATGTTATCAGTTTTACATAACTTTTAGTGTCCAGCTCTTCAATATTTAAACCTATTGTGGTACTCTTGCCCAAACTGATTTGAGTGTAGTCGTGAGTTCGATTCTATAAGCTAATATTTGTATGTTATATTTTTTACTTTTATGTTAGATAGTAATTTGTTATAAATTACAATGAAATTTTTATTTGTGTAATGTAAGTGACGACAGGCCGAATGAGATTTAGATAACGTTATTTTCAGAGATCTTCAGTAGAAAACAATTGTTTTAAGGGCCGCAGTCTAATTCAAAGGTAATCGCATTCGAATTCGGTAGCCAGATGTAATGTTAAAATTAAATATTAAACAATATAAGAATAGAAGAAGAAGAAAATAATGTTGCGTTTTCTTGTAAATTATGAAAACTATTTAATATTTTTATATGAATACGGACTTTTAGACTCCCCCTTCATCATATACACGCATTTACTGTTATAACTTATATGCTGTATTAAAATTATAACATTTTTCTTTATCATTTCACACACATACTTAGGAAATTGAAAAACATACTTTAGAAAACTTATAAAAATTGGAGCGCACCTGGATTCGAACCCGCGCCTTATACGCCTTATACGCTTATTATAACTTACAACAACTACGTATAAGAATTTCGACGCCGCAGCTAAATGTAGTGCGCATGGCTTAGCGGTCAGAGCGCTTGGACGGTTTCCAACGGGCGCGGGTTACTGTAACTGTAACTTAAAATATTGTTTTCCTGTTGAAAAAGACCATTGTGACAGGACAAATCCTTTATAACCGAACCTATATATTATAACCGAAATTATATACAGTTCCTGAAATCTGTAAGAACGTAGATTATCATCCATAAAATAAATTATGCTAAATATTGATAGTGGTATCGTATTAAACTTTTATAGTAAATCCACAAAGACAAAAATTGTAAAATATTACCGTGGAACATTTTAAAAATAATTAAGGAGAATTATGTAAGCTGTTATTATATTGTCTAATTCTTAGCTTTCTTACTTTATTTTTATTTTTTTATTTATATAGGAAGCAAACGTTACATACTAAGAATACATTTAAATTACAAAAAGCAATAAAATAAAAGTGATTCTTATAAAAAAAATGACTAAAAAAGACAAAAAAAGAAAATCAACAACTACATAATTAATAATTACATTTTCATAATTTCTATACAAATAAGCTAAATAAAATAAATGAATGGTTTGGGGTTATATTAGTTAAGGATATCTTATTTTACAAAATATCTTTTTAGGTTAGCTTTATAGGAATGTAGCGAGTCATTAAATATATCCAGGTTAGAATTTTTTGCTAATGTATTATAAAGATTTCCCTATTAAATGGTGCGTTTAGACCCAAATTTGTTCTCGAGAACTATGTTTTATAATTTTTGTACATGTAATCTTGCATTTGATCTAGGAATAAAAATATTTATTTAATTTAAAAACTTTGAATGTCTCATCGATGAGATAGTTTTAAGGTATTATAATGCTGTAACAAGTCATAATAAATTCGAAGTTCATTAGTAATACGATAAAATTTTTAAAGTTTTCTTTTGTATTATTTTTATGTGATTCGTAATATTCATTCCAAGCTACTAAACAATAGTGTAATTGACTTCTTATGAACGAATTATATAACATCATAACTGTACTGGATTTATTACAAGACTTAGTAGATCTTATAATAAACCCTAATATTCTTAATAATTTTCCTATGATAGCATCTATATGTGGAATGAAACTCATCTTTGCATCAACTGTAATGCGTAAATTCCGTAGTTTTTTAATGAGACAAACTTTTTTAATGAGACAACCATCCACCGTATAATTATAATTAATGTCAGATGTTTTTCTACTAAATGTTATGCTTTGGCATTTTTTGTTATTCAAACTCTTACGATTGACATTACACCATACTACAAGTCTGTCTAAATCTTGTTGCAAGAGATTAGTCTTTTTCTGTTTAAATTTGTTTATAAATTATTAGACCATATGCATACATCAAGAATGCACTGTGATGTTAATACATAACGACATCATTGAAGAAAATGTTAAATAAGACAGCGCCAAGTTTTGATACCTGTGGCACTCCTGAATGTAAAAAAAATAGTCTTGACTCACATCCTCACAATACTACACTAATTTGTCTATTTTGTAAATAGTTTTCTAATTATCTAAACAATTTTCCATGTATTCCATATTCATTAAGTTTGACCAATAAAAGCTTACGATTTACTACATCAAACGCTTTAGCTAAATCTGTATATATACAATCGACTTGCTATTTCTTACAAAACCATGTTGTCTATTTGATAGCATGGGTTTCATGTGCCAAGTAAGAAAGAACAAATTGGTGACTGAAAAATAATTGCAAACACTGTAAAATAGTAATTGGTCTATAATTTTCAATGCATTTATTTCTCCATTTTTGAAAACGGGCACAATTCTAAAGATTTAAATATACTCAAAATTTGAGTTTAACTTATGCTAATATTTGTTATAAATGAGTTATTCGTATTTATACAAACAAAACAGGACACATCAGTAATAGAATCATCACATTCTATAAAATGTCTTAAAAATTGTTTGCAAATTGATCACAAATATTATCTCCGTCTGTATAATCACAGTCATCCAACGTCATTAAAGCCGGATAATCACAGTTGTTGTTACGAAGATTTTTAATATAACTATTAAAATCTTTGGCCTTATATTTATGTCTAATTCTACGCTATCAATGTACTTTTAGTTATCAATATCTATAAGGTGCTGGCATCTATCCCTGAGTATTTTGAATTCAATCTTATCAAGAGGAATACCAAACTTTTTAAATAACATTCATATGTTTATTTTTTTATCTGCCTGTCTGTCAGCCTGTCTCTCTGTCTGTTACTTTGGGTGCCAATCACACAGAAACTACTTGACAGAAATGCATGAATTTTAGTATTGTACTAGTCCGGAGCTATATATAGGATAGCTTTTATTTTGACATTCGATGTAGTTTTCGTAGAAAAAATAAAAAACTCGATAAATACTGAACAAAAATAAATAGTTTTTTGCATATAAATACCTTAAAGTCTGGAGCAACATACATGATCATTTTGTTCTGAACTTTAATGTAGTTTTATAGAAAAAAAATCTGATTAAGTAATGTGAATAGATAAATATCAGAACACAAAAACAATATTAAGATATATGTACAATTATTTCACAAGAATTACAATACGAATGATTTTTTTTCTAATTTTAAGATTAATTTAATCGATTCATAAAGTAAGTAGACGGTGCGCCATCTGTTATCGAATAGGTGACAACACGAACACGCCGTGCCATCTATTAAATAGGTGGTGTTTCTACAAAAGAATATTATTTAAGTCAAATAAAGATTTGTAACAAACGTATATATAGCACAAAAAACATTTTTTTAAAACTAAGTAAGTTAACAAGCCATGCAAAAATAGGTGCAGGGCGTAGCCAGTCAGATTTTATAGTTGCCTGTTATTTTATATCTGTGATAACTTCTCAAGTATTCATGTAAATGAAATAACTAGAGGAATAAATATACATTAAATGGCCAAAGTAACTGATATACAAATTTAGATATAAGGTATGCAATAATTAAAATTATTTAGAGACAAAAATGGTTACTGTGAGTCAACCTTAGGAGAATATGCTATTTCGGATTTTATTGTGGGCCTTTTTATAATAAACATTTTCGTGGTATATTATTTTGATGTACCTCATACAAGCGCTCGATAATAGTTTTATAACGGCTTTTATGACAAAATATCAAATCTCTATTATAAAAATAATTAATTAGAATGTTTTGTGCTTATACCTTTGGGAATAAATTATTTCTAAGCTTATACGTTGGCTCTAGAAATAAATTAGCTAGGTTTTATGAATTTAGTAATGATAAATGACTAGTAAAGTGGTGGAGTTACCAAGTAAATTTATATTAAAATCACAACACACAACTTTACTCAAATAAATGTTTTAGACTTAAATAATTTTACAAGCACTTGTTCTAAAATATTTTCAAAGTGTTCGTATATAATCCAGTGGGAGTATCTGTATACACTTACAACAATGAAATGCTCAAGCTCAGCACAGGCCATTTCAACTGCTAAATAGAGAGGCTCACAATATTTTTACGTTTTTTATATTTATAAGATAGCCACTGCGAATTACTCTTTCTCTATTAAACATAATAACCACTTGGTCATTAAAAATAACCTGAGAGGTTTATCAATATAGGTTCATTATTTATAAAATTATTGATTGAAACGGTTTTTGTCTGTCCTGTAAATTATTTTTTTGCGATACCGTATTACTTTATTATCGAACGTTCTTATTAACGAATCAGTATATAGTGTAATTGATCTTCAAAGTTGCCATGAGATAGATACATTAATAGCAATAAATTATGAAGAGCCAGTAAGATTAATTTCTCGGATAGATGGAGAGTTAATCCTAAAATGCTCTAAATAAAAAATAGAGAGGTACTTTTAACTCTTTTTACGGCCTTTGGATATTACAGATATAATTTCTGTACGTTTTAAAGTGTTATTTTTACAATATGGATAATAATAATTAAAAAATATTGTGTATATAAAACATGAACAACAAAATTTGAATACGCACCTGTTGTGACATCGAAGTCAATGTAAATCTTAATTGGCTGAAGCATTTGGAAGGTGTCCAAGAGATACGGGTTCTCATTCTGCTACGTTCAAATGTTTCAATATTTCAGCATATGTAATTTCAATATACGTTTAATTTTTTTGCTTAGCTTTACGCATAGAATCTGGACCAGAGAGAACCTAGTGGTAAGTCGAATTTCCGGTCGAAATCCGAGACATTGCGTTTTGACGGGTGGAACTGACAATAGTTTCGAATACAGTGGGGAACGAACCAACGATCACCGTGCTTACAGCCAGGTCAATTCACTCACAATATACAAGTTCAATCATTAACATAATCTTCATTTTCATATATGAATAAAATTTCTGTATATTTATGCAATGCAAAAAATACAAAATATAATTGAAATATTAAAATGGACAACTTTCAGAATTTTCTGGGTTTTTTCTGGATTTCTTACATATAATAGGCTCTGTATAGATTTTCAGATCTCTTTATAGCAGAATTGTTGACTTCATTCGGTTCCATTCGCCTAAAGACGTTGGTTCAAAAGATTGAAGAGCTCGGGTTGCCTTGACTTCATTGTGGCATTGATACATCGAGAGAAAAGCCCTCAATGCTGTACGATGCAGGTTAACGTATTACTAAAGGTACCTATTCAATTTTGTCCATTCACTGTATATTTTTAATAATATTGATTTTGTATACTTAATAAAATTTAAATTATGATGATTCTGTTATTGACTGTTAGTGACTCGTGTAATTGTGATAAATTTTATTATAGATCTGTTGACGTTCCAATTTTAAATTCAAATTTTAACTTTCGAATACGTGTAATAATCGTTGTTTATGGTTTTAACTTTATTCCGAGATATATTGCATAATACCTAATTACTTTTAACAAAATGAAAGAATATTACGAGAAATAAAAACTAAATAATTAACTAAGGTAGAATAGAAATGACTTGCTTAGCTTAATGTAAATTTAGCTTTAGTTCTGAGTAATAGTATAAGTCAAAATTAAAAATCAAATGTTATTAAGCAAATAAAGGATACAGACCAGGTGTCTGTAATGTTTACGCATTCGAATAAAAATAATATATCAAGAATTATATATACAATCGACGTTCAGCAATAGTTTGACGAGAGTCACACTATTAACATATGTATATTAACGAATATGAATAGGTATGTTCGCTATTCCGAAAACTAATTATAAATTACAAGGCTTTAAGAGTTTTTTTATGGGATAAATTGACATATAAAACAATATTACTTGTGTATAGAGCAGAATTAATTTTAAAATGTATAGCGGTAATGTCTATTTCATTTTGGAATGCCAGCGTTCAATCACTTAATGGGCGAAAATGGTAGATAGGTGCCTGCATGACCGTATTGGAACACCATTTGCGAATAGACCTTGTGGTTTCGTTAAATGTCCTGAGTTCACTTCAGTTTTATCCAATTTGTAACGTGCAGAGTATAGTGCTGATATGAACAATACAATATTATTTAATAGTACCAAATATTTTAATTTGGCGTAAATAATAATTAATTATATTGTGTGTTGAGTAACTAATCATCTATTTTTACTCCGTCAGGGATACCTCCAAAACCTTTCTTGGATTACATAGAATGTACCTAATATACGCATAATTTTCTATGTGAAGGGAAGGGAAGGGATATAATTTAGTACCTTATTAAAAAGAACTCAGCTGACGGAGTATTATAAGAGTTAACTTTATATGGAGTAGATGTGCATAAAAGCCAATATTTTTCTTAAAAATCCGTTAGGACTACATTGAACTTATAATATAAATATAATTGTCTATAGTCACATATACGTTGCTATGGCAACGCGTATTTTACGCGTCAACCAGTATCAGTACAAATAAGAATATCTGGCAAATATACGTATTACGGAAATATACTGTAATACATAATAATATTGTTCGTTTGCAAAATGGTTTATTAATAAACACACATAAAGTCTAACAATAACATTAAAATATATGAATATTAATTTGCGAGTAAAACTAACTCAACATTTATCATTACTAATAGTTTGTAACGAATATAACAAACAGTATATTAATTAAAAGTTCATAATAAATTATATAAAAAATTATTTTAGCTTCACGCATTTCTCCGTAGACGGAGAAAACTTTCCGTTCTATTTTTCGTTCTAATGCTATTTTCCGGTTTTTTGCAGTTAAAAAATGTTAAAAGTTATCTTGCTAAGTGAGCGTCTACAGCGAGGCTGTACAACAACTGTCAATGGAAGTGGGCACAAATTTTGCATCCAAGACCAGCTACGGGACACACATTGAACACCAATATCTCTAATAATGATAGAAAAGTGTAAATCAAATATTTTAAGCTTAATTTATAAGCTGGTGGTCAAATGTAAATATATTGGTGGGCCACATTGTGGCGGCCCGCGGGCCTTAGGTTGGACAGCATTTAATTCCACATATTAACATCAATATAGTGTTCTTATATAGGTAATTGCACAATATTGTATTGTAAGTTACGAATGGCATAGTGTGTATTGTAGGCACAAACATGTCACAGTACTGTTAAGGAAGCGGTGTAGAGTATTCTAATAAGATTGATGAATACTGTGATATGCGTAAAGCGCCATACTGTAAATAGGGATAGTTATAATTAAGTTATACAGCCCTTACTAATTTACCATAAGCAATATAGATCAAACCTTTGATGGGAAACATCCTATAAATTATATATGTCGGCTAAATGTACCCGTATGATTTTCACAGTATATGTTTATTAAAAAAATTTAATTTAGTCAGTTTCCGTTAAAATATGGGTTTTACAAATAAATATTCAACCCATTGAAATAGCAGTTTAGTCAAGTATGTAACTTTGCTAGTTAGGTGTTAAATCTAGTCATATATTTTTTTTATACCTCATATTATGTCTTATGTTATCTATTCTCAGCAAGACAAAAAATAATGAGTATTATTATTAAAATTATGAGTGTTGTACGCAAATAAAATATATATAATACAATATATTTGATCTATATAGAAACAGGACTCTTGGCTTCCGCCAGAGCGAGTCTCCAACACAATATGCCACCCACTCACGTCAAGGCGAGTGATTAATTTATTTTTCATAAGCAGGAACGACAATAAGTACTATATAGATATAGAGTAATGTCTAATGAGAACCGACATGTGCTTCAAATATTTCTTCAAGTTTTTAATAATATATATTAAACATAAGCATATGTATATATATATTCATCAAGGCTTCTTAATTGGATATGTCGCATATTCGTTATGCATACGTTATTTTCAAGATGTATTTTCTTTCATACTTAGTTGCCTCATTAAGGTGTATGTCCCGTTATACACAAGTTCACGAGTCAAACTCAACATTTCAAATATTTAACACATTAAATCTATTTTATTAATTAAATATATTTATTATGAATTATTAGAGACCATCAAGGCGCAGTGGGACGACGTCTGACTGTAAACGCGATTGGTTGTGGATTCGATTCCCTTCCGCTCTGGAATCTAAGACAAAGCGCGGTCTTGTGCACGTAAACACGTAACGTTTTTAATTTAGTCAATTTTAGGCGGAAAGTGAAGAACGGAGTGTCAAGACACTAAGTTCTCTCTGACTATACCCAGCTATGCGGGAAATAGCGTGAAGTTGAAAAAGTTATGAATTGCCATGAAAAATATTAGCTTTGTCCTTATATGTCATATAAACTTTGACTAGATAATTTCGCATTCCGAATTATTTTAGTAAAACGAAACTGAAACATTTTCCTTCACGTGTTCATATATAGATTACACATACATTACTATAAAACAAGCCTTTTCGTATTTATCTCTAATCACCATATTTTAATTACAGAGATATTCATATGTAATAGTGCAATGTACAGTTAATTTATTTTCGACGCAGCTCTCTCCGAGATAGGTGAAGAGGTCAAAGTAAAATATTATGTATTTATTATCAGTCCGTTCTCTACTACTACTACTACTAATCTGCTTTTTGTTATACATTGTAGACCAGTTTCTCCAGTCTGATTTGACTACTGCGTTAGTGCGATTGTGTAACACAATCTAGCTCGTAATGTCTCTTAAATTGATTCAAGTATTGTAAATTTTATTAGAAAAACAATCTAAAGCGCTTTTATTCTATCGCTTTACAAATAGTTTCTTATCAGATACAAACTGTTTTAGTAACGATTTTGTTTACAATTCAAGCATTTTTAAGATTAAGGTTAATGTAACATTTATGAAAAATTTACAAAGAACCAAGGCTCTATTATTATTTATATGTAAAGTCAAATAGATAAGCGGAGAAATAAGCATTTTATACATAAAAATAATAAGCATATCTTTGTTATAATACGGGTTTCGACTCCCATTTCCATATTCAATGAGGCAATAGTTAGTCCCAAACTAATATAAACCACTCGAGACAATAATGCAGAGAATGCAATTGTGTTTGAAATTACGCCTAGACAGCGAACGAGGTACACTAAATATTATTTATACGTCTGTACAAAGCTAGGTTATCAAATTTAAGAATATTAACGAACTTGTGTTTATAAAGTTACAGTTTTTCGCCCGTTTGAAGGTTGTATATTGGAATAGTACGATCGAAACTGATTGCATAAAGTCCTATATCATAAACTTAAATATTACCTTAGAGATATTGGTCAGGGGTCCTCAACCTCTATATATTATAGATAAAAATTCGATATATAACCTAAAGTCAATGATCCTCAAACTTTTAACCACAAACAAATAAATAACAAGAAAAAAACGGAACAAAAAAAAGCCACAGATGAAATTAGGAGGGGAAAAAGCAAATTTTACTCCAATAAGAATTTGAATACGCAACGCATAGCGCCACGACTAAACAACTACTACTAAATATGTACACTCACAATGTTCTGGATTTTTGCTTGCTCGATGGAGGAACACGATACCGCAATTTCTATCTAAAGAGATCAGTAACCCGAGTGTAAATAATTTATTTGTCACGAAATTTGTAGATGCTTATTATTTAATACAGACACTTTATTACTTGCCCGCTTGCGACCCGCTTGCGGTTTTACCTGCATAAACTTTCAGACTGTAGTTTAGTATTATATTTAGTTTTTTTGCCCCCCCGCGTTCTCACTTAAATCACAAAGTTTGCTTATGGTTATAATTTAAATGGTTGTAACTTTTTTATTTAGCAACCGATTGAAATTAAATAAACACTAATGTTAAGGGAAGCTTACCAAAATACAATAGTCAAAACTGCATTTATATCGGTTTAGCTATTTCTGAGATTAGCGTGTACAAATATACAGATAAAAAATAATATATAAAATAATAATAAATAATAAGCTTATTGTTTTTGCTTGTTTTATTTGTTATATTATCAATATAATAATGCCCCCAGTATTTTTTTATCATATACCTTCCATATACAGACAACGATCAGTAACATTTTTATTTTCTGTATATATTTGAAAATACAAGTTCATTTAAAAAAGACCTTAGTTTGTTATCTATCTTCTAAACTATCTTAGTTTTCAAAAGAAGTAAGTTTTGTGAACTTTCATCAGTAAGAGTTTATATTATAAGCTTTTGCAGAAAACCTTAGCAACTGTATAGGCATATAGAGGAATATACGTATATTATTTACATAATAGCAACTTCTTTTATAATGGAAATATATTAAATAAGTAAATTATTATATTTACATTGTATCTTCCAGCTCTACCAAGCATACTTCATACCTGTTCTAACATTGCCTTATTTAACCGGTCTTTTATCATCTCTTTCTAATACCACAGATTGAAAGGTTATTTAAAGACAAGATATATAAGAAGAGCTTAGCGTGTCTATTCTGACATTTGAGATTACATTTAAACAAACCTGACCGATTGTTAGAAAATTATAAAGTTACCATCGTTTCCTTGCGTTGAAAGAAGGACAAACAAGCAAATACACTTTCCTTCTCTGCTGGTGTTAGAACTGGCATAAGTACTAGCGCCACTACTAACATCAGTACTAGTGTTAGTACTGGTAGTACCAGTCCTTGCACCGAGCTCTCACCACCAACACCAACAGCTCTCTAGGTAACCTGAAAGTGGGTGGATTTTTAATTTTAACTTCCGGCTTAACGTATGAAAAAGGTTTTTTTCTGATGTTAAATAATTTTCTTCTCAAGTAATCACTATTTATTTACTATTAAATCCATTTAATTGATGAAATAAATATTGTCGAAAAAATTTTAAAATCTCATTTGATCATTAACTGTTTAAAAAAAAAGTTTATGATAATTATTTACTCAGGCCCTGTATATGTACAATTAACCAAATTATGAACAAAATCCAGAACCTCACTTTTTTTTCGCTGCCTGCTAGACGTGAAATGCCCCCATATCAGATCAGATTTGTTACAAAACACATTAAGAGTTTCCAATTAAAAATATACCTCTTTTGTTATTTTTTAAATTTATATTATTGTCAATCCCGAAAAGCCCGGGTTTGATCAAATTTAATCCCAAAATTACCGTGATCAAGAAGCTGCCCTATACTGAGTATGCTTTGGCGTGTCGTCAAAATCAACATATTTTATTGTTTTAATTAAATTATAGACTAAGATTTTAATACCGAGGGTAGACTATAAATAAGTAAAATATAGTTTTCGAAGCATGCCAAGCGATTCTTTAGACAAAAAATTATTATAAAAGATTAAGAAGGTAAGTTTTGTTTGTAAAAAGCACCAATACCCAAAGACCGGTCTATTTTATGAAATTTAGGCGTTATACCAGCTTTTTTTTACAGCTTTACGTTTTTCTACTATGCTGTAGAGTATTTAGGCATAGAAGAGAAAATAATTTTAATATATTTAAACCCACCCAGTGGTTGTGGGTATCGTACCCACAACCATCGAGAATACAGTCACACTGCGCCACGATGGCCTCGAACTTTGATTATAAGTAATTAAAAGTTTGTATGAAATAAACTACGCTCTAACAATTAATTTAGAACAAAAAAATGTTAAGTCCAGCTAAATTGAGTTTTCAACGCAAATAATGAATTAATTACACGCTTTAGAAGCAATTTAATGTGTCTAACAAAAATAATTGAAGTGAGACGTCTACTGTCTAAAGTCGATATTTATGTATTTTTACTATTTGCAACAAAGAAATCTATACAAATAAAAACAATTAGAGTGTCTGTTTATAATATTAAAGTTACCAGTTTTAAAAAAATGCATATGTATTTATACACGGTACATATACCAAAAATTTAGTTTTAAAATCTTTGCCTGTCTTTTTGTTCACGCTAATCTATGGAACGGCTGGACCAATTTTGACGAGACACTGACAGATAACTAATGTAATGAGTAACTTAGGCTACTTTTATGTTTGAATTCCAAGTGGACAAAGCCGCGGACCCAGCTAGTAGTATAATAACTTTTTCGTTAGTGACTGTGTAACTGATAGACAACACATAGTCGAAACTATTCGGTGCAGAAAACTGAAATGTGAATGTAAATTAAGAAAAAGGGTAGCATCAAATAGTTTTTTCGAAATTCTTACAGGAATCTTTGAAATTTTATGAATATAACAAGTAAATTTTATATTTTTTACTCTTCTTTTCTTAAGCTTTGTTTAAATTAAAGACTAAGTATAAGTAAATACGTTATTTCTATCTCCTATGATATTGAACATTTTTTACCATACTTTGAATACCGCAATCGAGGTTCGATGGCCTCTTCAAAGGTCTTTACTCCAAAAGTTAAGAACAATATCACGATTATTTTGTCACGGTTGGATATGAGATCCTATAGAGTGATTAAAATACAAAAACTGCTACTATAGTATACTAGTGAACCTTACAAATAATCATGTAGTTTTATTAAAAACTTGTATGTATTGTTAAATAATATAAAATTAAGAAATACTTTAGAAAAAAACTCTATTTTTTTAAAGGAAATATAAAACAAACATATTTTAGGCGTCAGGTATAATTGTCTCCGGACACGCGTGACAGTTTTCAAAATCTAACGACAAGAAGTTAGTTAAAACAGAGTTAGAGTTGTAACTTTTCTTACATTGATGGTTACATAGTTGTAAGTACCGCTAATAAAATCAGGTTAAAAAAATTATATACGTATTATTGTATAAAAATATTTTTATCTCGTTTGATCTTTTTCGTATTAGTAGAAATTGCGAATTTAGTTTTCAATAAAACTTCTTTATTGAATGTAAATAGACAGACAGATTTATATTAACATTAATTATATATTACAT
Source organism: Podotricha telesiphe (assembly GCA_038994665.1). NCBI lineage: Eukaryota > Metazoa > Arthropoda > Insecta > Lepidoptera > Nymphalidae > Podotricha > Podotricha telesiphe. The sequence continues at coordinate 323,471 of JAOYRR010000315.1, read as the reverse complement.
AGTAGTGATTTATTAAAAATGAAATAAAATACAACTTAAGAGGCCATTAAATTTTTTACTCATCCACTTTAAGATACAATCATCAATAGTTTTTGCTGTACGCTTTTAACTTTGAATAAAGCGTACCTATAGACATTTTTAATATGAGCTATTAATAATCTATAAACATATTTCAGCTTACCGTTTTTTCATCTTAGCAGGATAGTCAGAGAGAACCTAGTGTCAAGTCACTCCGTTCTCAACTATTCGTCCGAACTCGAGTTATTGCGTGTTGAGTGGCGGAACGCCGCGCTTTTTTTATCAACAGAGCGTAAAATAATATAAATATAATCATTCCTCTTAGTGGTGACGAAATCCAAAATCAATCACGCCAAGATTACCTCATTATAATATATATATATATATATATAAGATTTTACACGCTAATATTAACCTAATTAGGTTAATATTATGCTACGTCGTCGTTGCAAAATATGTTTGTTATTAAAACGGACATAAAATTTAAAAAAGTATCGTTTAACAGGTAGATTCAGATAGACCAGCTACAGGTGGCGATTTGGTGCAGGTTGCCGGTAGTAGTGAGATACCTGCGGAAGGCTTAGCAGGGTAGGCGGTGAGAACAGAATCTGATTTCTAGAGATTTTAGCAAGTCAATGTTTTGTTTTAGAGCCTTGTGAAAAAAAAGTCTAATTAAAGGTTTTGTGCTTTTATACAAAACGAAATTGAAACACGCCAATGAACAACTTGAAACTCGAACGTAATTTAAAATACAAGTATTATCTAACAATATCTTAATGGTTCATTTTCATGAAGCTGATAGCACTAATTAAAAATCAGCTATAATATAACTTTATACAAAAAGATCTTAAAGAATCCTTACTATATAGAAAATTACGATTATAAACAGCCTTTATATAAAAATCTGTATAAAAAAATTACTTGGATCGAACCTGCGCGCTATACCTTTAGAATGCTGCCTTATAAGTCAATTTGGACGGTATATATTGGGCCTCTATTTAATAAATTACTTAAAACTAGGCTAATTTAAATAAAAGTTCAATATTAAATATATTTTAAATATATATTTAGTTGTAACCGAGAAACAAACTGGTTCCAATATCAGTGCTGTATTTCCAAATTACAAAATTATCAGATTTCTCGTCACGTCTCGTCGGGTACGCTTCAGATAATGTGATGTAATTACTAGCTCAATAAATATTCTTTAAGAGTTAGGACTATCCCAACGCCCCCTCTCTTTGAAAGCTTATCTACACCGATTTAGATATTCAGTTAATATCGACGAGGACAGTTATGGCTATCGTTAATTTTTCCAATGGCGATCTCAAATATAGGGTTATTTGAAAGATATAAAAAAACTAAATATCTTTTTTAAATGCTAAATTTTTTTATATAATTTTACGTACGTGTATTATTGAGAAATATTTTTAAGAAAACGTTTTAAAAATTAAACGTGGAACTTGAACCCGAGCCTGTTGGAAACCGTTCAAGCGCTCTGACCGCTCAGCCACACGTTCGAGCAACGTATTTATTTGCATATTATCGTAATTAATAATATTTTTAAAATGTTAAAATAATTATTATCAAGATCTGAAGGCATACAATTCTATTATTAAAAAAATATTTCACCATATACTTTCTGTCATAACATAGGCGTTTTTTCAAGTAGAAATAAAACTATAATTAATCTGTATAATATATATGTATGTTTTTAATCATAAATTCCTAGTAGAAATAAAGCTTCATAAAAAACTTCGGTAAAGGCTCAACCAACACAAAAGGCTCAACCAATTATAGCAAAAGATTAAACTTCAAAGTTTCCTTTCTTAATATTGCTAAGTAATTACTAACAACAATTGAAACTTTTTGTAAGGTCACGAAATGCCCATATTATATTCATATCAAAGTATATAGAATGTTTTACTGAGTCAGCACACACATTTGCATCAAGCGTAAGTTTTGGATTCAAAACTCATAATCTTTTTCAACTTTACGCTTTTTTCCGTATAGCAGGATTTATTTTTAACATTTTTAAAACGTTATTCGCACACTGTTATGTTAAATACATCTAATATTTTTTTTTGTCTCATTAAAATATTTTTTTTTACAGTGACTGAAAAGTCCTAATTGAGCATTTTAATACAGAGAGGATATTTTAAAAAATGTGGCCATACTATGAATGGGCTTGATACAGTCAGAGTTCCTATTGTTACAATAACTTACTATTCATTTTAAAATACATTGGTTTTTTGTCAATGTAGACCAGACAGGTGGCAACCCTGAAACGATTCATTCTTCTTCTATAAGCTAATATATATATATATATATATTTTACCTCATATAACCCAGTAATGTTTCTTTTTCAGCCTAATATTTTTAAAATCAACTAAATTAAAATAGTATAAAGTTAATATGAATTCAATAACATTTTTTTATGTACATATACAATTTTTACATATGTATCATTGTACATATATTATGCTTTAAATCTTACATACGAACGACGCTACTTTAATTTTTTTTCACCGTAGCAGTACAGGCAGTGAAAAGCTCGCGTCTAGACATTGAGTTACGGAACTCAACGCCGAGCTTCGGCTTACTAGATATTGGATAAATGAAAATACTTAAAATTGGGATTGAACCCACACCCATTGCGTTTAGACGCTGACCCACTGCGCCAATATAGCTTTAATGGTTTATTGAAGCTAGTAAAGACCCCTGTCTAATCTAATGTCGTAATTTTCTTTTATTTCTGATTAGCATAATAAGTAGAATTTTGGGTTACTTATTAAATTTTATTCTAACTTTATTCTAACAAATATCTATAATAGTTGTTTTAATGTATTATTATATAAAAGAACTGTTCACATATGTCTCACTTAGCTGATAATTTATATATACGTTACGATATTTTCAGTCCAGTTAGCCAGGAAATGGAGGTGACTCTAATATAAACGGAATAAATATATCTTGAATTTTTCATCCAAAGATAAATTATTATTTATTTGGATTCAAAACAAAATAAAGAGCACGCCAAACCAAATTATTATTAATATATTTATATTTATTGAAAGAAATATGGGACCTTCCTAGGAAATAGCTCTTTATGAACATGGCTTAGTGACTGATATCAATAATTTTACTATTTTTTTTGTATAATAACAGTTTTTTAACCATATTCTCACTTGTCAAATTTCAAGTACACGAAGATGTCTCGGAAGTCATTCAAAATCTTCATTTTATTTCATTTTCGTGTTTCGTAAATTATTTTGCACAAATTTAACGTAAGCTACTTTACAATATACTATTCTCGTCGCTACGTTTCCAGTATATTCAGATGCCAGGCAATTTTGTAAGGTGTCGATGAGTTTCAGAAGGCGACTCTGTAAGCCGGTCACGTGCATTGCGACGTGCACCGATGTCCAATATTATTAGTAAGTTACCTTCAAACCTATTATAATAGCTTTTTCTTGTCCTCAACATGATCAGACAAAATGGGGCTTGGAAATATAAAAATAAATACAAGAAAGATGAAATTCAATTTTGATATTTCAAATAAAATTCCAGACGAGTAAAAAATAATCGACTAGTTATTTTTTATCTGTATAATTGTAAATTTAAAGTAATATATTTATGATAAAGACATATTTAGAAAACGTATAAAATTTTGAACGTAGCGGGATTTGAAACCGCGCCTCTTGAAAACCGTTCAAGCGACCGCTAAGCCATGCGTTCAAATTTTTATACGTTTTCTAGATATGCCTTTTTCAATTTCATCAAAATGTTACAAATCATCATCATGTATTAAATGACAGACAAGTGCCACCTCAGTCTACCTGTAACCAAGGACTACTGTAAAGTGTTCGAAACGTCGGGTTCTAAAAATATATTTTCGAATACCAAAATTATACGCGATTAATTCAGTTAAAATAGTTTCATTTCAAAATGTGTAATAATCGCGAAAAACAAAGAACTAAAAATGTTACAAATATTTATGATAGTTTTGTTAAATTACATGAAAACCTATTGTCGTTTTTCTATTGATGTGCTTAGAGAAGAAATAAAAAACGAATGTATGCACATATTATAAACATATTTTTAAGAAAAGGTACCTTTATATAAACTCGTTAGATACATCGTTACGTAACACACTGGGTTCTCTGCACTCAATTTATTATTAAAATTGTATAAAATCTTAATACAACTGTAGCTAAAGCAAATATTTTAAAAACAAAAAATACTATAATGAAATCATTACACATAATAGTTTTACAGCTCCACGCGTGTATTCTATTCACTAATGGGCGAGTGTCTAGCGTACACTGGGGCTTTGCTAACTCTAATCCAATTATAACGGGTCGAAAATGCTGTATAGAAAGCTAAGAAATGCTCACTTGTAGAACACTTAGCGCCGACTGAATCTAATAACAGGTAAAACGAGAAGCAAATTCAAAATTGTTTTATGCACTTTTCTACGGAATTTTCTTCGTTTTAAATCAGTTTTGACAATAGTTGTTAATCATTTCCTTATTATCGAAAGTTGGTGTAATAAATGTTGGTTTGTATGTAATACAAATGATATAAATACTTGTTTTGTTATGACCAGAGCAACAACAGTGTACTCGTTCGTCCGATCTTTAATCTTAAATGGACTAACTGGACGTCCTAATGGATTTGAACTTACAATATTATAGCTTTTATCAATGTAAGAAAATATTAACTGCCACTAAATTATGACGGTACCTTACTCGAAAGCCTTATTGCAATAGTTAGTATCACATTCATTATTAAGAAAATATACCTATATCCATATGTATATATATGTACACACAAACACACACAAACAGACACATACAATTTGCCCTTATTTTGTTTATATTTAAGAATAGGTTAACTTTCCTTATTCATTGTATTTAATCATTTTATAATATTGTGAATATCTATTTCATCAAACGTATGAAGTGTTATGGAAGAGCGGGGCCTCCTGACACAAGTACTAGTATTATACTAGTAACTTACTAGGCAGGTACCCTTACTTCGTATGTAACTAAAGAAAATGTAAAACTGAAATAAATATATATATATATATATATATATATATATATTTCTAGTTTTCTACATCTGCATTGCACAATATAAATAATTTGTTAAGCAGCTTCACACTTTTCCCCGCATTCTATCAAATAAAATACAACTTAAAAAGCCATTGTATTTTTTATTCATCCGCTATAAGATAAAACCATCAATAGTTTTTGCTGTACGTTTTTAACTTTTAACAAACCGTACCTATGAAATATTTTAATGTTAGCTGTATGTGTATGTGTAGATAATGTGTATATTTTTTTCAGCTCCATTTTTGCCGCATAACAAAACAAAGAGAAGCAAAGATAACCTAGTGTTAAGACATTCCGTCCTCCGATGTCTGCTTGAAATCGAAACATTGCGTGTTGCATAGCGGAACTCAACGCCGCGTTTTGTCCTAGGTACCAGAGCTGAGATAGGAAAATATTTTTTCATCCGAGTGGGAATCGAACTCAGAACCAATCGCGTTTACAATCAGACAACCAATATATAATAATATAAAGGGTCTGAACATTTTTTCTTTACTTTACTTACTAAAATCATTAATCAACAATTTTTACAAAGTGAAGCATATATAAGTATATATACACTTGTGAATGCATAATTATAAAATATCTTTCATAACACAATATGGGGGGAAATAACCCCATTTTTAAATCTTAATAGTTTCAACATAAGATTAATGATGCTTAACGTGAAAATAAAATAAATAATAATGGATTATTTTTAAATATTGTGCAGTATAAGCGCGGCTATGAAGGGAGATGAACAATTGCTTTTGCACCAAAAACTTTAGATTACCGTAGCGTGATACCAGTTCAATTAGTTTAACAAAATGCTTAGTGACTTGCGAATTTCGTTGCTAGAAAAAGAAAAAACTCATAATCATCAAAATATTTTCTATACAACTTATAATTGGTTATGATTCTAGCGTGCTTAGGTGGGTATATCTTAAATGTCAGTTTCAAACTAGTAGTATATTTATTAAGTTTTATTTTATTTTACACAATTATCTCGCAAATTGTAAGTCATACACTTCCAAAGGTTAACTGGAAGAGTTCTATTCTAGTGGTAAGTCCACCCTTGTTAACTTTATTGGTTTTACTTTGTATTTTTTTTTAAATACAATAAAGAATATAACATATACTAAATATTTGACTAATACTAAATAGCTACTGATAATAAATGTTAAACTTGATTTCGACCTGACTATTGTCTGTCTTTACTTGACTGACTTGACTGTCCTGTGACACTGTAAGGTAAACACGATAAGTTAATTTAATTTTTCATACTCAACTTTTTTTTTCAATTAAATTTCAAACTGAAAATTATGTACAGAGTTGATCATAATAAATCTTCTCATTGTAAACGATTGTAATTTAATAAAATGCTATCGCAGGGCATTTGGGGATATGCAGGTACCTACTTATTGTATATGAAGCTATGAACATTATTTCACTCGTGCAAATAGTAACTATTTCAATATCCATGCAAATTAATAAAATTGGAGTGTCTGTTTGTAATATTAAAATAACCGCTTTTTAAATATGTATCTTTATACTAAATACTTGTAGAAATACCACAATAACATTTTTTACAATTTTTGTTTCTTTGTTCCAGCTAATCTCTAGAACGGCTAGACCGATTTTGAAGGTACTTTCACTGGTATTTATTTTTTTATTTTAGCATTTCTCGCGAAGTCGCGGGCACAGCTAGTACTATATAAAATTCTTATGTAACTAACTGAGTGACTAACAGACAATTAAATATGACTTGTAGGCTCCATGGATAATGTCATGAAGGTCTTCAAAAATATCAAAAAACACGAAATCACGAATTTTACGTTTTACAATCGATACTCCGAATAATAAATATATAAATAGTGCGGTCGTAAAGTCCACGTAAAGAACGGGCGACAACTCGTGAAATATATAAAACAAAATATAAAAAATAGAACAAGTGACGTATTACTCGTATTCCTCTTTTCTCTATTTATTCTGCGAAATTCTAAAGATGAATGCCAACAAAAGCCCATATACTATATAATTTAAATATTTAGCAGGCACGCGAGAATTATAAAATGATAATTACATGCTGAGTATCTAGTAGCGTATTATGGAGTCTAAAGACGTATATTTATGCTAAATTCATTTTGACATTAAAATAATGTGTCTTATTCTTAATGTACGTACGTATTACGTATTAATTTATACATACCATTTTTTTTAGCTTCACGGGTGAACCTAGTGTCAAGACACTCCTTTCTCCCATTTCCACTCGATATCGAACAATTGAATATTAAGTGGCGGAATCAACAATGGTACCTAAGAGCGGAGAAATGAAAATAATTTAAATTTAATCCTTCCTCCAAGTTGGAATCGAACCTACAACCAATCGTGTTTACAGTCAGTCAGGCTGTCCCACTGCGCCACGATGGCCGGATCAAGTCATATATATTTAAATCGAGAAGATAAATATATATTTATTTCAATGAGAAGACACTCTTTAACATTCAATTGGTTCTCCGTACAGGTGGGTTCCATCACGTTGCAGAAAGAGGAGCTCAGAGCGGTGTCTGGGAGTTACGACCCAAATGTAGGACCACGGGCCAATTACAATGCCTCCACTATCCGAGGCTCTCTCTACCCAATCTGATATTTTGCTTATATTCACGTGAATTCAGCATTAAGTCGTCACTGGAAGTAGCTTGTCCTTCAATAATGGTACAATGGTACGTAGCACAAAGTATTGCAGCTTCCGGTCTAATATTATTGCCTATTTACAGGCAATGCATATTGTAGCCTATGGAATAAAAAAAACATTCAACTTTTATGCACAGTTGTTAACTGTGTCACTGTCTAAAATCAATCTAAATATCTGTTAAAACACCGCTCATCCCACGCGAAGATTCATTAATTAGATAAAATACATCTTGGCGTTCCATCGTCCTACACACCTTGCATCCAAAGTGGTGTAAATTTAGTATTTTCCATTTTTTATTTTTTTTTATATTTGCACTATCCCTTATTTGTTAAGATCATTCTCCTCTCATTAAAGGTTGTCTGGCAGAGATTGCTACCAGCAATAAGACCGCCTTTGCACACTCAGTAATACTCGTAAAATCTTGTGTACCGTTCCTTGTATTGGCTTTGTGTGCAATTAAGTATTTCTATCTGTCTATCTATCAAATATCATCATAGATATAGATATTTTTAAGATATTTTATAAATATTTTTCAGATATTTTTTATAATATTATGTCACTTATGTAATCCTAAGTGTGCGATTAACACTTTAAGAAATGTTAAAAAAAATTATGTAACGGATTTAATATAAATAATGACAATTAATCACTTATGTGCGCTTCTCCTGTCCGGCAAACCCTACTTAATCCACATTCCGTATACAGTGCTAAGTAATTCGATATACATTGGTGAAGTAATAATGGCGAAGCGATAAAGTTTCGAAGCTATTTTTCGATGTAACCCAAAGTAATAAATAGATGATCTATGTCAGTCAGCCGCGTCCGCGGTGATATAGGGCTGACAGAATTCGAAATAATTGCTTGCGCCGAATTTGGACTATCTCGCAATTTCAATACATTATAATCGTATCACACCGCATGGTACCGTCCCATTTTTTTTTTGTTATGTTTCCCAAATATCCAACACAAATCTATATTTTGTAATGTAACTATTTTTAACCGGATTAATCGCTTATTTTTAACCGGATATTATTAATATTATTAATACGCGTATAATCCGGTTTAAAAATAGTTTAATTTCAAAATGTGTAGTAATATCGAAAATCTTATTACAAATCTATATATTAAAACGTGAATAAAAAAACTCTCGATCCCGTTTTACAAAAATTGTGCAGACTGAGTATGAAATTTGGGTTAATTTAAATGTAGCCCTAGTTTTAACATAATAATTACAAACATGTAAAGAAAATATACTAAAATAAACTTCCAAGAAAATATACTAAAATAAACCAATGTCCCTAAGACACAGCCCTACATACTTCTTCCTGAAACCAATAATATGTCGCCCATGGCATCATTTAATATCATTCTAACGTATGAGTGACATCTTCATCAGCCAAGAGTTGTTTTTATGAAAGAGTAATTATAAACCATTATTACTAATATATAAGACAAAGGCTTATATATTAACAGGTATATGTAAAAACATTAGGAAACAGCGAGATTTGAACCTGCGCCTCTTAGAAACCGTCCAAGCTATCCATGAACCGTGATCCATGAACACATGGCTTAGTGGTCAGAGCGCTGAGCTAGAATGCCGTTGCGTTCAATTTTTTATACGTTTTCTAAAAATTTGTTCTCAAATTGCTAACTGTGTGATTAACACTTTAAAAATGTTAAAAACAAATGTATATGTAACTTATATTTTTGAAAGTGAACAGACTCTGACTTTAAACTCGATTGTCTGTGGGTTCGGAATCGATTATCACTAGTAGTTTAACAAACAACGAGCGCTGTTCATAGGAACAGTACTATGAAAATATTGCTATTACGACGACCTTCATTCTTTTCTTAATGGTTTTCTCATGTTCTGTGGAAAATGATAAACTGAAAAATATACAAACTCATTCAAAATAGATAAATACTAAAATGATTAATGTTTTTAATTTTCTAATAATACATAGAAACGAACTTATTAAAAATCACACATTATAAGTGAGACCGTATAATGAGCAAAAAAAGTGTTGATATAAAAAACGAATACCAAAGTAGGTACGTACTAGAGTCAACTTATTGACATTACCGTGTTTAATCCTCCCTCATAAGCGCTGTGAAAAAAATCAACTTTATCAACAAAGAAATAAGACCGAGGATACTCTGAAGGATATCATTTAAGGGTTTTAGTTGTCCGCATACGAATTGGCCTAATTGCCAAGTCCGGGCAGTCCTAGATGCAGTTTTGTAAAGTTAGCACTTTGCCTCGTCTCAGCTTACAAAAAGCCAGTTAATTATCTCATTCAAACTAAGTAGGATTAAGCGGTTGTTTCCTTTTTGTTGAATCTACCATTTTGTGACTTGACCGTTTTGGATGATATACGTATACTATGTAAAGGATGCTGAGTTAAAAACTTAAAATTACTTATTTTTTTTAATTACTATTGCATTTGTCTTATCTTAAATCCTTTAGAGGAATTTATTATATAACAATTTATCCGGCTAGGATTTGAACTTGCCCTTAGGAAAATGTCCAAGCGTTATGGCCGCCAAAATCATGCATTCTACATCCGGCTACGTCGAAATTCTTATATGATTATTAAAACTTCATTTTGTAAATAGATTCTCACAGATTTCGGCTATCTAAAGATTATTTCTATTTAATAAATATTTTAACATTTTTATGAATTGAACAACTTTTAGAAAACGCATGAAAATTTAGAGTCAAGTTACATTTATCTGTTCTACTACATAATTACGTATTTTACTGTACCTAATGTTTACGAAGCGTGTACTAATTAAATTATTGAGATTGCTATCGGTATTAATATCGTAATCTATAAATCAAAGTACAAATTGAATAAGCACATTCGGCGTTAGGGATAAATTTCATTCATATTTATGTCAAAAATATAGCATTGCCATTAACACTGATATATTTTTTCTTCACAAAAAATCTTGATTTCCAGGCCTGCCCTTTTTAGGACAATTGAAAAAAATTATAAACCCACATTCACTCTCCACTATTAACAATCGTAGCTAACTAAAAGTATCGAACAATAAAATCTAACCCAAATGAAATAAAACTTGAAATTCACACATTGGGAGACATTGTAAATAAACAAATTCGTCATATTGATTAGTAATGCGATATTATTTTTAAAAAATAATTTAAAGTTTTATTCACTCATTTAGGAATTTGTAAATCATTTTAAGAAAACGTACTCGTATAAATGTTTGAACGCAGCGGGATTCGAAACCGCACCTCTTGAAAACCGTTTAAGAACTCTGACGATGCTAAGCCATACGTTCTACATCTGGCTACGTCGAAATTCTTGTACGCTTAATTTTTACAAATTATTTTTGTTGTGAGCATGTCTGTAGAGACATTTTTACATCTGCTACCTAAAGATTATTTTACGAGTAATCGTTTGGCAAGAGAGAATGCTTTTATACGTTTTCTAAAAATATGTTTTTCAATTTCCTCGTTCCTCGTCGTGTCCATGCGGCACTTGTTCAAATCACGCTGCGTTCAATAATTTTTATACGTTTTCAAAAAGTATGTTATTTTTTATAAAATGACGTAGTTGTTTAATTTATTGAGGATTATGCTTTTTTCGATAGAAAAGTATTTTTTTTTAATAATATTAGTATGGATGATAATCCATACTGTCTGTCTGTGACACTTTTACGGCTAAACCACTGAGCCCGATTGGTGCCTGTTTTAAAAAAATCACCCCCTTACGCTTGTACGATACTTAACATTTGTACGATAAATCTATACGGCTCATTCGTAATCGGTAATTTCGATGAACTTATTATATATATATAATTTTCTCAGGAAGGTAGTAGCTGGCGCTTTTTCAAAAATCAGCCCTTATAGTATTGGAATAGGGGATGTAAGTTTGTTTGAAAAATCAAAACCACTTCAGACATTTCGATTATGTTTTTTAGGAGAATAATTGATGACGCAATATCAAACATGCCTATATTTGATATCATTTTTTTTTTTAAAACCGACCTCTGACCTCCGACTCTATAGCTACACGTGTGGTGATACGCTTACCCGAACGGGCACGTACAAAGAATATAGAAATTTAAGATGCGTTCAGCTCATTACATTTTTCTGTAATTTGGTTATTGTAGCTTCTTATGGTTTTATTATTAGGTTCTTAAGTAAGTAGGTTAATTAGTGAATTTTCTTTTTTGTGATAAAACATATTTATACTATAATAAAACATCATAAAAGTTTTGCCTGTACATTAATATACTTACGAAAAAGCAATTTGGGGGAATGTAAAAACAGTGACAGAATATGAATCTATGACTTGTTGTCTAACTGCTTGTCTGTTTGTACGCGCACATCTTCGTAGTTACTGGACTGATTTGAATAAAGCTTTGCTTGTTGTATTCCTTTTAAGCCTGGTCAGGCTTAAGGGAATAATTGATTTCGAAGAGTGGAACACCTGATGTAGAACCTTAATGGTCCAGCTAAACTATAAGAAATAAGAAAATGGCACATTAATAAAAGTTTATCCGTCGAAAAAACATTTATCCGTAAAAAGAACATTGTCCATTGACACATAAAAATTTAAGATATAGAACATCTGATGAAAAACCATATAAGCCCAGCTAAACTATAACGGATAACAGCACTTGCCGTGGACTTATGACAATTTTAGATATATTCAACGTAATAGGCATTTTCCATTGTCATATAAATATAAAATATCTAAACAATTTTGGCAAAGTACGATAATAAGTATGAGTAGCAGAAATAAGGCAATGCCGTCATCATTAGGACGTGGGGGCAGAAGCGGGAGCGGAAGCGCAAGCAGGAGCGACAGCGGAAGCGGAAGCGGGAGCGATAGAAATATAAACTTTATTATATATATATATTTAGATTACTTATAAAAAACAAAATAACTGTTGCAGCATCTTTATAGTTCATGGGAGCCGCTAGTAAATTTTATAAAATCTTAACCAAATCTGCTACGATGTGTGGTACAATATCTTACATTATAGTATTTAATACAGTAATTCTGAGTACAGTATCAATTACATTAACATGTATTTTTTTAAAAGTGCGTAGCTGTACTGCTTAAAGGTCGACCTTTTAAAATTCTTAACAAAAAATATTTTCCTCTAACTAATTATAGCAGAACCCATTTAACAGTCGTTTTAAATTCAGGTCTGCCTTTCTCTAATATTATTTCAGAAACGATCGATTACAAAAAATATTTTTATAAAACCTTTCTATATATATCTATTATCTTCTAAAATACGTATTTTTATATTAATATATATATTGACAATAAAGCTACTGCACCGTTTTATATAAAATAAATAATTGTCCTACACCTTATCTAGTGAGTAGTGATGAATAATAATGTCTACGCATTGAGTTTAAAAAAGCTGTAAATTGAAAAAGACATATTTAGCAAACCGTTCAAGTTTTCAAGAGGCGCGGGTTCGAATCCCGCTGCGTTCTGCGTTAATTTTTATACATTTTCAAAATATGTATTTTTCAATATCCTAAGTGTGCGAATAAAGTGCTTTAAAAAATGTTAAAAAAAAGCTGTGGATTTCTTTAAAAAGTTTTGAATATCCGCGGAGAGTGCTTCAGTAAATGAAATACCGTTATAATTATACTTGAATATTAAAACTTTTCATGTTCCACGAACGCTGGAGGCCTACCCATCCGCAATTATCGCGCTAAGAATGATTGCATCATGATTTCCTTCAAAAGAGCCTCGAATGTCCATGCTCTCGTTCCATACCGTATGCCTGTATCCGAGTATTGAAATTTGCGCTCTACTATCAATACTTAGAGTTCATGTTCCCTTGATGCTTAGATCTGTAGCGTGAAGCTGACAGGACTGGCAGTTTTGTGGCGATTTTTAAAGCCGTAGTAGCATTGACTCTATCTGTATGGCGACGTTTTATGAAATTTTTATAACGGCCTTTTGACGGCGGAAGCTGAGAACGAGGAACGATGTTTGTGGTTAACTGGGTCGGATGAGGTCTATTGATGGCAATGAAGGTGTGTCATGAGGCTTTGAGATAGTCGTATACAATGTGGGCTAGTGTGTCTGCGAGCGTAAATGAAACTCGGACGGGAAAAACGAGTAAGATATGAATGCTACCTGCTTTTATACTAAATGTTTATACATAAGCTCGTGGAGATTGATCTAATTAATTTGTGAACTTAGATTTTTCTTTGTATTGTCAATATTAAAAGTAATTAATTGTATAATAGTAAGTTAATTGACATGTAAGCTTAGTAGTTGTTTAGATACAAAAATTATAAAATACTAGTATATTTCTTTTGTTTCCTTTTATATGTCTTATTTTTTGTATATTCAAGTCTTCGTTCATCTTTACCATTTTGTCATTTATCCAAGTATAATGTATAGATAAATTATAAGTTCGTTTAATCAGATTCTTGTCATTCTGATCAACGATAGCTTCTATAAAAAGCCTTGGAAGACAAATGTCTTAAGAAGTTAATAAAATACAAAAGCTCAAATGTAGCTTACAACATCAACCAGCGACTCAAGATACGCATTAGATTATTTGGTTATTGTAGTGAAAGGCTAAAAGCTTAGGCAAATTGTGTTATCCGACGAACAAAAGCAAGCTACAAGATACGAGCTAACTTTACGAGTATTTGCCGAACTCGTCTAAGAATAACGATCGATAACTATCGGAGTTAATAAGTGCCTTTTGTTTACATGCAATGTGTGAAGTTGCCAATCCTATCATAACAAGGTAACGTTAGTATTACAATTTTGTTATGTGTGACTAAGAATCTTCATACATACATATTTGTTTTGCCATCGTTTCAGCTAGATTATAGTCAAAGTCAAAGTCAAATTCAAAATAAGAAGTTACATGCTTCATTTTTTGAACGTCAAACAATTTACCAATGGATCACTAAAGTTAATGCTTCAGACTTGGAGAAGAAATAATGATAGATATCGAATACGATCGCATCAGTGTGTGAATACTTCTAAATGAATAATACATAAAATTCAAAATAAAAATTATATAGTATAGAAAAATGCATAGAAGTCAATGTTTTCATGTGTAATTTTAAAACTTAATAAATATGGTATATTCTGGTGTCTATTAAAAAACTAAATCGTATATTGTGTGATGATGTGTGATAATCGTGTGTTTTAACTTATTTTTGTTGTTGTAATAAGTGTATAAAAATTTCGACGCAGCCGACGACGTAGATGTAGAATGTGGGATGACATGGCCTAGCGGTCAGAGCGCTTGGACAGTTAACAGAAGCGTAGGTTCAAATCCCGCTGCATCCAAATTTTTATACGTTTTCTAAAAATGTTTTTCAATGTTATATATTTATTTTTTTGGTTCGGTTATTGAACTTTGATATATAATTTAATTCTGAGCGGTACAAAGTCAGCTGGGTCAGTTATATTATATAAACTAAATCCGCAAAATATTTATACTAACGAAATTAAAGTCTTATTAGGATTAAACGCTTTTCTTTCTTAATTGTTAAAGTGTAATAGTTTAGAATTCCATAATTTCTTTTCTTAAATACAAATAAATTTAATTTTCTTATAGCAAGGAAATTGCGTTAAAAATAGATAGAATAACATAATGTGACAATATATTTTTTATTATTCGAGTCACATGTAAATGTACCATTGTAAAGAATATTTGAGAAAGCTGTCCTATATTACTCTACTCGCTTCACTATTTTAGATAAATTTAATTTTTACATCAGTTGCACGCTTTTCCCGAAGTGCCGGATAGGTAGAGAACCTAATGTAAAAACATTCTGTTCTCCATTTTCACTTGACTAGTGCCAGAGTGGGGAAATAAAGTAAGTTCTTATATATTAAGGGGTCTCGCGTTTAAAAGACCGGGTTATTTGAACGAAACGACCATGTTACTCTTATTTTTGATTTATTATTTTATATATAGTTATATTATATATGTATTCGAATAGGTATGTATGTATTTATGTATATGTTTATATATGTGTATGTATACATATATTTTATATAAGTAATTAAGTTAAATATAAGTAAGTTGTGTTTATTAAGCTGAATTGCCTTCACCCACTTCCACAGGTTGGCTGGAAGAAATCTCTTTTAGAGATAACTCCACCGTTGCTAACTTAATTTCTGTAATGTGAATTTTATTGTTTCTTTTTTAATTGCAATAAATAATATACGTTTGGCTTGCGTGGGCATACATGCTCAACACGTAGAGGCCTTTAGAGACCGCAATGTATTTTACTGTGGTGCTTCGCCGGTAGCCATCTTTGAGTAACCACAGTTGTTCCCGGGTTATGCGTAAAGTTATTATTATTATTTAATACTTTACGTCGATTCAAAACTGATATTATAATTTTCATAATTTTTATTTAAGCTGTAAACTTTTAACACACGTAGGAAATTGAAAAGCATAATTTTAGAAAACGTATAAAAATTTGAACGCAGCGGGATTCGAACCCGCCATGCCACATGTTCTACATCCAGCTGCGTCGAAATTTTTATACGCTTATATTACAACTTATTTCTGTTGTTAGCACTTGTGACACTTGTTGTGTGTTGTGAGCGCTTGGACGGTTTCCAAGAGGCGCGTATTCGAATCCCGCTGTGTTAAAATTTTTATACGTTTTGCAAAAGTATGATTTTTTTAATGAAAATACTGACCTTTATATATATATCCAGTCAGTTCATATTGTTGACAAAATATAGAAAAATAAATGCAATTCCTTTCATGTCATACATCTACAATGCTTTCGTGAAGCAGGCCAAAACGTGTGACGTATCTATCTAACTGAATGTGATGGTTTTAAATGTAAAAGTAACGTAGTTTTCTATTGCTTTCCATTTATAGTAAATGAGTAAATGTTTTCTTTTTTTATGTAATTAAGTAATCGTTCATCCAGACTGGTTAGATACACTCAATTCAGAATATAATGAAAAGACTAACCTCATCATAGGGTTAAAGTTTTAATAAAAAATATTTTTTTTTAATTAAAAGCCTGACATGACATAATACTTCTTTAGTATTGTTTTTTCCAGTTTCAAGTCTGGTTTTTTAATTTAATTTATCAATATTGACGTATGAACTGAAGACTATAGTTTCTACTATTATTTCTAATAATGTTGTTCCTAAACAAAATCAAGGTATATTTTATATTATTTTCCTAATACTTCTGTAACAATGTGAGTTCGCAGTTCAAACATAATGACGGCTTTTTACAGACATTACCTTGAACATTTCTACTATTTGTCAAATACTAATATTTGGTATCCACTGTCTCGTTCAGAAGTAAATAAGAAATAATTTGTTTTTATACCATTAGCGTCGTCTAAAGGGCTGTGTCATAGTTTACATATAATAAACTTAAATATAGTAACGTAAATTACTTAAGTATAGCTCTCTGTTTTCTCCACAACGTATATCTGTATAAAAATAAAATATAATAGGTACTTATTAGGAGCTTGTCATTGTGCAGTTGTTACGAGTCTGACAAGATTTGTGTAGATTCATATACCACTATTAGTTAGATTCTTTGTATTCTCTTCAAGTTGTAGGGAAACGGAGAACGAAGTGATGTGTAATGTATCTACGTGTATAGAAGATGTATGAAATAAATTAAAAATACAATTTCAATTTCTCCGCTCTGGTACCTAAGATAGTAGATATGCTTTCTCTATCTATCCCGGTATGTAGGAAAAAGGGTGAAGCTGAAAATAAGAAATAAAAAATACTAGAGAAAAAAAAACACTATTATTGTTATTAGTGTGTTTTTTCGTATGTAAAATAATTCAACAATTCCATTCCAATCAATATATTTTCTTGTTAGTTATTAGATGTCAAGTAAAGAATGGGCTATTAGACTTTACTTGGTTCCGAACATTCTTTGCTTAAACTATTCATCTAACAAAGGAATTAATGAAACTATAGCTTATAATTGTTTCAAATTATAATTAATATTATGGTCATAATAATATTTAACAATATTTATTTTAAAATTCTTACTCCTTTATACTTAATCATGTTTTATAGATAGTCTTAAAGTTTATATTTTAATTACATTTTAAATATATAAACTGAAATATGAAATTAGAATTGTAAAAGCAAAAAAGTTTTATTTATGCTCAATAACAATACTAGCCAAAGTGTCTATTTTAATAGAAAGGATTACCAGTTTCAGTAGTCGTCTTTTCTGTTATTGTTGTTGCTAGTGCTGGTGTTATAATCTCCGTCGTACTTTTTGTTGATGACGACGATATCTGAAGTAGCGGTGTGTTTGTTGTCACAGTTCCTTTTGTCGATGACATAAGTATATCTGCAAGTGATGTAATTGTTGTCGACATAGTGCCTTTTGTTGTTGACGGTCTCACAGTTACTATGGGTGTAGTAGTCTCTTGTTTTTTATTTGTTGATGGCAACTTGTCTATTCGAGTAGACATTTCTGGTGTGATTAGAATTTTTGACACTGTCAATGTTGAATCACCTAGTGTCATTTTTGGCGTAAATTTAGTCTCAGGACTTGTTCTTACTTCTTTTGTAGATGTATATAAGGCTTCACTTTGCCTTTGCTGAGTTAGCAAATGTTCTGGATTTAACGTCGACGTTAATGCAAAGCTTTTTGAAGACTTTACGGTATCTGCGCCAGTTATTGCATTAAGTTTCTTTTCGGATATTGACGGTGAACTTTTGTCCGTATTTAAAGTTTGGAATGCACTTGACTGTGTAGATTTCATAGGCACATATGTGTTGATGGGTTTTGTGTTTTCATAATTATGATCTGTAATGTTATACGTTATATCTTTAGTTTTTCCAGTAGCTTTTGTAATGTGATCTAGAAGCATTTTACTTTTAACGGTCCTATTACTCGCAAAATAAAGATAATTTTTAACGTCTTTATGCGATGTTTTAAAAATTTCAAATACATTTGTTGTCCGTGCTCTCATTTCCATGATCCTTTTTATTATGCTTATCGGCAGCCAGTGGCCTGGAAATTCTGATTCTACTGGATTGTCTACATATGCTAAGCCTTCCGCAGTGTACTCTGAATATTTCATTAAGGCTATCCGCTTCAAAATAATCATTACATAAATTAAATACGTGAGCGATCGCACTGTAAATAAGGTTTAAATAATATATTTTACATAATAATCCAATAAATAATAATAAAATACAAAAGTAAATGAGAAATATAGAAAACTTTTGTTTGTAACGATAACATATGGTTTAATTCCATCCTATTAATATTATAAACGCGAAAGTTTGTAAGGATGTTTGTTACTCTTTGACGTAAAAACTACTGTATGGATTTTAATGAAACTTTACTACTACTTATAATATAGCTTATACATCAGAATAACACATAGGCTACAAGTTATAAAGACATTGTGTGAATTGACCAAAATATCAAGTAAGTATCTTATGTTCAAGCCATTAAAGCCAAAATAGTGAACCATTGTAGTCAATAAATTAATATTATGGTATATACATACTAAATGCATATTTATACACGTTACATATACCAGAATATTATTTTTTGCTATTTTTGTGTCTGTCAGTCTGTTTGTTCCGGCTAATGTCTAGAACGGAGCTTTTTTTGGCGGGGCTTTCACTGGCAAATAGCTGATGTAACATCTCCACTCCACGCGGACAAAGTCGCGGGCACAGCTAGTTAAATAAATATAAGCATGAAATATCGTTCTACAATCTAACTAATATAAAAATCTGTGGATTTTCTCAAATGAGAGACAATATGGCTACGTTATAATCGAAATATTTTTAATAATGGAAATAACAGAAACAATACTTGCTTTCAAATGTATGCAGCCTGTACCATTTTTATCCAAGTTTGTAGCATGCATTGTATCCACATTGCACATGCATTATATTAAAATATATTATTTTATATAAAAAATATACATGTTTTTCTGTAATAAAATAGAATAAAACAAAAAATTACGTTTTTCTCATGACAAATGCAATGATTTTGCTGTTTTATTGTAAAGTAGCAGTGAGGTATATTTATAATTGATCATGCGTTAAATTGTTTTTACCGTCGAATAGCTTTACGACTTTTAGAACAGTCAAAGTTATATTCATCAATAAGTTATATAAACAAAACTTGAAATTCAGTCTTTAATTAAAAGTTATAATTTATACTTTTACCTAGTTATTGTCCAATAGTAGCTGTCCGCAACTACGTTTGAAAGACTCATGCCAAAAACCCAGCACGCTGCGCAACTTTTGCTATGGTTCTATATAAATTGTTTCTCTCTTCAAAATCAATTATAGCCCAACAATAAGTCGTGCCTAACTTTAAAAACTATACAACAAAACAGTTTCATTTAAATTTGTTTAGTAGTTTTGAAAATATGCGCGTATAAACATTCTGTTTTTAGTTTAAGTATAGTAGGTATAGATAAGAGTACCAATGATTATTGTCTCGATGAAACTAAATATATATCGAACTGGAGCGTTTTTAAGTCCATCCAAGAAGTTTCACATGGAGCGAAAATAAAAAATATATATATAATGTTTTTTTAAAAAAAAGTAGGTTACAATCAAGATATTTTACTAATGTAAATTAAACTGATTTTACTTCATACTATTTTTTTTATTGAGGCCTTCGTGGCGCTGTGGGACAGTGTCAGACTGTAAACGCGGTTACTTGTGGGTTCAATTAATTGATAAATATTTAAATTATTTTCATTGCTCCGCTCTGATAATGCAAATCGTGGCGTTGAGTTCCGCCACTGAACACACAAGGTCTCGATTTCTGGCAGAATATGAAGAACGGAGTGTTTTGACTCTAGGTTCTCCCTGACTATTTTTAATATTTTTAGTTTTTAACATTTTTTTTTAGTGTTTCACACACTTAGGAAATTTAAAAACATATATTCAGAAAACGTATAAAAATTTGAACGCAGCTGGATTTGAACCCGCGCCCCTTGAAAATCGTTCAATCGCTCTTACCGCTGGCCATGCGTTCTACATCCGGCTACTTCAAAATTCTTATACGCTTATTACAACTTATACACTTGTTGTTAGCATCTCTGTAGAGAGATTTTCACAAATTTCTGCTACTCAAAGATTATTCTACGAACAACGAATGTACGAATTATTCTACGTGTGTTATTCACACACTTAGGATATAAAAACATTTTAAGAAAATCGTCTTGTCTTTGACTACTTTGGGTTGCAGTCATTTGTATATATCTCTCTAGAGAGATGGTAACAACAGAAATAAGTTTGCAATAACAAACTTGATAGAAAAACAAGCTTGTAAGAAATTCCACATAGCTGGATATAGAATGAATCGCTTAGCAGTCAGAGCGCTTAGACGATTACCTAGAGGCGCGGATTTAGAGTCCCGCTGCGTTCAAATTTTCCGCTAGTACAGAAAAAGCGTGAAGCTAATTCTTATATTTTTTATACTTTTTAAGTGTTAAGTATAAATCAAAGGAACAAAATACATTTCTCACTTTTAAATTATCTAAAGTAATACTACTGAATAACAAAATATCTATGATATAATATTAACTTACAAGGCAAAGTAGTAGCTGAATATTTTACGTCCTGGCTTATATATTCAAATGTCACAGGTGAGACTTACCTTTTGATGTTCCTTTGCTCCTTTTGTTACGTAAAGAGTAAAATATACTTATAGTTATTAGATATTTATTATACTTTTATATTTTTTTTCTTTTAGTTGGTTTGTGAAAAAAAATATATAGAAATTAAATCAAAAATCATCTTTTTCTGTTGCGTCCAAATTTTTTATTTAATATTGATCTTAAAATTTATATTAAATTGTTAAATTTATATTGTATATATTAGTGTATGCACCTTGCTCATATTATGTATAGTTTTTGAAATATTTTACGGTCGTTAAACTCGTGACACCAAATTACCTAAATTACAAATTTTGTTCACCAAATTAATGTCAGCAAATCTGATAACATAACGAACTTGTGCATGTTAATTATGTACTATAATAAATAAATAGCCTTTTCTATTATATACTATAATGAATGAGTAGATTATAACACTTTATGTTATATGTAATTTAATTGTATATATATGTTGTGTTGTCAATTTCTTTTCAAGTAGTTTCATAATGATCTTTTATTTTTAAACCATTCATCTAGTGTTTGATGTATTATTTTCTCAGAATTTAACGAACCAATCCCTATCACGTGACATTGACAGAGTAAATTGCTCAACTGGCACGCCTAAATGCCATAAAGTAAAGAAAACCACATGTGTTTGCATAAGTTTTGGATATTTAACAAGGATTTTAAAAGCATTGGGGAATATCATCTTCATACATACAAACATCTCTCACATTTTCACAGTACATAAGGAGAAGCTAATGGTATATCACGGTATTCTACGATTTTGCAATCGAAATTATAATTTTATTTGAATACTTAATGTGATTTTAACCTACAATCATGTAGTAATTAATAACAGACCATAAATATGTATAAACAAACAAAGGAACTATATAAATAATATGAAAAGAAATATCAAGTCACCATAAATCACAAAGTCTTTATATTGTATTTTGTGTAAAGTTATCCAATAATTACAGCCCTATTAATAGGACAGACTAAAGGACAAATGGCTTTCATAATTTTAGAATGAAAATCATTTTACAAGATATTTTAATACTCAGTTCAAAAGAATAGTAATTGGTTATTTAAAAATATACTGTAAAAGTAAAAATCTATGACACTTTACTTTGCAACTATGTGAATATATCAACGAATAAATTGTTTGTTACCAGACGCCTTTATTAATTGTCTTTTAAATTGAAATTAATTTTATACAATTGCATAAAGTTCTATCTACTATAGCTTCACGCTTCGGCCCGTATAACAGAGTAGTTAGAGAGAATTTATTATCAAAACACTCCATTCTCCACTATCCACCCGAAATCGAATCGTTATGTGACAGTAGCAATACTCAACGCTGCGCTATATCTTAGGTACCAAAGCGTAATTTTTTTAAATAGATTATATTCCCGAGTGGGAATTGAACCCACAATCAATCGCGTTTACAGTAAGACGCTATCACACTACGCCTCGTGGCCTCTTATAAAGTAAATTTTAATTTAAAAAACACATAATTATACTTAAAAATAAACAATCAAAATGAAAAAAGAAACAACTGCTTAGTTTATTATGTTATAATTATACTATCAAAAACTAATATATTATTATTTATTTTATTGTTCACCCCATTTCTTGGAAATATCAACATATTCACCGTCAGGAGAGTCGTAGTTCTTGATGGGTGGCGTTGAATATGTGCCACTGGTAGTATAAGGAATTAATTGTAAATCAGGCTGAAAATTAAAAGTATTTACTTTAGGCAGAAGAACAAATACGCGAATTAGATTAAAAGAAAAATAACAGGAACATGCTTAGACTTGTTTTCTTATCATCCTTATACTGGCTTATATTTAATTGACAAAATGTGCTTACATGCAAATTTACAAGCATAATTTGCTTGAAAATATAAAAATAGTTATATGTAATAACAGTTATGAACTAAATTTTATTATATAACTAAATTATTAAACTTAAGTTGAGTTGAGTTGAGTTCTGGGAGATTGATACCAATGTCACAATTTGCATAATAAGGAATAATATTTCATTTTTTTTATAACATTGGGATAACCATAACACTCTGTTCTCCACTTTCCAGTATAATTTTAATATAATTGTTCTTTGGTATGGGAATTGAACCCAGAATCAATCACAATATTATACTGTAGTCAGACAATATTCAACTGTGCTGCCATGGCCTCTTAAGTACATATACAGCCTATTTTCAGCTTTATGCTTATTTCTGAATAGGAAGCCTGGGTGAGTAGTCATAGACAACTTCGTGTCAGGACAATCCATTTTCCACTTTGCATCAGAAGTGGAGTGGCAGGCATAAACACTGTGCTTTATCACCAGAGCGGAGAAGTGAAAATAAATAAATTATGATCATTTCATTGAGGGAATCAATGGTAATTACAGTTAGACATAGTCCCACTGCACAACAATGACCTATATCAATCAATCTATTTAAAAGACTCAATGTAGGTATTATACGTTAAAATTTAATATATATATTTTTTTATTTATACACACCATGATAGCTTCATTATACAATTCTTCAGATTCTTCATACAGCATATCCAAAGCTCTCCTTTGAGCTGCCATGATTCTATCAATTTGGGCTATGTTAGCCATATACTCCTGCTTTTTATACTTTGACCACTCCTTAATGAGCAAGGCTCGGGTTTCAATTACTTCTTCTGATATAACAACAGCAGGTCTTTTACGTTTTCTTTAAAATTAAAAAAAAAAAAATTTTAAAGATTAAATAACTGCAGTAATATCATACAATGAGACTAAGCAATCTTTTTATAGGGTTTAAAAAATAATTTAACTTACCCTAGTTGATCTAATATATGTAAGGGTGGTTCTATTTCTTCAATAGGTTTAAGTTGCCTTGCATTTTTTTCCAACCTCCGAATCTGCTTTTCTATTTTCTTACGTCGTCTATCTTCACGAGCTTTTACAATAGCAGGATCTATCTTCTTTTTCTTCTTCATAGGTTCAGCCCTGAAAGTCGGTAAACAAAAATGGTTCAAAGCTAAATAATGATAATCTGGTAAAATGATTTATACTAAAATATACTTAAAATAACATATGTTGTAAAATATAAAATTCATGTTTAAATTTCAATATTACCATAATTGGTCAGATAACTTAATTTGTACAACAGCAGATGTAGCAATATTCCTTGTATTTATTGTTCCTTTGGTAGTTGCATTTATCGCTAAGCTGAAAATAAAAATATTGTTACAGAATAGGGATAAAAGTTTATATAGAGGTTATTTTTAAAGCACTTTTATAAATATTCTGTTACCGTGATAATTGACTTAAGAGTTGTAAATTAAACATTTTTTTTATAGCAGAGAAGTTTCATTTATAATAAAATAGTAATTTCAAAAAGAACCATTCAAATTATAAGTATAGCTCATAATGAACACAACAGATATCTTGACGCTGTCAAAATATCTTTTTACAGCTGTCAGTTTGACGTCTTTTAGCAGTTGACGTTCGAATTTTTTTTGTCAAAATGTTTAATAGTGTATAAATTATGCTCACTGGCACGCAAAATGAAGCAATGAAGGAATTAACTAATTCAACGAATGAATGAATGCCATGAATAAGGACGACATAATATTATACTTTTTTATTTGTGTAATCTTTGTGCAGGCTGCACCTTGAACTATACTTCTATAAAAAAACCTATTAATTGAATCAAGGGTTTCATCAATCAGTATACTAGTTTATATAAATTATCTTATTGTCGTAATAATAAAATTATTATACAAATTATATTTTATACAATGTAGTGCATATAAATTATAATTTAATACTAATCTGTAGTTTATTTTAAATTTAGTTTATGTCCGCATTTATTTAAATATTTTAAATAATATTAAGTTGAATATTATAAAGACTGCTTAAATATTTTATTCTGTAACCCACTTACATTACTAATAATTTTAAACCTCATTATTATATTAATACGTGAACAGAAAATGTTACACATTTTCACGAAAAGTACGCAGAGCGGAGAAAGAGTGCACAGTGCTAAGCCTTTTAAACAAAAATAATAGGTTAAATTAATAAAATAAATTTAACACACTGTGTTATTTTTGTTGCCATTATGTTTGACATACACGTTTTGATAAAATGACATACACGTTGCTAAGACAACGCGTGTTTACGCTCCAACGCCGACGCGTAAACTACTAAAAACATAATATTTTCTGATTGATTCTCAAATGAGAGCCGATACTTGTATGAAAAAATGTAATTTTATGAATTGGTAAATCAGAATCCATGTATTAATTTTTAGGTTGAGATTGATGAGATTTGTTTATAGAAAAAACAATTTTCAATGCTGGCAAATATTTAGTAAAATCCTATTAGCTACTTATACATATAATCTATATATATATATATATCATATAATAAAGTTAATTTCTTTTTTGTGTTCGCTGATCATCACTTCATATGTTTGACCATTCAATGCGGAATAATTTGTAGATGGTATTAATTTTTTTGGCTTTCATTGGTCATTAATGTGGCTATAATTTATAGTTTGTATGAAATTCCGCCGTTTTAATTAAAGTTAGAAACATGAAACTTGGATTTTCACCCGAAATCAGGGTTACTGATTAAAAATCAGTAAATATCTATATTAGCGGTTGCAAAAACTCTACCACTAAGGGAGTAAGTAGGGGTCGAAAGTTTGTGTGGAAGTGTGTATTTTATAACTTAAAACTATGAAACTTTATTTTGGGATAATGGATAAGGCTAAAATGGGATAAAAATTTGTAAATTACTTTTTCAACGTTTATGCCAATTCTACTCTCAAGGGGGCCAATTCCGCTCCTAGTCTATTAAATAGCTTATATGGAAGTGCGTCATTTCTTAGAAACATGAAACTTCATCATATTTGACTTTAGCAATTTTATTCTTATTCTTTTTATAATACGTTCAATAATAACATTTTTCGGATTTACTTTACAGAGTTTGTACGAGAGAGTAAGTTTGAGTTTGAGCTTGTTCTCAGAGTTTGAGAAAATTTCAAAGATTCTATCTATTATATGTAGCTCGCTCCAGACGGAGCTGCATGCAATCTGGTCGTTCTTTTTGTCGCACATTATATATCAACCCTATTGGAGATATTGCCTCCTATTCACCCCTTATAGTATTATTTTTATAATATTAGTATATAAACTTCCAGTAGATCAAGGCTAGTCTGTAACATAAATCACACGAGCGTGGCTGTCTAAGGGTTCTATTTTAATTGTTCAAATCAAATAATAATATCCTTCAATAAATATCTGGAAAATCTAACGATTCCGCTCTTGCTTCCGCTTTCACCCCGGCTTCCGCTCCCGCTTCCGCCCATGCTTACTAATGCGGCATTGATGGCATGCGGTTTAGCTGGTCTATTATGGTACTTCATCAGATTTTCGAGTTATTTAATTGACAAATGCTATTAATTCTTATATTAGCGAAACGCTTTGTCTCACTGAAACGGAAAAATGAAAACAATTAAAATATATCCATACTCGCAAGTGTGGATCAGATTTATAATCAGATGCATGATCAGTGTTAATTTTTAGTGGTGATTTCTTTATAAAGAAAAAAATTTAATTAGGTACACATTTATATTGGTGTATTCAATTAAGAAGTATTTGAGAGAATCTAATAGCACCGATTGTTTAAGCAGTACTTTCAAATTTAATAAGTTCTGTATGTAGATATGGCAAGTTTAATAGGTCTATATATATATAATATGCTAAGGCATTTCTTATTCACAATACTTTTTGTATTCTCAACGTAACTAACTTGCGAATATTTTAATAAATGATAATTTATAAAAAAGTACAGAGCCATAATCTATCTAAATAAATCTATATAATCAATACTTATCTTAGAATTTATATTTTACAGTAATGTTTTTTTTTAAATATGAAGACTAGCGTCAGTTTCAGCTTCATACTTTTCTTCTTTCTCGTATAGCAGGTTTGGCAAAAAAAATCAAGTGTCTAGACACTCCGTTCTCCATTCATTTATTTCTTTACTTAAATATATTTATTTAATTTTCAGTTTAGTTAAACCTATTATTATGATACCTCATTGATAGTGTCATCTAATTATTTTTGTTTAACTCCTTAAACAAGGGGAAGTCCCAATTTATAAGTTCCTTTGTAACAGATTAGAGCTGACTCACTGCACGTACATAAGTATTATAAAAATGAATTTGTATTCATTATGTTACATTGTCTTTATCTATCTTATATATCTAGAATAACTAATCATGCAATGAGAAGATCATAGTAAAGTACAATTACTACTTGACTCAAATGGTTCTAATCTATGGATTTAAATAACCAATACAATAGATAAATTATAAACGTGAAGTAAAAGCGGGTTCATATCACTTAGGTACATTTCGTAGGGCTAGGAATAAAATCAACCAAATGTATTAGCAGGTTTGAATATTTTTATTTAATACGTAATACGTATTCATTTAGATCGTGAGAATCAAAGATCAAAGACCTATCTTAGAGATTTACTTAAACAAAAGACTAGCTGCCCTGTAGGTGATAATTTTCTCAACATGTTGGTTGGTTCGAACATGTTGAAAACAAAACGTGAGTGCAGTGCAGTTACAATTAAACAACTAGATTGTAATTGTCAAATCTGCTAAAAGTGCTACTTTTGTGAAAAAAAGTACACAATAATAATCTCGATCTAGACATTAATAATATAATAAAAACAATAAATGCTTAAGGATCTACAAAATGCAAATTTTTCTTATTATAATAAACAAAACTTAACCAAACGAGGATAAACCTCAGAATGCGTAATATTTGTCTTCATCTCATTCCGCACCAAGAAACGATGCCGTCGAAATGTGCCAACAAAAATATCCAGTTATTAGCAAACATAAAAACAAATTAATGAAAGTTTGAAAACTTGTTTCTAATATAATGGAGTGGTTACAATCTGATAATAATAGAAGTGCCAATAACTTGTCGAATCATAGTGGTTTTATAGATTTATTTGAAGTGTACAAAGCGAAGGAGACGCAGCAGTTCGTGTTTTACAAAGTAGTAGCGTATATATTTGGAACTATTATATTTTTAAGTAACCTCACAGTTGTTATTTCGAGTGGCCTCATTTTAAAAAAAGGTTTGTCGGTTTTTATATTTTTTTTGTATATGACTATAATGTGTTTTTTGACAATTCTCTTATACCGTAGTAAATTAAATAATGATCTCAGCCCAATCACCAATCAAATAAACGAACGATGTAGACGCTATAAATAGAAGTTCTTTTAATTTATAATATTTTTCATATTTGTGATAAAATAACGTTGAAATATATTTGTCCGTCCGATTGTGTGTCTTATTTTATATGAAACAATCAAAATATGACAACTTAAGTAGATAATAAATATAATTACTATTCATAGACATATTCATTTGTAAACCTTGTCAAAATAAAGTGGAATTGTGATAATGATGACACGCCTAATAAATTGCAAGAACATATTAAATACTAGCGACCCGCTCGCGGCTTCGCCTGCGTAAAGTACATGACTAAACTATTGCGTTTTTAGCCCGCCCGCGTTCTCACTTAAATCATAAACTTTGTTTAAATTTAAATTAATACAATAGTCAAAATTGCATTTAAATTGGTTAAGCCGTTGCTTAGATTAACGTACACAAACAAAACACAGAGACAAACAGAAAAAAAAATTAAAAATCATTGTTTTGGGTTCTATTACATTGATATAACTCATATGATATAACTCATATATCTTCCATGTACGTACCGCGATAAATTACATTTTATTATATGTATAGATAAATACCGATTTTTTAAATTACTCGAAGCTAATTTAAGTACTTACTTGCGTTAAATAAACTTAATTTACGTCATAAAACCAATTTAATTGTAAAAGCTTCTATTGTAGAAAATATAAATAGGAATGTATACCGAAATATATAAATCTTTATAAAGCAGTTTGTCGTTTTTTCTCGCATAGCAGGGTAGTAAGAGAGAACCTAGAGTCAAGACACTCCGTTCACCACTTTCCGCCCTAAATCGAGGCATTGCGTGTTGAGTGGAGAAAGTAATTTAAATATATTAATTCCCCCAAGTCAGAATCGAACCCACAACCAATCGCGTTTTAAATTTTAAATAAAGTACTTATAAAACAGGATATTTAAAAACAGGACAAAGGTACGTACTTCGGTCGTACTAATACTAATTAGAAGTTATTTTCTTTCAAATAATTTTTATATAGAAAATTATTAAATACCAGTATACAAAATACATGTCTTTAATATATTTTGCAATAATTGTCTATTACGTAATATATTTTCTCATCATAGATTAAGTGTATCTTACTCCAATGAACCAAATTGAATAAATATACATTATGAATAAATTTTAAAAAGGTACACGTACAGTTTTGGTAGTGATATAAAAAATATATAGAAAATATTAACCATATTTTGACAAATAAATAAAATCTATTTTATTTATGTATGATAAAAAAATAAAAACAAGTAAACAAATGTTATAAATGCAGCTTTACGCTTTTTCCCACATAACATGGCGGGGCGGGCATATCAGAGAGAACCTAGTGTCAAGACATCCTGACCTTCCTTTCTGCCCTATGTTTACGGGCGGAACTCAACGCTTTATCTCAAGACCAGAACGGATATATGAAAATATTTGAAATATATAGTCATTCCCCCGAGTGGTAATCGAACCCATAACCAGCCAGTCCCAGTGTGCCATGACACTAGTTTATTTTACAAAAATATGATGTTATTCGTACGTCACGTATACATGTATAACTCATGTACAAGAATACATACAGTAACATTGTAGCAATTTAAAATTAATATTGAAATGTAAAAAATGCCTTATCAAAATTTTATAACAATTTCAGTTCTAAATTGTACTCACACCTGGATTACCCAATAGGCCCGACTAGGCCACGGCCTGGGGCCCCCGACGATCAGGGGCCCCTGAAAATTTAATATGATTCTGAGAATGTTTCTGATAATGTTTTTTTCAAACACTAAATGTGTTAAAATCTATATTGATTTATTCTTTCGATTGTTATCTTTTTCTAATGTTTGAATTTTGATTTGCGCGCTAAAATACCGAAAGAGCGCTTGCAAGCTCGAGCTTGTTGTCGAGAAATGCAGAAAAAAAGTTTTCTATAAAGAAACGTCGTTTTCATCTTCCATAGAGATGTCCCAAGACTATTTTATAATAGGAACTGAGAGTATTTATAAATAAACGATCTCGAGTTATTTGATTTCTTCAATTTTAAGACTGTTAAACTGTAAAGTTGTTTAGATACCGTACTGTTGATTATTTAGAATCAAAAATATATAATTTCAGAGAAAAAATGATTTTGTTCGTTTTATTGTATTTAGGACCTTGATATGATATAAATAGGTGCTTAAAATTCTAGAAATGCAAAAGTAACCATCAATTTTACAAAAAAAATAAAAAAGGGTGGGCCCCAAAATCACAATGGCCTAGGGCCCCGTGTGGGCTTAATCCGGCACTGGTTGTACTCCATTATCCTTGATAAATATTATTGTCTGTTTCTAGCCCTATTATATATAGTAATAGCTTGTATGGGCTATTACTAATACATGCTAATAAATGTCTAAATAGATGACTTCCTCGAACTACTGTTTCCTCGAAGAGATGTCATACTTAATTTACAAAGTATATTTGTTTTGTACAATATAAAGAATTTAGAGATGTCGTTGCTACTCAAAGATAGGTCGTAGATATATTAAAAGATATTATTAAAGCGAGTAATAAAGAAAATTACCTTAAAAAAAAACACCGATATGTGTGAGAGAGAATGTGACCAACATCTCATCCAGCAATTAGCCAGAGTTGACATCTTAGAACTTGCATAAAGTGTACATTTTATATATGAAAAACATTACGTATAAGAATTTCGACGTAGCTGGATGTAGAACATAAGGCTTAGCGGTCAGAGCGCTTGGGCGCTCTCCATGAAGAGCGGGTGTGAATCCCATTGCGTTCAAATTTTAATACTTTTTCT
This sequence comes from Podotricha telesiphe, assembly GCA_038994665.1. NCBI lineage: Eukaryota > Metazoa > Arthropoda > Insecta > Lepidoptera > Nymphalidae > Podotricha > Podotricha telesiphe. The sequence goes on along the minus strand of JAOYRR010000315.1, from coordinate 291,941 downwards.
AAGAATGTTTTTCAATTTCAAAAGTGTATGAATAACAATTCAAAAATGTAAAAAAAAAACATTAAGAAAAAGTATAAAAATTTAAACGCAGCGGGATTTGAACCCGCGCCTCTTGAACGGTTTTCAAGAGGCGCGGGTTCTTCAATTCAAGTATTTTTCAATTTCCTAAGTGTGCGATTAACACTTTAAAAAAATGTTAAAAAAAAATAAAAAAACAATATTTTTATGTTTCTTGTAATTGATACATATAGAATTTAGATTGTATTATTCTTTTTTTTATGTTAAAGGTTTTGTTTTATTTTAGTTACCGCTCTAATATAATAATTTCAAATTTTAACAGTTCTTACTTACTACTGATACAATATAGAGAGCGTCCGTTACCAATGATTTGGTACTTCAACTTTTTTTACCTTAAAGAGAAATATGTCTTAATACACCAAATATTTGAACATCAATTGGAACGTGACCTACAAATTTAAAGTTAAGTCAACAATATTAGCCTTAACACTGATTATGCAAACATACCAAGTATATTAACAAACAATAAAATGTTGAAATACCATTTTTCTTTAAATATGGTTATTTTTCTAATAAGGTTCAAGGACATTAAAAGTGCATAGTATCAAAGTGAGAATTTTAAGCGTTGTAAATGCGGTATTCGAATATCTCTACAGAGATGCTACGAACAAAATTTAGTTGTAATAAGCATAAAAGAATTTCAAAGATTTTTTACACGTTTTCTATAAATGTTTAACATATGAATAATAACTTAAAAATAAAATTTTTGAGCGTACAATATATTGCATAATATGCACATAACAGTTGTAGTCGACCATATCAAACTTTTAAATTTAACTTTAAACATTTGTTTTTGTTAAAGTGTTAACCTATAAGAAACAATCTTTTACATTTATTAAAGTGTTAATCACACACTTAGGGAATTGAAAAACATATATTTACAAAACGTATAAATTTTTTTATGCAGCGGGGGATACGACTCGCGGAAACCTTGGAAACCGTCCAAGCGCTCTGACCGCTAAGCCCTGCGTTCTGCATCCGGATACGTCAAAATTCTTATACGCTTATTACAACTTATTTTTGTTTTTCGCCTCTCTGTAGAGAGATTTTTACAAATTTATGGTACCCAAACATTATTCTACGAACATTCATTTGGCAAGAGTGAATGCAATTTATTAAAAACGTATAAAAAAATTTATTCGTTTTCAAATAATGTTTTTCAATTTCCTAAATGTGTGATTAACACTTTAAAAAATGTACAAAATTGTTTCTGATAGGTTAAGCTGGTCATATCATGGTTCTTTGTCAGATTTTCCACATCTTTAATTGTTATATGACATTTGAAAATGCCTATCACGTTTAACAGTATTTGTGAAGGCGACATTTCGTTATTTCTTAAAATTTAGCTAGGCTTATATGGTTCATCAGATGTTAAAGATTTGTAATTTTTATATGTTCAGGGGCAAAGTGTTCATTACGCTGAACAGCTTTAATTGAAATTTCATTGTTTTATCTCTTATAGTTTAGCAGGTCTATTATAGTTCTACTTTTTTCCATTTATAACCCTTTGTCCTGACCTAAAAGGTATACAAAAAAGGTAAAAAACAGGAACGTTTTAGAAATCTTAGTTTCTTTTTCTATTACTGTTTTTGCTTCCCTAAACTGTATTTTCGTAAATATATTTAATGTACAGACACAACTTTTTTAGATTATCTGTTGTGTTGCATATAGTGTAACGCTAGTCTATGTCGTTGGTTCGTCTACGAGTTCCTCTCTCTGGAATCGCGATGAGTGCAATGCCCTCAGTGTTAAGTGTCACTCGGGTACTGACGCAAGAGTGTGCACCGTGTATTGTCTGACGCAGGTATATTCTCCTAGCCTGCTATTTACTACGCCCGAGAATCATTCCTGCTGCGAACTGATCTAGCTACCCACAATTACGAGTACATACATGCACAGTGGGGTTTCTTATTAAGTTTCAACATCAGTAGCGGTTTATTTATTATTTGGGCGCTGACATACTTACTGTTTTTGTCTTAATGTCAAGTATACGATATTTTAAGATCTCTAATTGGAAACAAAGACTTATAAACATAAAAAATTAAAATTGAAATGTATAAAATTTTTAACGCAGCAGGTACAACGCAGGTAATGTAGACCTAGTGTCTAGAGCGCTTACACGGATTACAATAGGTGCGGGTTCGAGACACGCATATTTTCTAAAAATGTTTTCCTTATCTTAAGTATGTGAATAACATTTAATATATTTAAGTTTTAATGACTTTTAATAAGGTAATCTGTTATATTTACTAACTTTGAATAAAGAAAAAATATATATAATAAGTTTGTTTCAGCTCAACAATGCAAGAGCACATATTTGCTGCTCGGCAATGTGTCTCTTGCAGACACTATCGTTGGAATATCTATCATATTTGGAGTTACCCTGGATAATCCTATGAGCTCTAACCCATTGTGCATATTTCAAATAGGTGAGACGACTCTTTTTCTGTAATTTGTTTCAGATTCTCGCTTTTTCCCATATAGCATGGAAGACAAAGAGCTTAGTATTAAAACACTACGTTCTCCATTACCTGTCCGACTATTTCAAAAATAAGTTAAATGACTGTACTAGTTTTTTGAAATATAGCAAATTGGTATATCAGTAGTTTCTCCCTCTTAAAGCCGTGGGCGTTGCTTGAAAAATATATGGCGAAGTTCTACCGCCCGACATATAATCTCTAAATTAGCCGGAGTGATATATACTGTCTCTACTTTCCCTTTTTTGTAGCTAAACTGGACATACCACACAATGGAATGACTTGTGGCTTACATTCTTGCAACTATAAAAATGTCAGGATTCTTTACCCTGATCGAGTTTGTAGACTCAAGAGTACCAGTGTAACTTTTACTTTATAATTACTTTTACTTTATAATATTTAATTTAATAAAAAAATGACCAAAGGACAGAAAGATTTTTCTCTTAAAAAATGTTTTTTTTTCATATATGTTATATTAGTTTTGGGTCAAAACGTCAGGAAAATACAAATTACCAATTAAGGATTTGAATAACACTCGATATTTAAAAAAAGAATCCTCGAAATGGAAACCGAAGTGACATATCTCTGACTATCCTGAAAAATATTTATGTCTTTTTAGGTATGCTAGTATGCCCAGCCATGGTGTCAATATTCAGTGTGGGTCTTATAGCCGTTGACCGATACATATATATATTACATGGACTTTACTACCAGAGATGGTTCAGTACAACAAGAGTACGGATCGGCATCCTTTGTATTTGGATGATAGGTAAGTTGAATATTTAAAATTAATTGTTAAAACTCATCCTGTTTCAACGATTTTACAATTTAATGAATATTAGTATTTATTTGCAGCCTCCCGCTTTTTCCCGGGTAGCCAGAGTGGACCTAGTGTCAAGACACTCTGTTCTCCACTGTCCGCCCGAATCTTAGACGTCGGGTGTTGATTGGCGGAACTCAATGCCCCACTTTATTTTGACACCTAAGCGGAGAAATGAAAATAATTAAGACATAATGCCTTTTCAATACATTTATGCAAAACAACATTTATAAATGTCTATGCAAATTAAAAGACGGTAATCTGTTTAAGTTTTAGTTCGTTCGTTAGTTTGTTAGTTCGAATTAGTGTCTTAGTTGCTATAAATCCATTATCAGTAACACATAAAATATTGTGTACCAAACTGTTAGTGCTTCTATAAGGAATTAATATATTTATGTCGTGATAGATTTTTTAGTACAAAATGCTAGCACACTAATCTACCAATTAGATTAAAGTCAGCATTGCGAATTGACATGACAATCCGTTCCCCGCTAGCTTTCTTCCCTAATTCGGGTCTTCGCGTGCTGAGTGGTGGAACTTCTCACCCCGCTTTGTCTTCCAGCAACAGGGATATGAAAATAATTTAAATATAATCATACCTCCGAGTGAGGACCGAAAGTTACCAATTAGACACTGTCCCACTGTTACGATGTACTCAAGAATATAAATGTATCAACTATTAAAAACTATTTTCATAAAACATTTGCACATTACATAAATTTGTGTACTTTTTTCTTATGTTTCGCTTTTCACGATTAAATAAAAAAAACATTATTGCTATAAATATATTATTTTTATAATCAAACTTATAAACTTTCAGGTATAACGCTGGGATTTTTTCCTGCATCAGGGTGGGTGAATACTGAATTAAGAAATTCCAGATGCTACTACGTTTCGCTATTTCCCGGAACATTAATATTACTTAATTCCTTTCTCAGCATTATTCCTATTATACTTGTTGCTGTTCTTTATACTGTTATTTTGATAAAAGCTTTAAAAAATGTTAGAGAAATCAAAGCTTCAGTGAAAATTGTCAACTCAAAAACGAACACACAGCCTGAACTAAGAATATACAGAGGAAATGGCCATAATAAAATAAATACACAGTCTATAAAAGCACCTAATTCAAAAAAATTGGAGCTAAAACGAAGCGCTTCTTTGGATGGAAGTTCTAAAAAAGAATTTGAAAGAGTGAGCGCGAATAAAATTAATACCATATTTAAAAGCAGTAATAATCTTGACGATACAAAACAGTTTACTAACTCCGTACCATTTCTAACCGATACGAACCGCCAGAACACTTACGAATCTAACATAAGTATTTATTCAATCAACTCGAGCATACCTGACCAAGGCACTACGGGTAACCGAAGGAATCATTTGGAAAATAATAAACGAAAATCATCGAAAAAAGGCCCCAACAAATGGCGTGCGATTGTTATAGTAATGTTAACAACAGGTAGTTTTATATTCACTTGGATGCCATATTTTATAACCGTTATTTTCTATGTATTATGTCAAGAGAAATTAACAAATGTGAAGTGTATGCATTTACGTATGTTGCTGGGTGGACCTCTGGGCGCATTAGCTTTCCTCAATAGCATCTTAAATCCATTGATTTACGCTTGGTGGCATAAAGGATTTCAAAAATCCATTAAAATGTACTTTCGAAAATATTTCCATCGTTTTTTCCAAAAAGATGTAATAAGATAATAAATAATGTTTAAAAATTTCAACTGTAACTAAGCTCTCTAATATTTTTTAGTTACATTTAAATTATCTCACAATGAATGATGTTACAAAAAAAGAAATGACCATGAGTACTATATTTTTTGTAAGCTATTTTTGTGTCATAGATGATAGCTGATAATGTTTTGGGTTTTCCTTATGGATTAATTTATGGATTAATTATAGTTAAGCCAGTTATTGTTCGTTACATGTATAAAACTTAGCAAATATTGCAGAGTACCTACATTGAAAAAAGCGTATTATTTATTTAATCCAGACATATATTTCGTATCTTGTATTACAAATACAAAAATAATTTTTTTTACACTTTTTATCTATCTGTTTGTTCCGACCAATCTCTGGAACGGCTGGAGCGATTTTGACGGGACTTTCACTGCCAGATAGTCGACGTTATAAGGAGTAACTTACTTTTATTTAAGAACTCTACACGGACTAAGTCGCGCAGCTAGTATATATATCTAACCTTAATGAAACCTTATACCATTGGTTAAATTTATTATATGAGCATGAAGTAAAACAAGAGACTCCTGAGCCTGCACACAGAAATTTTGCCTTAGAATATAAAATAAATTTGTCTATACTTAAGCTAAATCGCATGATGGTATTTGTTTTTAGAAATACAAATTATGCTTAAAATTTTATCAATAGTGATAAAATGATATATGTGTTAACAAAGATATTTTAATATATTTTATTTATATTTAATTAACTAGTCGTATCTAATTTTATATTGTTCTAAATAAATTTTTAAATACGATATGCTTGTTTTATTTATTAAAGTTCTACTCATCTTATGCAAAATGAGAACAGTAAGTACATAAACACATTATAATGAATATTAAATTGACAATAAATATACTTTATGTTTTTTGAGCATAGAGTTTAAGCTAAAAGTTTTTTTCTACTGACGCAATGATCGAGCAAATAAGAGTATAGTTCTGAATAATTTAGAACTATAAATTAATGATTATTATCATTAAATTAGTATCTCTTAGTCTGAGTGGCTTGCCAGTCTACAAATACACTATTTTTTTACGAATATCTTATATTGTTGGGACAATAAAACACATATTGTTTTACTTTAAAACAGTTATCAATTGAGAGGTAATTCGAACAATATTGATAAACGGATGCATTAAATTAGGTGTATAAATATTAAATAATCCACGATAACAGCGTTCATAAACTTTTGTATACAAAAAAAAACTTCTAGTCTTTTCTTTTGCCTAATGTTGAATAATAAACAATAAAATACAATACATTTTTCGATAATTCATAATTTTTTATCGTAGCAGGATTGGACCTGTGCCTCTTTGGAACTATGACATTACTTTACGCTTATTACAGCTTACTTACGTCCCTGTAGAGAGATTTTTAAACATATCTCAAATATTATTTCTTAAAATGTCTTTCGTAACCACATTTTAAAAATATTAAAAATAAATAAATTTAATATAGCGTGTTTTCGATAAGTTTGTGTGTGTATTTGTGTATAATATATACTTGCTTAGTAACATGTAGCAATTGAAGGCGGGGAGACCGTAAAAACGATTGAAGCCCGTTTTTTGTTTTCTTACACGGCTAATAATTTTCCTGTTTATAACCTTTCCAATTAATCATAATAAAGTATGTTATTACTTTAATTTTTTTACTAAAACAAACATTTAAAACTACACTCTAGACTCCAGACTTCACTGCAGAACTGCAGAGTCAGAAATGTATCAAAGTCAAAGTCAAAGTCAAATACTTTTATTCAAAATAAGAAGTTACATGCTTCATTTTTAAACGTAAAACAATTTATCTAAGATAAATCACATGATGAGGTATCTGTCGTTTTAAGTATCATTTACATTATAGTCCAAACAAAATATCAAATTATTATATATATTGGTTAAGTTTTTTTTTAATTTTGGTTCAAACAAAAATATATTCTCTTTAGGATATTGACATTTATATAATTACTTACAGACAGAACAGCATGTTTTTGAATATTAGTTATATATTAATATATTTCATCAACAAAATTATTTGACTCTTAGCAGTTTAAGCTATTATTATCATGTCTAATTACAACACTTATCCTTGAATTATGTTTTTAAAGCGTCAGACAGTACCAACATAAGTCATAATTTTGTTTATTTTTCTAATATCATTTAAAAAATTTAAAAACCAAATGCAATAAAATTGTGTTTATTACATATATATATATATATATATATTTAAACATTGGATCACTAAACTCTACACACAAATATGAAATTTGCATTTTTAAACACTGTACATAGGACGGCTAAATTCGTTTTGTTTCTATAGCAACATCAGCAGCTTCAGCAGTAGAGAGAACCTAGTGTCAAGACACTCTGTCCTTGACTTTCCACCTGAAATCTACATATATGTCTACACACAGACAGTGCTGAGTGCTGCATAATTTAATGTCGCGCTTTATCTTACCAGAGAGGAGAAATGAAACTAGTTTAAATATAATCATGCCCCCCAAGTGGGAATCGAACCCATAACCAATCTTTTTAACAATCAGACACTGTTCTTTTTTTTTTTTTTTAATTATTCCCTACTTGTTTTTAACTATTTAAAAAGAAAGAATACGAAGCCTAATTACAGACGTTCATAAACTATTCATAATAGTTTCATAGATAGTTATTTTAGTCTTTCTGTATACTATTTTTATTATATGATATCAATATAAATTTTAAATAGTCTATCTTAATCGTAACTGAATTAAGATTACGATTAAGCCGATAAACTTATATATTACTGAGGATAGAAAGCATCCGCCATTGTAAATGAATCCGGCATTTGGCAGTCTAGTTTTGAACAGTATGGCTCGCTTGATCGCTTGTCTTATTCTCTTTGTGGCGGCCGTTCAGGCCCGACATCACAAATATGAGGGGTAAGATTTGTTTCTCTTATATTTTATTATTTCTTTATCTGTGAACAACGTGTTTTAACAATATTTGTTATGAAACTGTTCAAACGCATTTCTCGTAAATTTAAAAAGATATTAAAAACTAAGGTATTCCATATATAATTGGACAATATTGGTTTTGTATGCCATGCCAATAATTGATCGGTCTTAGTTAGAACACCATTTATGTGACACACATATTTTGTCCCGTTTAATTTGAATTTATTTCAATTTGTGAGTTCAACGTTACAATACATGTTTTAAAATTCCCTGCTGAAGAGTACAATTCATCGACTTTCGGAATTTCGACATTTTACTTTTCGAACAAGTTTTTATTTTTCACCTTTTTTTCTCGCAGAGCAGGGTATTCGGAGAGAACCTAGTGTTCAAGACACTCCGTTCTTCTATACTTCGCCCGAATTCGAGACATTGCGCGATAAATGCCAGAACTGAAAGCCGTTGTCGTGTCTTGTTGTCTTGTTCACCAGAGCGGTGATTTTCCTCCGAGTGGGAATAGAACCTACTACCAATCACTATTACAGTCACACGCTGTCCCACTGTACCAGGACGAATTTTAGCTGTAATTTTGTGTGCAAAGAGTTTATTTATTTTTTCCACAAAAATACTGAAGAAGACTTTATTTGTACCAAAGTCGATTTCTGAAATAGATTTTACATTATATATAATATACGATAGATATTAATTTATATCTTTTAATCTATTAAGCCACCTTCTCTATCGTATTTGGGGATCTTCGGAACAAATTGCTTCCTTGGAAGCCAGTTTGGATATCTTATCAGCAACACCCGCTGCTTTATCCGCTTCTAGTAAACTAGAAGCCTTGATAAGATTGTCTCCTGAAGAAAAAAACAGCTGGCTACCACATTTCAAGAACAATAACATAGGCTACAAAAAAATCTCAAATAATCTTGCCAGGTGAGTTCAAAATATTATTTGTTTCTCTTACTATGGGCGTTTAACTATTTAACGTTGTATTGCTTAAAACTCTTGAGTGAAATTGAGTAATTAGAATTATAAATTCTGTGTAAAAACATAAAATTTAAACGTTTTACTCTCATATTTTTCCAGTATACTCAGAGCTGAAGATGCGATGAATCCAAGATCAAGACTAGCTGATAATAGTTCTAATAGTTCTATAACATGGGATGCATACTATAACAGTGAAGAAGTAAAACCAAATTTACTATATAATATTTAATTTTAGATACGCAATGCCTTTGTTTTCTTATATGCAAGAACAATATTTGACAAGATGAATGGATTGATCAATTGATATGCTTCTTTAAATAATATGCTTTGTTTCATTTAAGCTTTAATTTCTTTTTCTCTTAGATATTAGTCAATCATTGAAGTATTACATTAATAAAACTTCAATAAATATTAAAATTACTAGGTTTGAAATATAAAGATATTGTAATAATTAAAAAATTTCAGATCTTTAATTACATTGACGAAGTTGGTGCCAAATATCCTGATATAGTGACAGTCATTAACGCTGGTTTGAGCTTTGAAGGCCGTCAAATTAAGTACGTGAGGATTTCCACAAGCCGTTTCGAAAATCTTCGCAAGCCCGTTATTGTCATTGATGCTGCTGTACATGCAAGAGAGTGGGTCACAACTCCAGTAGCATTATACATAATAGACCAACTAGTAAATGGGGCCGACAAGGAGCTACTGGATTCAATCGACTGGATCATAATCCCTTTGGCTAACCCTGATGGTTACGAATACTCCAGAAACGAGGTAATAAATTAAATCAGATATTGTTTATTTATTTATGAAAGTATTTACCAAATTTCAAAAGTTTATATTAGTATTACATAGTATAAATATTATTTAGAATTTTGTGTGTAGGATCGTTTATGGCGCAAAACTCGTTCCAAGTCCCACGAAGGTGCCGAAGTGTGTCCTGGTGTGGATGGTAACCGCAACTTCGACTTCTACTGGGGTAAGTTAAAACAATATATTATATACTTATATCCAAAACGCTATTGAATGTAATTTATAAAATTATTAAGTTCCTTGAATTATGAAATTTGATACAATTGTCAAAAAAATGCAGGCACAAGCGAAGCTTCTTCAAACCCTTGCTCAATCATCTACGAAGGACCATCAGCTTTCTCAGAATCTGAAATCCGCATAATCAGAGATGCTGTGTTCTCAAACTTGGACCGTACTAGACTTTATATTTCCTTGCATAGTTATGGTAACATGTTACTGTACGCATGGGGAAACAATGGTTGGTATTAAAATTTAATTTTTTTATTTGTGTTATTAGAATATGCACAGAAACATGATTGGTGTTTTAAAATTACATTAAATTTAATAACTCCGTAATGTAAATATTTACCTTCCATACTCGCAATCCCTTATAATCTTTATTAAAAATAATATTTACTATAATTGAACTTCTAACAGGCCATCGTGCTGCAATGGGTAAGCGTCCTACTGGATTGGTTTCAATTCCTACTCTGGGGAATGATTATATTTAAAATATTTTCATTTCCGCGCTCTGGTTCCTACTAGACAAAGCGCGGCGTTAAGTTCTACCACTCAACACGCAATGTCTCGATTTCGAGCGGAAAGTGAATTCTGACTATCCTTCTATGCGGGAAAAAGCGTATAGCTGAAAAAAACCTTTTTAATATTTACAGGTACTCTACCATCAAATGGCTTAATTCTTCATCTTGCTGGTATTCGAATGGCGACTGCCATTGATGAACTCAAGCTGGATAAGGCAACGCCTTATATCGTTGGTAACGCTGCCAATGTCCTTTATTACACTAGCGGTACTTCCAGAGATTGGACACGCAGTGTGGGTATTCCCCTAACGTACACGATGGAGCTGCCTGGATATGAATATGATTTTCTTGTCCCACCCTCATACATTAAACAAATTATAACCGAATCTTGGGCAGGCATCGCTGAAGGAGCGCGATACGTTCTATCCATTTATGGTTGAATTTCATTCGAATTACTAAATAAATAACAATATTAAAATAAAGCTTTGTTTTTATTTAATTCATTTTAATGATAAATAATCAAAATAAATTATTAAAATATTTATTATATAATAGATTGTCTAAATCAATGTCTTTCAAGATTGGATAAATCAATGTCTTTCAAGCTACAGTACAGTACAGTTTCGGGAGATTCCAAAGTTTCAATAGTGTATAAATATGAAATCGGAACTTTAAAGTAATTAAATACAATTGTTTATTACTAAAGACTCAAAAGCGTGACGATGGTTGTGAGTTAGATTCCCACTTGGGAAAATAAATATATTTAGTTTATTTTAATTTTCTCCACTCTGGTATCAAGATAAAGCGCGGCATTGAGTTCGGCGGAAGTTCATACTTTTCGGATTCGGGGGGAGAGTGGAGAACGGAGTATCTTGACGATAGTTTCTCTATGCTATACGGAAACGGTTATCTCCCTGCTATACGGAAAAAAGCGTGATGCAAAACTATGATGACTTCCACTTCTATTTTTTCAATGTCCGTAACTCCAAAGATGGACCCAAAAAAATTCAACAATTATTCGTTAAATTTTATTTGCTATCCTTAGGGTTATAATACTATTAAGAAATTTTGTAATTAGTGTATGTAGTTTCGTATCTGAATGAATAAATATTTTTTAGCTATTTATATTATAGTTTACCATGGTATAAAAAGTCTGTTTATTATGTGTTTTTGGAATCTGTCATTTTATTACGGTTGTTCATTGTGTTTTCTTATTTTAGCGCCAGTATATTGTAAAAATTTTGTGATATTCCTTTTTAGATGGAGTGGGGTGATAAAGAGAACCAAATCATTGTGATTGGATTACATAAAGGTGTCAAATAAAATTTTGAAAATCCTAAATTAGCTTAGTATTAGTTAAATGTTTATGTACCGCGCTAATAATAGGTACAATGAAACCTTCTCAGTAAGGGAAAGAATTCGGAGAAATCCTGTCCGACAGCAAAAGGTTTTTTTTTGAGAGGTAATGATAGCACTTAGAACCATGTCGCGTATTTTTAAAGATGACTTAGGACTTGCAGCCTACTCGAGACGCACCGGTAATTTTTAGGCGGTACACAAAGGGAGGTCACAGAAAATGTATGTTTACAAATAAGGAAATTTTTACAATTGAGCAATATTTTAACAAACAAAAAGACCGTATTTATGCTGGAAGTTAAGTGGGTGAGTTATTAAGGAGTGACTGAGAAATATTTTTGTGGAAAAGGTATAAAAACAACGGCACAAGTGTATCAAGATACCATTCTTGGGAAGCTAGTTAAGCACCTTAACTACACCATGTTAATAACTACGAATGGTCCTTTCAGCAAAACTCGGCGACGGGTTATAAAGCTCGATCCACTCAATCTTGGTTAGAAACGAACGTTTCGAACTTCATAAGAGCTTGAACTGGCCGTCAAAACAATCCGTACGACTGGCAGTGAAGCATTTTCCCATAGAAAGAATGCGTGCTGCTATTGATAACTGGCCTCAAAGTTTAAATAACCGTTTGGCACCTAATGAAGACCACTTCAAATAAGCTTTATATGTTTTTAATGGATTAAACTATAACAATATGGATGGATTAAACTAATACATTAATGTATTAAACTATAACACTGTAATAGTAGTAAATGTTACGTACAATGACAAAAATGTTGCTTTTCTTTGTAACAATATTTATGGCAAGACTAAGTACTATAATTTATTGTTAAGGAGCATCCAGACAGTGTCTGTTGAATATATGTTGACAATGGCTCAACAAGTCATCAAAAGATCTGAACTCTGAAGGAAGCGTAAGTATAATCTGTACTGTCTCATTTGTTTATGTACTACAATCTCTTCATTAGATATAAGAAAATATTTATCATCAGAAATAAACTATTATCATCAGTTAATTTATAGCACGAATTTCGAAGGCCCCGGTGGTTCGTAGGTGTCCCAGAGGAAATATCGTTTACTTTTGTTCTCCTACGGATGTCAACATTTCATCACGTAGGGAAATTGCTCCCTCCATTGCCCGCTGGGTGACACTGGTCAAACACTTTTGACCTTGAGAGACTGAGGTAATTAGGACGCGAAAATTAAGCTTGTTAGAGAACAAAGCTTTTTTCTCTATCTCTCCCTCCACATCATATGATATCATGTGATACATAAGATATCATGTGAAAGTACTGCTAACCATTATTATTAGATGTACTGTTCTTATATTTAATTGTATCTAATAATTAACAATATATAACTAATTATATTAACCTCCCTTATTACTTTCACAGTAGAAAACCTTAATTTTTTTCATAGTTCCTAAAACTAAAACGTTCCTAAAACGTTCAGATTTCTATAGTCACTTCTCATTTGTTAATCAATTAACCGTTATCATAGGAAAAAAATTCTTCCAAAAAAAAAAAAAATTCTTAAGCTATAATCAATTATCCTCAGTTCATAATTTATTATTTGTATAAGCCACAACTGCTAATCCTTAATCTATAATCATAATATAGAATGTTTGTTTGTCCCTTTTTAGGTGATAACAGTCAGAAAACTATACATATAAGCTATAACTAAGAAAATCAATCGCACTTATTTGGACTGGGAGAGTCTATTGTATGCGTAATAAGTTCATAGGTAATTTTTAATTTTTAGTATTACCATAACCTTGTGTGTGTGGTAATTTAACGACCAAATTCGTGAATTAAGCTTTGTAAAAAAAATCTACCGAAGCGAAAATTCAACGTTGTTGAATAAAATCGTATAGTTACGTTAATCGGCTTCATAAAAGTGACATTCTTAGTAATGTCGATGTAAAATTTAATTTAATTTGTAAAAATATCTCTACGGAAATGCTAACAACACAATTAAGACATAATAAAAAAAAGACATATTTAGAAAACGTATAAAAATTGAACCTGCGCCTCTTGAAAACCGTTCAAGCGCTCTGACCGCTAAGCCATGCGTTCTACATCCAGCTGCGTCGAAATTCTTATACGCTTATTACAACTTATATTTGTTGTTAGCATCTCTAGCAAGGACTTCAATGATCTTACAATCAGATGGCGGAAATGTATCGCTCAAGAACTTTTCGACAAACACAAGCGTGTTGCTTGGCTTGGTTTTCTAGATCTTGCGAGAGCTTGTTGTCGACCCGAGCCAGTGTCGTGTTTTAAACACAAATCAAAAAAAGCTTAGGAACGGACGTTAAGATTATGGACAAAATTGCTGAATCACTTATGATGACAAAATTGAATCTATTTTAATGAAGCGTCAGTTCGTTTTAAGAATGTCATGTTTAGTCACGTGCCTGGTCCTGGTCGCGGTAGCGGTTCAAGCCCGCCACGAAATATACGAAGGGTAAGAATTTATATTTATAAAAAAACCTGACTGCACTTAATTTAGTTAACTATATCAGTTTGTACGATTGGACTAGATCACAAATCACAATAAATGAGCAGATTTAAGTACAATTTCGAAATAAGATAGTTTGTAAATAAATTTCTTATAAGATTTTCCTGGTTAACATTATTTATTTTTATTCTTGCACATAAAACTCACTTTATAAGAATAGAATGACTTATCACTGTGTCCTGTGTTAGAGTAATTATATTTATAATTGTATCAATATTGCCTTTATTACGACCATACTTGTTGGTTATTAGTTACTGTCATATTTGTTTGTTATCTTTGCAAACACCCTTGCTAACCTTTGTTACTTTGAATATTTTTAGTATATATTTCATAAGTATTTGAAGTTGTTAGTCAGTCGTGTCTGAGACATTTTATAAAGCGGAGTATTAAAGTCTAAAATAATATTTAATATTCTGAGTCCTTTACCTGTTTGAAAGTGATAAAACGAATGATTTTCAAACATTTTTCTTTTCATTAAGACACTAATTGTACCGGATATGGTTATCATCACAACAAATAGCTTCCGTGGAAGCAACTTTGAACATCCTATCAGCAGAACCTGCCGCAATATCCGATTCAGGAAACCTTGAAGTGTTAATAACACTATCGCCTAAGGAAAAGGAGTACTGGTTAAAATATTTCAGCACAAGAAATATGGGATATAATTTAATATCCGACAAATTAGTGAAGTAAGTAATGAACTCGAATATTAGTTTATGTACTACTTGTTACATTTTTCTTTATAAAGTTCGAGATATATTTTTCATCTAAAATTAGTGTAGGCACCTATATAAAATGCCAATAAAACACATCAGTCTTCATTAAGTTTAATCAAAAATATACGAAAAGCTTAAATTAGTACCCAGACCACGTAGAATTAACTACTTAATATATTCAATGACAATATTTTATCATATGTAAATATTTAACAAGACCAGTAGAGATGTTAATTTTTTTTTTATATATATATATATGTATATATTAAGTTTATTAGGAGGTCATCGTGATCCAGTGAGCCAATGTCTGACTCTGTAATCGCGATTGGTTTTGCGGATGATCATCATTTAATTATTTTAATTTCTCCACTCTCGTGAATAAGACATAGCGCGGCGTTGAGTTCAGCCACTTGACGCGCAACGTTTCGAATTCGGGCAGAATGTGGAGAACGGAGTGTTTTAGTACTAGTTTTTCCCTGCTATGAAGGAAAAACGTGAATATTTATATGAACTATAGATATTAAGAAGCCATCGTGACACGTCTGACCGTAAACGCGATGGTTGTGGGTTCGATCCCCACTTGGAGGAATGATTATATTTAATTAATTTCATCTCTCCACTTTGAACACGCAAAACGCCAAATTCGGACGGAAAGTATTAACACTAGGTGTTCTATGGCTTCTATACGAGACAAGGCAGGCTGCTAGCTGGAAATAAATACACAATTTAGAAAATTGAAAAAGACAAATTTAGAAAACGTATAAAAATTTGAACGCAACGGGATTTGAACCCCGCCTCTTGAAAACCGTTCAAGGCTCTGACCGCTAAGCCATGCGTTACGGCAAGTTTTTTTAAACATGTCTTTTTAAATAATAACTATATTTACTGCTTATATTAGATGTGCATAATAAAAAAATCAATACACGTCTGAAACCGCATAACAGTCCCTCTGGCTTCAGTATCTTCATATATATGCTTCCAGAATACCTGAGCTGAAGATGTCTGGAACATTAAGTCTAGAAAAGCTGTTGACGTTAACGCCACTATGACTTGGGATGCATATTACAACTCTGAACAGGTAAAAAATATATTACCTATACATAACTATATGAAAGTATTTTATTTTGTTTTTACACATCCTCCACGATTTTATAAGGTAAGTAGGTAGGGTCCGATCAGAATCAACCATCATTAACCTGACCGGTCTGATTAACCTGTGATTCTGATAAACATTTTTATCAGAATCATAGGTTAATCAGACCGGGAAAGTATAAAATATATGAAAGTATAAAACACATAATACACGCAATGCTTTAAAAACATTGTTATTTTATCTATTTAATGTATTATTATGAAACTATTTAAATTTCTGTACTTTTCCGTATGGGTACATTTTAACTATGCCTTTCGTTATATATATATATATATATATATATATAAACACTCAAATTTGTGAACTATATGAAATACGACTACAATGTTCAGGCAGCAAGGAAACTCCCATCAAAATAACCCCCAACACCAACGGTACGGGATGGCTGAACTGCGGCAAAGTACTTCATAAGTGTAATTTTATATTAATACTTTAACCTTTGTATGTTAGATATTTAAATACATTGACGAAATAGGAGAAAAATATCCTGACCTCGTCACAGTTGTCAACGCCGGATTAAGCTACGAGGGTCGTCAAATTAAGTACATGAGGATTTCCACAAGCCGCTTTCAGAACCATCGTAAACCCGTAATTGTTTTTGATGCAGATGTGCATGGCACTCCAGTTGCTTTGTACATAATAGACCAGCTGGTAACCGAAGCCGATAATGAGCTACTGGATTTAATTGACTGGATCATAATCCCTTTGGCTAACCCTGATGGCTACGAATATACCATAAATGAGGTAAGATCGCCTCCAAAGATTTGAAAACTGCTCATTATGTACGTGACTTATGATTTGAAAACAGATTGTAATCAATTTAAACAATGAAGATATTGTACTTGTTATTGCTTTAATTTCCATTATTATGCAGCTGGTAAAATAAATATTTCAATGTCATCGAAAAATTTTATGGTAAAAATGTATGCCACATAAAAACTTTGAGGCGTTGTTTTTTTGGGGACAATGTGCTAAATCATTCTAGCCAATTAGCCTTTTTCGAATTTTCATTTACTTAGTTAGTTTGAATTTATATTTCTGAATGAAAATATACCTATCCTTATATAGTAGTGTATTCGATTCCCACTGAAATGAATGATGGATCTGGTGACACGACGAAACGCGGCATTGATGTCATCATTAGTCTTAACTCTCGGATTACGGCGGAAAATGGAGACGGGGTATCTTGACACTAGGTTTTCTCTGTACTCTGCTGTGGGAAACATAACAATAAATTGTATTACAGGTAAATATTAAAGAGAGACAAGTCATCATTTTTTTTTTTAATTAAAATATTATACATATTTAATTGGTTACAGGACCGCCTGTGGCGAAAGACTCGATCTAAATCACATAAAGGTGCCGAAGAATGTCCTGGAGTGGATGGAAATCGTAGTTTCGACTTCTTCTGGGGTTTGCTTTTTTAATTCCTATTAATATGTATACATATAAAAAATGTAACTGATCGCTGCCTGTACATGGGCGATTAAAGAAAATATTATTGGGGGTATTTATTAATGTAATAGAACCCAAAACCATGACTTTTAATTTTCTTTTCTGTTTGTCTGTGCACTTGTGCACGCTAGTCTCAGAAACAGCATAATCGATTTAAATTCAGTTTTCACTATTGAATTTTGGTATACTTCCCTTACCATTTGGTGTTCATTTTATTTCAATCGGTTCATAAATAAAAAGTTACAATAATTTAAATTTTAAATTTTAACAAAGTTTATAATTTAAGTAAGAACGTTTAGTCGTATAGTCTACACAGGCGAAGCCACGAGTGGGTCGCTAGTATATTATAAATTTGTATTCATCCTTACAATCGTGGCCACAAGTAAGTTTACAAACGCTCGAACGTCAGTTCTTGTGTGTTCTGAAACATGATTTGTGTTTACGGATCGGCAACAAGCTCCAAGCTCTAGCAAGCCAAACCAATAGAACGTTTACATACTTGTGTTTGTGGATGCTTGCCGCGCATTGCCAAGCGTGTAACTTATGGACATACATGCTAGGTTATATTTATGTAATAAAAATTCTATCTTATATCTCACTGGACTTCTGTTGGATCCCAAGTTATTAAATTATGGTATAAAGTCCAATTAGTAATATTTTTGTATTACCTAAATTTTTTTGACACGGTATTCATCTCTATTTTGGTTGCTTTACAACGCCGATTAAATTTAAAAAAATTAAGTTATATCTTATTCTTCTACATTATTCATAGTGACATGTATTCTTTTAATACAGGTACACGAGAAGCCTCAGCGGATCCTTGCTCAATTATGTATGAAGGACCCTCTCCTTTCTCAGAACCAGAAATCCGCATAATCCGAGATGCTGTGTACTCGAATTTGGAGCGTACTGCTTTATATATCTCCCTACACAGCTATGGCAATATGTTATTATATGCTTGGGGAACTAACGATCCGTCTTCCTTAGTTGCTTTATAAAGTTGATTAAATCTTTAATTTTGTAAAATAAATGCTTATAATTTTAAACTACTTTATTCAAGCATTGAATTTAACTAAATTTCTTGTCGTCTTCAAAGTGAATACACTCTAATGAATAATTTACAGGAACACTCCCATCAAACGGCCTGACCCTACATGTAGCTGGTATTCGAATGGCCACAGCTATTGACAAACACAAGCTCGACAAAGCAACACCGTACATTGTTGGAAACGCAGCCAATGTACTTTACTTTTCTAGTGGCACCTCTCGAGACTGGACCCGTGGTGTCGGCATACCTCTAACTTACACAATGGAAGTTCCAGGATACGAATACGACTTTTTAGTTCCTCCTACGTAATTAAGCAAATTGTCACCGAATCCTGGGCTGGCATCGCCAAAGGAGCTCGCTTCGTTATATCTATGTATAATTAAATTTTTTCAAAATACTTTGTACCAAACTATAAGCTGTGGCTTACAAAATATCCTAATTCCACATAATAATATTTTTATTTCCCTACATAGCCAAGTTGCTAATTATAGTAGCTCAGTTTTAATTCATAATTTTGTATGAGTAAAAATTTTGTAAATCTACTTTTTTTACAAGGAAAATGTTTATTTCTATGATTTTTTTAAAAAAAAAGAAGATCTATATTTAATTCGAATTTGATATCGTTTCTGAATAAATTTATAATGTAATAGAAAAAAATTAAATTGAAAATAGTGTCAAAATTATACGTACCAGTAGGTAGGTATATGTATTATTCCTTGATTTGTTTAACAATAGAAAAGCGACTGCATTCTATTAGTTCCTCGAAATCCTCTTATGTTTACAAAATAAACGACACGACATCTCACAAACATCTCATTAATTTCTATATATTCGAGCGATACACAAGTTTTGTTGGAAACTAACAACATTAATGATGTCTAAAATATTTTTTAAATATATTGCCATATTATATTATACCTTCAGTGTAAGTTCTGGTGAGGTAAAATTTTTACGCATAATTGAAGCCATAGGTATGCCTTTCTACAAATTAGATTTCAAACTGGGGACTTGTCAAGGTATCTTGCATGTTATTTTTAATACATCCGTTATATTTTTTATTGTTTCAAAAGACATCATAATCATTTAACGGCCACCGTAATTAATTGTGTACGCGACGGCTATGGTTTCGATTTCCACTCGGAAGAATCGTAATATTTAAATTATTTTAATTTCTCCGCTCTGATGATAATAGAAAGAGCGGCATTCCGCCACTCAACATGCAGTTTCTCGACTTCGCGCCAAAAACAGAATGACTTGACACAGAAAAGGAAATAATCGAGACAAGTTACGGAAGGGAAAAAGCGTGAAGCTGAAGAAAAACCTTTTTTTATCTAAATTTAAATGTTAAATGTAGATGTGTGTTGTAGATTACATAATTTACTCAGAACATAAAGCATGGCCTGCTGCGATGATGAACAGAATACTTGATATCTATTACAAAAGTGAAAATAGTGAGTTAAAAAAATATTACATCATTTATATCTATATCTATACATATAATAAAAATGTATCTGATAGCTGTCTGTACATGGAAGATATATGAAAAATTACATTATTCGGGGCATATATGAACATAATAGAACCAAAACAATGAGTTTTAATTTGCTTTTCTGTTTAACTGTTCGTTTGTTTGTTTGAGCAATAATTTCAGAAACGGATTAACCGATCTAAATTCAATTGACTATTGTGTTGTGGTAAGCTTCTCTTTAAATTTAGTGGTTATTTCATTTCAATCGGTTATAAAACAAAGAAGTTTCAACCATTTAAATTATAAATTTAAGCAAAGTTTGTGATTTAATTAAGAACAGGAGCAGGCGAAAGAACTAGTTTAGTTATGTACTTTGTGCAGGCGAAGCAACGAGTTGGTTGTTAGTATATAATATATATACCTACAAAAAGTCCTAGCTACTGCACACAATTTTAATTTCGTTTTCTTGGTCGATCAAATCAAGAATCCGAAGGCCTGCTCCTTTTGCAAGTCGTCGAGGCTGCGGGTGCTTTGAAAGGAACCCCGGAACACCCTGAAGGCGACAGCGGCCGGCAATAGAAGGGCCGTCCACTGACGCGTTGTAGTAGTTTGCGCGAGCGGTCCAGCGACGTCTTATTAGGGTGGAGAGGGTTTCCGCTGGGTTTTAGAGGGTAGTATTGGGTTTTGTTCCCGGTGAGTCCCACAGTACCGCCCGCATGGGTCTGCCTTGCGCATGGGCAGCGTCAAAAAAAAATGTTTATAAGTTTAAAGCTTGAATCGCATTTAGGAAATTCTTATATTTAAAATATTTTCGTTTTCTTAGTCGATCAAATCAAAGGAAGCTTTAAGTTAAATCTACCTGATATTGCAAGTATTGAAAAAGACATATTTAGAAAACGTATAAAAATTTGAGCGCTCTGACGCATGGCTTAGCGGTCAGAGCGCTTGAACGGTTTTCAAGAGGCGCGGGTTCAAATCCCGCTGCGTTCAAATTTTTATACGTTTTCTAAATATGTCTTTTTCAATTTCCTTAGTGTGGGAATAACACTTTAAAAAATGTTAACAAAATATATTGCAAGTATTTTTGTGCGCAAAATGGAATTCAAATTTATTTGTAGAAAGCACGAATACAAATAAAAATATTATATTAAGAGTAAAGCTATAAAACAAATATTTACAAGTACTACTATGTTTACTCTTAAAGAAATAAAGATTTTTTTTTTATATATATTACAGGTGACATTCTCGTGTCGAGCGTCGAAATAAAATTAGTATTAAACAATACAGATTGTCTCGGGTACTCAAATTCTGATGTTGGACGTCCAGAGTTCTCAGCTACGATATTTTTGGCTACTAACATGGCGGCCATATTTTATAGTTTAATGATATATACTTGCAATAATAATTCAACCACAACTTTTTTTGAAGAAGATGAGTTTGAACCTAAATTACCATTTTATACAAACCTAAGACAAAATAGGAAATATTAAGATTGTTTATTTTTTTAATAAAATATATATTAAATACATTAAATATCAATAACTAATTTATAGAAATATGTACTGGAAAATATTATAAAATATTTTAAAGATAATTTAATAATTTTTGCATAAAAAATAAATACAGACAAAAAAGATTAAATTGACATTACTGTCCTCTGACACATCTGTCAACCTAGAAGTTATTGTAAAACGGAACGTTATGTTTATTTACGTGCCCAAGTCAATCACACGCAAATCACAATAGTCATTACGCACAAAAGCTAAATTTTATAGTGTAATGATCTTAAAATCTTAAAAATGTTGTGGTATCTGCCATGGTCCGAAAGTATCAAAAAGAGAGCCTGCAGATATTTACTTCAACGATACTTAGGTAATTTTCTTGAAGAAAAACTTACTTTAGCTCAACTGAGTGTCGATCTTTACAATGGAACTGGTACCGTTTCAGACGTCAGCCTTGACTGCGAGGTAATTAATTTTTATATATAATAAATTAGGCTCAGTATTATCGAGTTAAATCAATGTATCAGGCGTGGTACTTTATCTATCAATCTCGTCCTTGCCAATAAAAAATGCGCTTAATTTTTATGCAAAATAACACGTGTATATGTTGTCTTAACAAAGGAATCTAAGAAATAATTTCCTGATTGTTATTATACTTAATTTTTTTGTCACATAAACAAATTCGTAAATATTTTTATAAAATTTAATGCTCTTTTGTGCTTTATTTATTATTAGAATGAGAAATTCACTGATCTTTATAATAAATTTCAATTTCATGCTAGCTAATTCAGTGTTTAATCATATCATAATAAACCTTTTACTTTTTAGGCAGTTATATTTTTGTAGGCCACAAAAATGCATATTAAATTAACTTTATTGTAACAAATACTATAGAATTTTATTTGAATTACTATACCTTTTATTTAAGGCTATTAACCAACTGGGAGATTCTCAAAACTGGCCCCTTGAAATAGTGGATGGTCATATGAAAGAAATCACTGTAACTGTACCTTGGTCTACAATACTTAAAGATGATTCTATTGTGGAAATCAATGGTCTTTCACTTACAGTACAGCCTAAAGTCCGAGCAGAGCCAGGTATTATAATATAATTTAAATTTGAAGCAAAATATGTATTGTGTCAAATTTAGCTTAAACTTCTGTATATAAATTGTATGTCAAATTCTATATAGCAAGGTCTGCATTGGACCTTTGACCTTGATTTAAAAAGTATTGATATCAATAAGGTTAAAATATACTTACCAAAATTCAGTTAAACAGGAACTGTAATTATTATTATGTAAATAAATGTTATGTTTCCTATCATGAAATAATTTTGTGGACATAATGTAAATAATATTTTTTTTTATCTGCTAATTGTATTACAGTGTTTGTGGTATTTTTTTGTAGTGTCATCTATGCTGGAGTCTATGTGGTCTTCCATGTCATCATCAATGCAATTAGCAGCAGAGTGCCTACAAGAGGAATCAGGTCCTCAAGAGTCAAACCCTGTTGAGGGTATTGAAATGTTTGCACATGCCATAGATTCAAGTAATTTATTTGTAATTTTTTACATATACTTTCTTTTAGCTTGGTGCTTTTTTCCACATAAGGAATCCAGTGTCAAGACACTGCTATCTTCATTTCCCACCTGATTCTAGACTTTGTTGAGGAGCAGAACCCAATGTTGCATGTACCAGAGCAGAGAAAAGAAACTAATTTAAATATAATCTTTTTCTTAAATGGGAATTGAACCACAATTATCACGATTACAGTTGGATGGTGTTCCACTTCGCCACAATGGTTTTTTTTACATATTTATAATGCTTTAAATTATTTTCCCTATATTGACTGTGATTGACATAAATATATATATATATACATCTAACATTGTATGTAAATTAAGCAGGTATTAATTTCTATACTAAAAAAGCAAATAAACTAGCAATGTGTAGTAAATATATTAGCCATTTCATGTAATTACAGTTTTGAGACGCAGAGTGAAATTGAAGAAATTTGTTAATACAAAAATAAGAGATAGAACATGTTGCACCTAAGAATGGAACCGTGGTATTGTACTGAAATTCATGATAAACAGTAAGTAAAATTTATTATTATTCTTATTAAATAATGTAAATGATATATATTCATTTATCTTGCATATTTATTATAAAGGTATGTTGCTGATTATTTTTCTCCTCAGCCTCATACAATTCCTAGATGAGTTCAGAGGGCCTAGTGTCAAGAGATATACATTATTTATTTGTACTCATATGTTTTCTAAAAAATATTTTTCTATATCTAAGTATGTGAATAACGCACTTTAAATTGTTAAAATATTTCATAATTAGCATGCATTCTCTCTCATTGGCAAACAGATTAGTCTGACAGTGACCTGCTGCAGCAGACAGAACTTTTTTAAAATCTCTCTGGAGATGCTGACAACAAAAAATGTAATAAGCGTATAGAAATGTCGGCATAAAAGGGTGTAGAATGCATGGCTTAGCGGTGAGAGCTTTGGACGGTTTCTAAGAGGCATGAGGTTGAATCCTGTTGCATTCTACTGTTTTTATATGTTTTCTAAAAATGCTTTATCTTTGATAGAATATAAATAAAAGTTTAACATAACAAGATTTAAACCTACATCTATTACAAACTGTCCTTACCATAAATTTTTATATGCTTGGTATAATTTCATTTTGTACCAGTTATGTTTTCTTTAACACAATTTTGGCTGATGAGGCTCAAGAAAAACTCTTTAAGTAATTAATTTCAGCATTGATGGTTATTTTGACGAAGCTGGTTCTGAACCGTTACCAGTCCACAGATCAGATAAAACAAAAACGTACATTGTTTGCGACATACACAAATAAAATTAATTCCTGGCGTGTGAGCTTGCTATGTGCCAACGAACTACCATCAAACTCCGCACTATGGCACCTAGTTTGATTATGGAAATCCACATCAGCTTCACTCAAGCTGACCAAATCTGAAGGCAATTCTGCGGCTTTGGCATATGAGATTCAAACTACCAAACACTATATCCTGATGTTTTCTATGAAACGAGAGTATATCTACAATAGATTCTGATCACACTAAGGAGATAATTGCGGAAAGGCTTAATGAATCATCCAAGAGAAAGAACTCCTGATGAGAAAGGAAACTAGTCACCCTGATCTATTTTATTTGCAAAACATAACAGGACAACAAGAGTTGGCCGTGAAATTAAAACATTCCGAAGAAGTTGATGGTCCCAAAGTAGAAGTTAAGATATTATTAGGCTCTTTCCTAGTGTTTATAACCCCAAGACAATTGCATACACTCCTCGAACTTGTTGATGCATTGAACCAACCAGATTTAGAGGATACTAGGTACATTATTTGATTTACTTACTAATAAAAATATTGTCAAGTAACGACCTCATGCTTCTCATGCGTAAACTACACGGCTGCAACTATTCCATTTTTTCACCCGCTTGCTTTCTTACTTAAATCACAAACTTTGCTTAAATTTAATAATTTAAATTGTGTTTTTTTTATTTATGCATTATTTATTGTAATAAAATAAACACAAACTGCATTAAAATCATTTAAGCCGTTTCTGAGATTAACGTGCACAGTCAAACAGTTTTGATTATTGTATTGTGGTAAATGTCCCTCTTAACATCTAGTTTTTATTTCATTTCAATCTGTTCAAAAATAAAGTGACAGCCATTTAAAATATAAATTTATGCAAAGTTAATGATTTAAATGAGAGCCCGCGTTCTCAAAATAGTTAAGTCATGATTACACATGTGAAGCCTCGAGCGAGTCGCTAGTACCTAAATAAAAAAATGTATCATATATAATTATTCCATAAAGCTTCCTATATGATTTAATATGTAACATAAATTATATTCTAGTAATATACCAGTTCGCCCTACTGGTGTCAACATGCAGTGCAAACCAATGAAACAGGCCGATTTCCAGCTAATAGAAGCCCAGTTACTTGGTAACTTAGAGAAGCAGCACTCCAAACCCACCGGCATGTATGGATGGTCTGGACCTAGCTTTGGTATGTATTGATTCATTATTGCTATTACTGGCAGAATATAAAAAGTAACTTGTTGTATATATACCTGTATATACTTAAATACTATTTATTTTGTTTCATACTTTATTCTGAACTACCATAATTTGTACTGTTAAGATGTTTCAATATTAACCATTAAATGCCAGACAACCTGTATATTAAAAATATAATAATATGAAAGTATTCATGGAATGTGAAAATATTATTTAACTAAGAGAGTGCTGCTTTGAATTGTTGTACAAGTGGCATGGGTTCAAATATAGCTTTACAATATTTTGAATATTAAATAAAGTTGACATTATTTTTTTATTAATCTATACATTAGTTACATATCAGAATGATAGCTTCAAAAGCTTAAAGAGATAATTAATTATTGATACTTTGAGACATTGTTGTCAATTTATATAAATTTGTAATTATCATTTTATAATTATTTAAATATTATTATAACTTTATTTTTCTCACTTTTCACACTTCACTTTCATTTCTAATTTGTGTTTTCCAATGCCTTATTGTAGCTTAGACGAGATTGCTTTTTTAACGATAAAGTCGCCTCTTGTGCGTTTAGTTCGTTGTTATATTTCTGTTTTATTTTATTCTTTTTTTCTATACTATTGGAACTTCGTATGTTTGGCCGTATAATAAAGGTTTATGATTATAACTAGATGTTCTTTTGATGCATAAACAACGTGTAGCTTTAGCAACGTGCATGTTCACATTATATAAACAATAAACATGTACATATGTCAAATATTATAGTCTGTAAACATTTATTTTATTCATTTGACGTATGTTGATATGGCATGGTATGGCGGGGGTATGCAGAATGCCAATACATATAAAATATTAGCATTCTGCATTCTTTCCTTATATAATACTATATCTGTGCTAAATTCCATACTGCTCTGTCCACATAATTTTCGCAAAAAGGGGTACAAAGTTTTTGCCTCACGTATTAATGTATAAATTATAAAACGTGCCACAATAGCTTAATATGAAATAAAAAATATCATGCCTTTGTTAGCTTTTCCATAAGCCCATGTATGTAGCATACAACTTGAGATTTTAAAAGTTTTATTCTTATTACTTTACAACTTTGTACTTTACAGATGATAGTGACGCGGAAAGCGACAAGTTCCTCCCGATGACGTCACAGGGCAATCAGATGACGGAGAGCTTTACGTCTTCGGTCAGCTCGATGAGCACCAGCATGACATCCAGCATCAATGTTCCTAGCCAGCCGAGAATTAAACGAAATAAAAAAGGTACTTAGTATCTATAGAAAGCACATATATACCTATTAATACAGGAAGGAAAATCATCGAAGTCCTATTTACGAATATTTTGTGGATGGATGAGTATGACATTTGGCTCATTTAAAGTTTAACACATGTAAAGAGAAGAAGCGCAGAAAGCCGTTAGTTTTATAATTAACTAGCAGTGCGCGCGACTTCGTCCACTTGGAGTTTTAAAATAAAAGTAGCCTAAGTTAGTCCTTATTACTTGAGCTATCTGCCCGTGAAAGTCCCATTAAAATCGAAACAAACAGACAGACAAAAATTGTAAAAAATGTTATTTTTGTACACAGACATATGCATTTAGTAATATCAGTTATTTTAATATAACAAA
The DNA here is from genome assembly GCA_038994665.1 of Podotricha telesiphe. NCBI lineage: Eukaryota > Metazoa > Arthropoda > Insecta > Lepidoptera > Nymphalidae > Podotricha > Podotricha telesiphe. The sequence goes on along the minus strand of JAOYRR010000315.1, from coordinate 264,431 downwards.
CAGACACTCCAATTTTATTTATTTTTATTAGTTTAGAAATAAATACGTTAAATGATTAAAGAAATATTACAGACAGACAGACAAATATGTGTTTGACATAAACTTTATAAAAATGACGTGCGGGTGTCACAAGTTTACTACGCACGTGTACTTGTCTACTAGTAAATTCATTTAATTACACACACAACCGGAAATGTTAATTTTGTTAAAGAAAATTTGTCTTTCTTGTAGTCAATACCTATAGGTATTTACGAAATACCTATAGGTATTTACGAAATTTTTAAATATTACTACTACATATGGTTACGTTTGCAGCTGCGGTTTATTTAAGAAATAGTTAATTAGCGATATGACCGCATTATTTTGTTGTGTTTAGTAAAACACTACGCAATATCAGTAAAAATACTGCAATATCAGTAGTATTACTTTGAACTTACATACAGACTTTTCGTAAAAGCTTAAATGATTAAAAAATACACACAAACAAACATATTTTTTTATATAATATCTAATACATAATGTATACATTTTTGTTATCCAAAGTTAGAACCTACATCCGTTGCTCAAACTGTCATAATTAGGTATTCTAAAAAATATATATATTAATGTTTTTATATTATAATTTTCCTTGCAGTTCCACACATAGATGGGGATCCTACGGCAGAAACTTCCCACATTAGCCTGAGAATTGCTTCATTCTCATGCATTCTGCTTCATAAGGTATTTGTTTTAAGCTTTTCATAAATCTTTTGAAAAGTACTCAATCTATATATATGAAAAATACATATGAAATCAATATGTTCTCAAAATGTTACAAAATAACACTATAATTATTATGTGCATTGGAATTTGTTTAATTGTGGACAAGGGTTGTGGGTTCGAAGCCCACTTTATATAATGTTTAATTTTTATTATTTTTTTTGCTTTAGTTTGATTTGATACAGCCGGCGTTCTGTTACGCAATTGGATATGCAATGTCTCTATTTGAGCGGAAATTGGAAAATAAAATTTGAAGTGTCATGGCGCAGTGAGAATGAGACAGCGTACGATTGTAGTAGCGATTGGGTGTGGCTTCGATTCCCGCTCGGAAGAATGATTATATTTAAATTATTTTAATTTCTCCACTCCGCCACTCAAATTCGATCAGTAATTAAAGAACGGAGTGTCTTGACACTAGGCTCTCTTTCTGCCGACTCATTTTGCGAGAAAAGGCGTGAAGCTGAAAGAAATCAGTGTAAAACCTAAATATCTTTTCAGGATATTTTAATTCCTACGCCGTTAGCCACTGACTGTGTCTCTCCCGCTTCGGCCACGAATTTGCAACTGATTTCTACAGAGTTCTTCAACCGCATTGAAACTTTCAGTAGGTTCGATGATAAACGAGATTTAAATACAATAAATGAAGCTTTAGACACTGCTACGGATTTAGATCATTTAAGGTAAATAAATATTTTTTTTTCAATAATATAATATGTTCTTGTATAAAATGCGATATGTTAGACTTTTGTATAATATATGTCTTCACGTTGAAGTTCCTGGAGTCATAAATAATTTTGCTTATAGTCATATTTGTTATGAGGCCATCGTGACGCATTGTGATAGCGTCTGATTGTTAACGCGATTGGTTGTGGGTTCGATTCCCGCCCAGGGGAATGATTATTGTTAAAAAAAATTTCATTTCTTTCGATTTCGGGCAGAAAGTGGAGAATAGAGTGTCTTGCCAGTGGTTTCTACGACACTGTTATGCGGAAAAACGCGTGAAGCTGCCAAAATAAAAATGTAGAACTGATTATTTTTACTAATAAATCGTCTGTATAATTACAATGATTAACAAACTATATTTTAAACATCTTTATACTAATACGTAAATCAAAAGCATTGTACTATTTTTACGAAAATTACGCAGACGAAGGAATATGAAATTTGTCAAAGTTGTCTGTATAAAGTGACATACACGTTATAACGAGACGTTTAATATTAATAAACTATATATTCACAATATTACAGAATATTAACATCAGAAATAAGTTTGGACGGAAGTGAGAAAGTCACAGCTCATGGCAGTCAAACTATGTGTGAAGCTGCCATTAAATATGTACTCGTCAGGGAGTGCCTTTATCTTCAAGACGAGGATCCTGAAGATATAATTCCACAGAAATATGATCTAATATGGTTTGAAAATAAAGGTAATTAAGTGACAGGTTTATATTATTTTTGAGGATTTTGCGAATTTTTTGAGGCTAAGTGCAAGATGTTGCGGTTTCGATTTTTACCGACCATTATCGGATATCACCCACTGAGATATTAGCATAGAGCATCTGCATATATTTCAGATATCTGTGATATTTTTTAGGATTGATTATTGATCAATTAAATTGAAAAGTTTCTATGATTACATTAAATCACTAAAACTTTTATATTTTTCTAAATTCTAATGGTGGAAAGTAAGTACTTGCAAAAAGTTTTATCTTTTTATGCCATTTACATGAGTTATTGTGTACGTAAATTAAAAAAAAAAAACTAAAGTATGCACATATTGCATTGTGGAGAATGGTTATATTTTAAATAAGCTCGCGTTTTCGGCGCTCGTATTTTCGGCGACCTTTTCGTAAAACAGTGAAATCCCTGGAAAAGTTAAAAATGGTTCAAAAAGTAGCCTTTGTTCATCCCAAGACCTTTATATGGCGGCTTGAACGTTATGACGCCACAGACAGCCAGACAGTGTTACTTTCGCATTTATAAAATATGTATGGGATTTTTCATTGTTCAACACTTGTACCTAAGACAAAGCGCGGCGTGGAGTTACGCCACTCTTCTTCAGTGTCTTTACACTAAGTTCTCTTTGAGGGTAGTAAAAGAGAACTTTTATGCGGTAAAAAGTCAATTTGAATATTCACAAATTCAACTTTTCACTCTACCAACAATCTCGCACAATTAGTTCTTAAAAGTAATTTACAACTAAACTAATGCCCAATTCCAGGCTATCCTCGTGCTTAATATAATACTTTTTTTTTATAATTTATTTTATAGATGAAGAAGAAAACGCGAGTGTATCTTCGAAATCAAATTTAAGAATAAATTTCAAACAAACATCGAAATATATGCGAGTGTCCGGTGAAAAGAAATTGTTTTATCCCACTACTGATATTGTGTAAGAATTCATTATTGTTTTCTATCAGCATTCTATTTTCTCGTGCATTGGAATGTTAATATGTATTAGTACATTTAAATTCTATCGATATTTAACCGGGAGTTTAATTATTTGTTAAAAAATCGTTGCAAATTATGTTTTAAAAGAGGTCTTCTCTCACTTCCTGTAAGACGGTACTTCCTGTAAGTCCTACATAAAACTGATTTATTGTGTTAATTGACGATTCAAAATTGCTTGTTATGGACAATTTGGTGTTAAATACTGATATGAATAACTTATTTGAATAGAGATATTTTGATTTTATAACCAAAAAACATATGCCTAGTGACAAATCACTCTTTTTGCAGTTTGACAGTGTTCTATATTTTTTCTTTGTTTATTTTTATTGATAATAATGGATCTGTTTGCTGTTCATGTCCTGTAATTTTTTTGGTAGAATAGTTTTAGTAATACCAAACGACTAAGTGACTAATCGGTACGTTCCTCTACTTTTAGAAATATGCCTATAATTAATATAAAAATACTTATTTTGGACAGGTTAAAATGCACTCCTTTCTACGTTGACGTCGAATTGACGTTACTAGAGCGAATGGCGGCGACGTTCTTTGGAAGCACGACGGAACCTGCGACCACCTCTCCTGCGCAGAATCAACTGAATTTCTCTTTGCAGTGTCCCAATCTTAATGTAATACTAAGGTATCGCTTGTCTTAATATATTTATTAAACACTTCTTTTTTACCACAGGTATAGATATAGGCAAAAAGAATTTAGTGCTAATATACGCTTTTCTGCAATACATAATATTTTAGCCAATTATCAACTTAAAAAAAAAACTTGTACGCTTTGTTTATACGTAAATCTTTGATAATCTAAAAATCTTTATTTAATGTGATTATATATATTTTTTGTTTTATTCAATTCCAGATTCCCAATAGCAGATCTACGTCCAAACATGAACCGTGAAATCCGTCGAGTTCGTTCAGACTACCTCGTGTTTAAGTTCTGCAATGCCATCGTGGGTGTGCAGCAAATGCCCAGCGTGAGACCATTACCCACCACCCTTACTGTCAAATCCACAATTTTAGACCTGTATTATCATGTAAGTTATATTATCAATTATTACTTTACTATAGATACGTCATTGTAACTATGCCAAAATTAAAAGTAGTTAATTATTTACATTTAATGTTATAATTTAAGACTCGAATTTTGTTTTTTTTTTTATTTTTTGAACAGGTTAAACGATCTAAATTGTTAAACATTGTTTTAAAGTAGAAGCAGAATTTAATTGTAATGGTGTGCTTTTTTGTGTCTTATGACATTAGGGATCGATTCCCACTTGAGGGGATCATTATATTTAAAATATTTTAATTTTTCCGCTCTAGTACCTAAGGCAAATCGCGGCGGTTGATTCCGGGCGATAAGTGGAGAATAATATAAGATAGTGTTTTGAGACTAGGATTGTCTCTGACGACTATGAAGACGAAAGCGTGAAGCGTGGTTTTTTTTAAGTAGGATAATATAAAGCTATTGTTTTTCTTAAAGGAAAATGATATTTTGCCGGCAACACACATTGCGCAAACAACAATGGACGACACGTCATTTGAAGAGAACATACTCAAAGGAAACACTATTACTCCTCTGCCCATGCAAGTATCATAAAATAAAAAAACTTCTTTTTTTGCATCCATATTCAAAGGTATTTTTTGTGTCTCAAAGGTTTTAAGGTACTTTTTGTAAGCTACTCCGTTCTGCACATTTTAGAAGCATTGTATATTTGGTGGTGGAACTCAATACATCTCCACATTGAATCTTAACCTACAACCTATTACACACTATATAAATAACAAATTAGTATGATGAAATAAATTAAATAGAACTCGTTTTAAATTATTTTTACATTATCATGATCATCCTGGCAAGAATATCAGGTCAGTCCTTCGTTATTTTATTAAATCTGAAAGTTTGTCTATATATGTAACCATCACAAAGAAAAGTGTAAATCCAAATTTCATTCCGTTCAAAGACTGTGTGTTCCGTGAAATTATAGTATTATAATCAGATCCGGACACGTATACAAATTTTCAAACAAAGTATTGCAATTCAAGGAATTCTTTCAGATATAGATAGATACAGGTGAAGCTAATTAAATTATGTTAGAAATATATAGTGTTTTGTCTAGCTATGATTTTTTTATTAACAGGATATCATTAACATTCCAACCGAAAGATTCAAGCAAGGGCCCCTTCGATTCCCTACACGAGGATCTGAACTTTGAACCCAAGGCATCGAACCCCATGACAACCTCAATGTACATAATGAACAACCTCCGCAGCTCTATGCCCAGTCCGTTCAGTGGAAAGAAAATGGCGCACCAAAGTATAAGCAAACACGAAAGTAGGCAGCAAGGTATTTTGGCATTTTAATGGCACATAGAAAGGTAGTTACCGTTCCACCACCACCGTTCTCCACTTTCCACCCAAAATCGAGACATTACATGTCGATTGGCGGAAGTCAACGCCGCCGTCTTAGGTATCAGAGTGAAGAAATGTAAATAATTTAACTATAATCAGCCCCCCCAGTGAGAATCGAACCTACAACCAACGTTTACAGTCAGACACCATCCCACTACGCCATGATGGCCTCTTTAAATTTCAATGTCAGCGGCCGATTGTGAAATTGTCCTATGTGGTTGGGCATTTCATAAAACGACGGCACATAAGTGATCTAGCTATTTCAGACCAGCCATATCCTGCAACGGTTAGCGTTTGTGTGTTTAGTTAGGTGTTCGAAGTCTTGGCATATAAAAATAACATTAATTGCTTCTTAATTTTCTTAGCCGTTTCTTCTTTGGGGTCCCATTCTTCAAGCAAATAGATCTTTCCAAGGAGCCTTGTAAAATTTAAATGGATCTCGGTGGCTATTCTATGTATTTCAATATTCTAAACATACTTTATTTCATGTCATTGTAGTTTTGTTTTTGTGTTCTTTTTTGTAATATTTTGGATCTTATAACAATCGTCAGAAATGAAAAGTTTCTAACGCATGAGGAGTTAATACTGGTGTTTTTTTTTTATTTAACATCATATATTATAGGTCAAGAAGAGGAAATTATAGTACCAGGAACAGATGAGGAAATGTCAGCCTTCACTAATAGCTCTGTGGAGAACTCTGGTATACACCTTGAGTTCAGCCTTCCCATTCTCAGCTTACAACTTGAGTAAGTAGTTATTAATAAATAAAAATATGACTCCACTCAAAATTGTTCATTAGCGTTTAACTGTTTCTAAATTTAGTACCTTAGTTTCTTACAAGAAAATGGTTACATTAGTTTTGTTAGTTCAGTAAAATTGTTAAATTGTTTTTCCTTTCTCGCGCTGATAAAACAAAGCGCGGCGTTGGGTTCCGCCATATAACACGGAATATCTCTGTTTCGAACGAAAATTAATAACAGTATACGAGAAAAGCGTGAAGCGGAAAAAAATGTTATATCTACACAGATTTTGAATATTTTTTTTTATTAATGAAAGTGTAATCTTTTAAATAATAATAGTAGTATTTTATTATGTTAATTTCAGATCCAAACAACTATACGAAATAATATATAATCGTATTAATTCGGATCTCTTGCTATGGGAACCTCAATTGCAGCAATGTGATATCAATCCTCAAATATCTTCACCTATCAACTTAACTTTTGGACCTTGCAAGGGAATGGGAGATGGTAATATGAGCTTATTATTAAATTGAAATAAATATATGTAAATTTTTAAAGGAAAAATAATGATTTCGTAGCATCGTGGCGCAGTAGGACAGTGTCTGATTGTTAATGCGATTGGGTGTAGGTTCGATTCCGATTCACAGAAATGATTGTATTAAAATTATTTTATTTTCTCCCTTCTGGTAAAACAAAGTGCAAAGTTGGGATTCACCACACCACGTTATATATCTTGATTTCAGTCAATGTCTTGACACTAAGTTCTCTCTGACTACCATGTTATGTGTAATAATAAATATAATACACATATAACCATATGTTGGACTTACAGTATTGTATAATGAAATACACATTGAATGAAGAATGAAGCCCCTCGTATGTTACGTCAAAGCTATATCTATTTTATACCGTTTTTTATTGTTTTAGACTCAGATTCAGAAAATTCATCGTCTGAAGAAGAGAACCTTTACTATTCAACATATGATAATAAATTAAAAAAAGGTATCGGGAACACAAAACCTTTACCGGAGAACAGGGAGAGCGAGATGAACAACTTCTGTCTCACTCTCAAAGTTGGTAAAGGATTGATGACTATTTACGCACCAGTGAGGGTTAGTTTCTTTTTTTTGTATTATGTATATGTTTTAACATTTTTAAAGTGTTATTTGCACACGCGGGAAATTGAAAACCATTTTTAGAAAACGTATAAAAATTGTAACGGTTTGATCCCGCTGCGTTCAAATTGTTATATGTTCCTTAATGTGTTTTTATATATATTTTGTTATTTTTATTGCACTAAGTGAAGTGATTCATTCTATGAGTAAAGTATGAACTTTCTTTACATGTTTTTTTTTTAATTGATTATGTTTATAATTGCACTAGATGTCTGCCCTTTAATGCCCTTCGTTGTGGTTTTTATTTATTTTCGGAATAACGTCTAAATACACGTTACTAAATATTTTTGTTTTACTCAGTGTCTGGACTATTTATTCTTAATAGTTTTACGCTGATGCCCGCATAGCAGGGTAGTCAGAGAGAACCTAGTGTCAAGACACTCCGTTCTCTACTTTCCGCCCGAAACCGAGTCAATACGTGTTGAGTGGCATAACTCAACTTAAATATAATCATTCCCCTGAGTAGAAATCAAACCCACAACCAGTCGTGTTTACAGTCAGATGCTGCGCACGATGTCGTCGAGTTACCATTTAAAATGATTTAAAAAATTTTTTTTTTATAAAATCATGGTATATTCCAGATTTGAACTCAAGCCATCATCAAAAAATCTTTTATCAGCTCTAATTAATTAAGTTTTTTTAGGATAGTAACAAACGGGTAGTACCGGGACAGATGGGTGAACTGGTGTTAGAAGCAAATAAGCTGTCTATGTGCCAAGTGAGCGGTCTCAACGGAAGGGCCAAGACTGCGCAATTGTGCTTACGCGCGGGGAAAGCCACTTTGTATCATGAACGTGAGCAAAGCTTATATTATACAGTGCTTATAATATATTTTTTTTTATTTAAACAAACTATGTAAAAAAGTATTAAGAATAATCGGAAATTTATTAATAAGCAGATTTTTTGTGTACAGTATATTAGAATATTGTAGCATTTAATTGTCAGTCAGTAAAATTATAAATAAAAATAGATGTTTTGGTAATATATGTATGTGTATTGTATTTCAGCGCTTCTGACAATACCATCAGAGAAACCTAACTTAAGACTATATGGGACTTCTTTACCCTTACACCTAAAAAGCACAATCTACCCTTCCGGTAGAGGGGTGGTGGTGAAGGAGCGTCTGCAAAACAAAGACATGTTCACTATGGCGCTTAAGACTGAACCGGATATGGATACACCTAATTTGAAGGTCAATATCGAACTTCTTTTTTAATATCGTTGCTTCGGTAGAGAAGAAGTAAACCCACTTATTACAAGTTTTTAGAAAATAAGCAATAAAGTGGAACGGTTATACAAAATAATATAATATGTTTACTATAAGACAAGAAATTGTGTCAGTACATTGAATATGTTTACAAAAAAACAATTTAGGCGGATGTAAAACAAGAAGTAGAATATGAATTTATGATTTTTAAAGTTTTTGTCTGTCTATTTGTATGTAGCTACTGAACTGATTTGAATGAAACATTGCTTTTTGTATTCCTTTTAAGCCTGGTCAGGCTTTAGGTTATAATTGATTTCAAGGAGTGAAACACCGGACTTAAAACCATAATGGACCAGCTGAACTATAAGAAATAAGGAAATGGCACATTAATAAAAGTTTTTAATCGTGATGAACATTATGCGTTGACACATCAAAATTAAAGATCTAGAATGTCTCACGAAAAAGAATATAAGCTCAGTTAACCTATAACAAATAAGAAAATGTCTCCTTAGCCAAAATTTATCAGCGTGATGCGCATCTGCCGTTGACGCGTTAACGCGGTAGTTGTGAGTTCGATTTCCACTTAATGGAATTATTATATATACATTGCTTTCATTTTTTATCTCCGCTAATAAAAAGATGGGCGTTCAATTCACTACGTCTTAAATTTAGGCGAAAAGATAAATAAAGCCTAAAGTGTATACTAATATTATAAATGCGAAAGTAACTCTGGCTGTCTGTCTGTGACGTCGTCACGGGCCGAACCGAGAGATACTAGAGATAGACGTATGTTTTTTCAACCATTTTTTAGATTTTCCAGGTATTTCATTGTTTTACGAAATGTTCGCCAACAATACGGAACAGCGTAAACTATATTCACGCTGGCGAAGGCGCGAGTGGGTAGCTAGTTATTATATATTGACCCTTTGCAATGAGATGTAGTAAGTAAAAAAAAAATAACAAGATTCTTTTTGCCTTGGCTTTATTGATTATCGTAAAAATATACAATTCAATTCTTCATTGCCAAAGAAACAATATATACTTTATATTAACGTATTCATAATTAACAATATTGAGTATAATAAATGGAATAAATTGTGAACAGACAATCTGCATAGCGCTGGGCATCGAACAGGCGACCCTCCGGCACCGCGGCGACAAGGGCATAGCTTGGCTCAGCCAGCTGATGGACGTGCTGGACGTGCTCGACTACCCCGTGGCCGGCTACGTGCCCACGCCCGTGCTCTCCGAGCTGCACGTGCATGTGTGGGACTGCGCTGTCGACTACAGGTACACAGCACACACACACAAATATATACACAAAGAGTATTGTATATACGCGCATGCACACACGCATACGCACACGTTCGCCTGTGCTTACAAAATACAATAAAATATAATTACATAAATGGAATCTGCATTAACTTCATAACTTTTTTAGCTATGTTTATATTATTAAATGTTAGTATTTTATGGAACTATTTTTGTGTTAGCAGTAGAAAATGGAGTGTTTTGGCACTAATTTAATTTAAACCTTGCTTTTTTTAGTACTTTGTCTTTTAAATGTTAATATTTGGGACACGATTGGTAGAGGGTTCGGTTCCCACTCGGAAGAATGATTATATATAAATTATATTCATTTCTCCGCTCTGGTAAGACAAAGAGCGGTTTTGAGTTTTTGAGTTTGAAGTTCGGATTGAGTTTCGCCACTTTACACGCAAAAATGGAGAATGAGTGTCTTGACACTACGTTCTCTCTGACGGATAGTCAAAAAGTGGGAAAAAGCTTGTTTTTTTTTGTATTATTAAGTCAAAGAGTTTTACTGTTTGTTTCATTTTTAACTATATAACAATAAAAAATGTATATAATATTATTCTTACAGGCCTTTATACCTGCCGATTAGAACTGTACTCACATTGGGTAACTTCAGTGTATCCAGCAACTTGATACCCGAAACCAATACGTCCTACCTTCGATTCCTAGCGCAAGAATGTAATTTGTTCCTTTCAAAATTAACTGGAGCTAAATCGAACATGGCCGTCCCGCAAGATGACGACAAAAGTCCGGACTTAAACAAGGATTACGTGTGTGTTATCGACGTGGGACTGTTCGAATTGTCTTTACGTATGGAAGATAAGACTAATGGTGTAAGTATATTTATTTTGTTTTTTTTATATTAATTTGCCTCACTTAGCTCAGCTAGAGCGGAGAAATTAAAAAAATATAATTATTCCCCCGAATGGGAATCGAATCTACGACTAAACGCGTTTACAGCTAGACGCTATTCCACATTGCGTACAATACTATATAAAAACTGCTGCTTATGATATAAAAACTTTTTATAAAACCATGTGTATGTTTCCAAGTGACATCACACATATTTTACGTAATAATAAACCTTTTCTATTATATTATTTAATTTTGTCCTATATAAAAATGTGATATACTACTAATAATATTGATACGCACTTCCTATTTTCAGGCAAACGACCAGCCACAAGTGGACCTCACTGCGTCAAACAATATGGTCAATTTATATACATGCTGGGACTCTGCTTCGGCTCTCTGTAGGCTGGTCACTTACGTCGCTTCAGACGGAGACTCGCAGCCTCCCTTCGACAGGTCAAGGCAAACTAGCATATGTTCCGATCAACCGTTGGAACCTTTAGTTGGTAAGTAATATATAAAATTAACCCCTACCATTGGAAGATAAGACAGTATTAACAGTTAAAAATATATATTCATTATAATTAAGAGGCCATCGCGGCGGAGTGATATATAGCGTGTGACTGTAAACGCGATGGTTGGGTGGTTGTGGGTTCGAACCCCAGTCGAGAGAATGTTTACAATTAAAAACATAATAATAGTGCCACATTTGGTATATAGTTTCATATTTTAAAAAGATATATACTAGCTTCGTAGAATTTTGTGTTTCAACTTCATTTATGTTTTACAATATTAGGCTTAGAAGATCGACCTTTAGTAGAAGAAATAAGAGAACTGTCGCCTAGTGAAATTCAACAAGTAAACGACTTAATGGCAGAAGCAATGAAGGAAAGCCCTAATAACACAAGTAAGTAAAATTATAATATTATTATTAATGTTAATGTAAATATAAATATTAATATATTATGACATTTATAACCCCCGCTCTTTTAAGATAAGAGTGTCTTGACACCAAGTTCTCTCTTTCTACCTTGTTATAAAATCCAAGCAGATCAATAAATCGTATAATATATAATTTAAAAGTCATAATTATACATAGTCAAGTGAGCCACAAGGTGGGCCAAAAGAAGACATTCGATGATGGCTTGGGCGTAGGTTACACGCGTTTGGTGGTGGACAGGCAGCGACTGATGCACGGACTTTACTTTGTATGGGAACATGCGCAGGTCTTTGACCAAAATTCGCCTTAGAACGACCGGCTGATGGCAAATTGCGAGGCACGGTGTCCGGCCACTCTTGGCAGCGTCTCGTGCGGTCCCATACTCCTCGGGGGCGGAGGCCAAAGGCAGTGTTTGCGCAGTCGGTGCCGGACGACCCGCTCCATGGCTTGTTCACTTGTAGAACACATCTGTCTAATTCAAAAATGTCAAAACAGATTTGACATTGGCCGCCATATGCAAAAAATAGAGCATCTTCCAATAGTGATGAATGTATGTAATAGTAATGATTTCTTTTGGCCCACCTTGTAGTTCCGTTGATGTACAAATTACGCGTTGCCTTAGCAATGTTTATGTCACTTTATACACACATATCTAACATATTGTAATGTGTAAACATAATGCATTAAACATATATTAAATCTATATATATATGTTTAATGCATTATGTTAAAAAAAATGTTAGCATTTTGCACTCCTTCTTCATATAGGTACATATATTATCAAATTTTATACTACTCAGTTCGCGTACTTCTAAGTTTTTGTTTCAAGTTTAAATATTAATACGTATTAATGTATAATATATATGTATAACTTTAACAATTCAAATATGTTACAGTGGAGGAAGATGAACTAAACAGCTCAACGGAAAAAGAGGGTGTCGAAATATTTTTCTTCCCAGACGAATCTAATATGAAATTAAAGCAGCCCACAGAAATAATAGACACGGATGTCGATAAATCCATAGACTATGAAAGTTTTCCAATGATACATACTGAAGAAGTACAAGATGTAAAGGCAACCAACTCGCAAGTCGCTAGAGACCTCGGAGATCCGACCTCCACGCCAAAGTCTACTCCGCGGAAATCTAAACGAAAGAAGGTAATTTCAAAGGCCAAGGAACGGCCATCGCTTTATAATTTTATATATTTCACGCATTTTAATGTGAGAAAATATCAAGAAAACAAAAGCTGTCGTGGCGCAGTCTCAATTTTTTGGTTTTTTCCAGCTACTATGTAATACAAGGCAAATGCTTAAAAAAATTCAAAATAATATTATTTTTTTAATTGTCACCATTGTGGCGTAATGTGTATTACAGTAATTATGGGTTCGATCCCCAGCTCAAGAGGAATATTAATATTTTATATTTACTCCGTCTGATAAGAAAAACGTCTGTTATGTTTTTCTTTGTCTTTCCTTTTAATACAAAATATAGGAAATAATAAAAAAAAAATTTTTTTGAAAACTTCTAAGATAAGACTGGATGGAGAATGGATCTCCACTTTCCGCCCGAAGACTTTGCGTGTCGAGTTGTAGAACTCAACGCCGCGCTTTGCGCTTCTTAGATTCCAGCAGCAGCAGACAAATGAACTGATTTGAAATATAATGATGTACTCTTATCGAAATTGAGCCCACAGGCAATCGCGCTTACATTCAGACGTTGTCCCTCTTCGCCACGGTGGCGCCTCTATTAAAAAAGTATTTTTTTTTTAAATAAGGTAAAATCAACCGGCGAAGGCAGTAACACAGACGACGAATACTGCATAGTAGAAGAGCAGCCGCACGCCCAAGACAACGAGATGGACGAGCCCGTCGTGAACTGGATGAACGGCCCCGTGTTCATGGTGGACAACCACTTCACAGTGCCAGCTGCGAAGTCCGACGTGCTGAAGGCGCCCAAGAGCTTCCCTTTGCCTGTTCTTAGGTGAGAATTAAAAGAGCGAACGAAATAAATGTAGGCGAATCATATATAGTGAACGAAATGTTCTCTTTAAATTTTGTATATAATAAAAATTATATTGCAATCTTTTTTAAATGTTTTTCTGTGGTAAAACTCAATGCCTTCGAGCGATGTCTGTCCGTTACTGAAAGAGAAATGATTTAAATATACTAACTCCAAATGGGGATGGAACCCACAATTAAAAGCGCTTATATTAAGCTTATAGAAAAAATGTATATTGAATTCAGTTTATCCATCGATATGGATAAACTAAATTCAATATACATTTGAATGTTAAATTAATTAGAATATTATTATTTAACAATTCTCGCATTTTCAGATACACATTATGTGAAATGAGTTTCACATGGAACATGTACGGGGGAAGTGATTTCCGGTCACCCAATGATTCTCCGACATCGAAAAAAACTGTGACCATTGACGATTCCAGTAAACAAGGGTCACCTACTATTTCCAAGTAAGATACCTAGTTTTTATAGTATAGAAATATATAATATTAAAAAATACATATTTAGAAAACGTATAAAAATTTTAACGATTTGAACGCAGCGGCGCAGCGCAGCGGGCGTTCAAATTTTTATACATTTTCTAAATATGTATTTTTCAATTTCTTAAGTATGCGAATAACACTTTAAAAAATGTTAAAAAAATATATATTATTATTTTTCTCTATACTTACCATAATGAAACAGTAAAAACAGAATGTTTGTTTTGTACGCGCGCACACCTTCGGAACAACTGGACGGATTTGAGTGAAATATTTTTTGTTGTATAGGTGTTTTGTTATATATTATTCATTTAGAAGGAAATTGTGCCTTAAACAAAAGGGCTTTTTTAGGGTGATATAAATTTCGGTGCGGTCATATCAAGTCCAAGCAAACGAAGTCGCGGGCAGCTGTTTTTGTATAAAATATATATATGCCTTGTTGTAAGTGCTCATTAGGGTTTATATTTCAAATTTATGTCTAAAACTACATTTGACAATTCGTTTTGGCTATTATTCAATAGTAATAAACAATCCAGAGTATCGTTTATTCTACATAAATGTTCCGAATTATTGTTAGGTTAGATATTGAGTTTTTCTTTATTTTCATAAATGAAAGTGAATGGTTAATATATTGTTATTAGTTATTTAATTGTAATTTTTATTTTTCACTTGTCTTTTTGAAAAATGCCTGAATACATTGTTTCAAAGTCACTTGTGGGATGTTTTGTTTTACATTACCTTTATTAATATAAAAGGCGGTTGAACAAAACGCCTATTAGCTTTAAGATGAGCAATTGTCGAGTTTCTCGCCGGCTCTTCTCAACAGAACTGCCTTCCGAGCCGGTGGTAATTCGAAAGTGCTTGTCTATTTGAATAAGGAATATTTAGCTTTTGTTGTTTATAAGAGTGTGTTGGACAGACGCAGCAAAGACTACGAGCCGTACGAAGCGGCGCGGGCGTACCGCCGGGGCGTGAGCTGGTCGGCGGGCGCCGAGCGCGTGCGCGCGTCCTCCGCGCCGCGCCGCGACCTGCACACCTGCGTCAAGCTGTGCCTCACCAAGGTACTACGCGCTACACTCTTCTTACTTTAATGTATTATTATTATTAGAACATAATAACGTATAAAAGTTTGAACGCATCGAGATTCCAACCCGAGCCTCTTAGGAACCGCCCAAGCGCTCTGACCGCCGCTCTGCAGCCATACGTTCACATTCTCATTCATAGCAATCTCTCTTGCCAAACAAGTATTCGTAGAATAATTTAAAGGTAGCAGTTATTTGTAAAAATCTCTCTACGGAAATGCTGACAACAAAATTAAAAAAATTATACGTTTTCAAAAAATGTTTTTAAATTTCTTAAATGTGTGAACAAGACATTTATCAATATGTATGTACGTTCAGCTAAAGTTCCAACACGAGGTGTACCCCCCGGGCGGCGTGCAGGCGTCGCGCCAGACGCTCGCGGTCTCCAAGATAGAAGTCCTGGACCGGCTCGTCTGTAGCGACATCAACAAGCTACTCAGCCAGTACAAGCTGAAAGACGAACCGGAAAGGAAAAATGCTCATATGGTATATTTATTTTTAACTCAATTTCATAGTAATATTTGCTAGTGGTTGATAAATAAATTGTTTATTTTTTCAGCTTCTCACTTTTTTCCTCATAGCATTTTATTTTATTTCTTCACTCTAGTAAGATAAAGGGCGGCGTTGAGTTCCGCCACTCAACACACCATGGAGAACAAGGGTCTTGAGACCAGGGTCTCTCTGTTTGCTAAAAAAACCCACAGCAAACTTACAAGTAACTTATAAACAACAGGATAAAGCCATATCACTCACTCACTCACTCAGTACAGGCTTACATTAAATAATTCTCTTTTATTAGAACATATAAATATTCAATAGAATATTTATATGTTCTAATAAAAGAGAATTATTTTGGTACCTATTGGTTAATATGGTTTCTTATCTAAAAATGTCAAGTCACACCTTTTAAGGGAACGCACGTAGACGAAAAAATATTAAACATAAAATTTATTAATTTTAATATTCAATCGAAGATACACTAGTATTTATTAAATAAATGTCCTCATGATATTATATATTTTTTCCAAAATAATTTAATGAATAAAGTCAAATTCAAATAAATGTATTCAAAATAAGAATTAACATGCTTAATTTTTCTAAACGATAAAAATTTAACACTGGTTCACCAAATTACCTCATCAATACTTCAGACCTGAAAGGCACCTGCGCAAGAATTTCAGCGGGTTTCCTTGTTTTTTCTATCGAGTATTGTTGCAGATATACAATTATTTATTAGTGACAATGATACCTTTGAAATAGACTTGAGCGTACATTTCATTTCCAAGTCGTAATGTCGTTTATAAAATAATTAATGGTGTAATAACCTTAACCGCACACACGTCTATTCGCAACGCAAGAAATGGCACAGGGACAATGCGTCCCGCTTAGTAACGAACAGTACCGCAACCCAACGTTAAATGTTCATCTCCCACCACTCATTCATCCTACCAACGACTAGACTATAGATAATCCACTAAAACTATAATAGATGGCGCTAAACGTAAGTTCAATTGAATACTGAAAGCTGTGCGCCGACATATATAATAGATATATAATATTTTACAGTTAATAGTGAAAGCAGTGCATCTCCGAGCGGACGCGGCGTTGCCTTCGCAAGAGTGCTGCCTGAAGGTGTCCCTCCTCCCGCTCAGGTTTAACTTGGACCAGGACACCCTCGCCTTCCTAGCTGGGTTCTTCTCCAAACTGGGGACTGATGAGACTAGTGGTAGAGACATTTCTTATACATTTATTTCTAAAGCATCTAACTAAGTAGACACAGTGTAAGGTACAATTGTTTTCCACCGAAGAATTGACAATTTTTTTATTAGGAACTAACTTTATTTACTTTATCATTTTCTTAGTTATTTTAAGCTGTTATATAGAAATTAAATAATTAATAAAAATCTAAATTAAATAATTAATAAGAACTCGATAATATTAAAAACTGACTATAATGTATATTGCAATATAAAGATATTAAAGTAGATTTACAAAGACGACGACGTTATGTCACACGTTTTCTTATAGAAATAATTCTATATGTATTTACACAAACACACAAATTTATAATTTATATATATTTTTCTGAAAATTGTTTTTACTGTACTAGCCCGTATTACGGAAAATTTAAAGATTTTTTAACTTGAGATTTAACAGCTTTAATGGTGAAAGTAAGTACGAACTATTTTTAACCTTACATCTATTTTTCAATATTCAACGTTTCTCTGAGAAGTTAACCTTTTACCGTGGTGTTAGGTCGAATTGAATATTGATCACAAAACGCTGTTTGCGTTTTTACTATTAATACTGGTAAATCATAAGTTTTCGGTAGCACGGGCTTTTACAGTAATATATAGCGAAGTAAGAAATGTGACAGCGACATATCTTTTTACTCAATTAAAAAGTCTCGGACCTGTCTAGAACTACCATTACTTCGTTTTCGATGTAATGGTCGATGTCGATGTGAAATTAGTAGGATCTTATCAAATTTAATTCAAATTATGTAGAGCAAGGTTTGTACACAAATGCAAGCGTTTATTATATTATATATATTTTAGGTATCACTTAAGCCTTCACTTAGGTCCCAAGTCACAGGCAATGCTCCTAGTTCTACTTCACCTTCTCTCCCTGCAACACTTTGATGATTTTCTTTTGTCAATAAATAAAATGCTAAATGATATTTTGCCAGTACTTGGCCACATTACCTGCCTCATCTGTTCCATCAATCAGGTTGGTGAAGGATTGGCAACACATGGTATAATGGCATAAGGACTCCCATAAACAAATTGTTTTTCAGACGAAGACACCAAAAGCGTGGGCGGGCTGTCGACGGAGTCGAGTGGGTCGCGGCAGACCACGCCCACGCACCGCCCGCCCGTCATGACGCTGGGCAGCCACCTGCGCGACCCGCCGCCCACCCCCACCTCCTTGGGGGATGCCGACTGCTTGTCACTTAATGAAAATGGTATTATTCATATTTAGTTTAACACTTTTTACATACAGGGAAAATCTAGTAGTGTCATAATTTTGGCAATCTAGTGTAGGTTAGGTGAGATTGAGAAATTTATCATTCCTCTGAATAGAGATTGAACCTACAACCATCGTGTTTACTACATCACAGTGGTATTATTTGTATTTTTGATTATAAACATTAGTATGTCAATTTTAAATCTAAATTAGTAACATTTTATATACAATGTTATTTTAGGTAGCCAAGTCAATTATATGAATTTAGTGAAGTAATTTATTTTAAAAAATTATAATCATGTATTATAAAACTTTACACTCAAGGCACTGACAATATTTATTATATTGTCACTAAATAAATATTCGTAAAAAAATGAAACAATAACAATTTTTTATAACCGACAGTGATGCGCGACGACGAACCGCTAATGGAGACGTACGAAGCTGAACGCCTTGTATCAGAAAATCTAATACAACTTGAGGAAGATTTCCAACGGCTTGGCATCAATCAAGAGAAGCCTGTCACTAAAATGCCAGACTCAGAACCCGTTGATGACTCACCTATTTACTTCCGGTATATATTTCTTATTTATTTATAACTTTGTATACTATGTTTATGTGTGAGTGCATACGCAAGCAGGACGTAAGGTGGATTACTACTTGTGTATCTGTGTGTGTTTGTGTACTGGTGCATGTGTATGTGTGAGTGATATGTCCTTAGTTTGGCCATATGAAACTAATTCACTTTTTAAATTGTTTCATTATAAACTTAGAACAGAATAAATTGAATACACATAAATGATACAGATAACATATTTGCATTTAAATGTTTTCATTGGAAAGCGAAAAGAAAAGTATACATATATGTACGATTGTTTTATTAATTGCAAACCTGTTGCAAGTTTATTATACTATATGAAATACGTGAAATGATATTACATAACAATATATTTTACGAGAGCACAATTGTTTGTGACTTAATAATACTTGAGGGTAATGCAAAGAAGAAAAACTTCTTAACGGAGAGAGAAGCTCTCAAGGCAGTGCCTAGGACTTGCCACCAAGTGTAGGCTTTAAGAGGCCCCTTTAAATTACGTTTTAACGCTCCCCTCCACCTTCCGAGCTTTCGTTTGTACCTAACAACATTTTCAGGTAACCAAATTGATTTCCTAGAATAAAAACAAATTGTTTATTTAAATAACAGGCGGATAGTGTTCTCCCCGGAGGTTCCGATCCGGCTGGACTACGTCGGCAAGAGGGTGGACCTGTCCGCGGGGCCTGTCGCCGGACTGCTCATGGGCCTCGGGCACCTCAACTGTTCCGAGCTCACGCTTAAAAGGCTTGATTATAAGTACGTTAAATTTGAACTATATAAGTTTTATTACACTTCTTAGGCTTCATATTTTAAAGTTACGAATTTGTATGAAAAAATTGTTTTAAAAACGAAATTTACCGTATAATTATTAAAAGTTAAGGCCGTCGTTGCGGTTTAGTTGTGGGTTATATTCCCACTTCAATTATTTTATATGAATTGGTATTATAATTTATTTATATTTTATTATAGATTAGGCCTCCTAGGGCTTGAGAAGCTGGTACAGTGGGCGTTGCACGAGTGGCTGTCGGACATCAAACGACACCAGCTGCCCGGCTTGCTCAGCGGCATTGGACCTATGCATTCACTGTTACAAATAAGTGAGTACATACATTTTTTTGTGCTTTTTTTGTTTATATTCGACTACATATTGTACTAGATAAAGTACGGCGGTAAGGCAAATATAAATTTACGGTATGTGAGCAGCAGACAAAAAATAGCTAAATTATTCTAATCTTTTCAAGAAAGAAATAGGATAAAAATATTAAATTCTATGCTTTAGACCATTATTAATTGTTATTATAAAGAGTTGTTATAAAAGCCTAGTTTCAAAAAGAGAAATATATTTTTACTATACAAATTACAAGTGCAAAATGAGCACTTATGACTGGTCAATGTGACATTATATGCAGAACACAAGAAAGAGATTGGTCGGTAAAAAAGAGAAACAGTTACACTATGATAGATTGCATGCTAAAAACAGACCCAGTTCCAATACAGCTACCTTCATTACATATTTACAATATATATACAACATAGAGGGTTAGTAATAAATAATATTTTTCAATTTTTTCTATTTACTTGTAATTTAATATTTATTTACATAAAAAAATCAATAGAGTACTGAACTTTAAGGGGACGGGGACCCTATAACGAATGAACTTGGCACCAAAGTGGACAGTCCGTGACAGTGACAGTGACAGTTCATTTTTGAATTCTGAACTTTTGCACAGTAACGGGCATCCGCGACCTGGTGTGGCTGCCGGTGGAGCAGTGGCGGCGCGACGGGCGGCTCGTGCACGGCCTGCGCCGCGGCGCCGCCTCCTTCACGGCGCGCACCGCCGTCGCCGCGCTCGACATCACCGCCAGGCTCCTGCACCTTATACAGGCATGTGCATTTCTTTTTATTCGTTACGCATTGTAATTATGTATGGGCTAACTTTACACGTCATTCAAATGTTGTTGGTATCTTTAGTTGTTATCTCTCTGAGTAATAGAAAATAGTCGTAATAATTCAGAAATAGCTAACAAAAGGGCGTATTGATCAGAAAAAGACATTTTAAAAACAACATTGTGTTCTGCTTGCATATTCTCCTTATATGTGAGAGAATGCATAGAAAATAAAAAGCAAGTTAATGAGCTGGCTGATATCTAACAAAACAAACATTGTAGGTGTAACTAGTATTTTCACTGTATATATAGTATATGACAAAAGTTGACGTTTCCAAATGAATTCTTACAATGAGAGGAGTAACGGGCGTAACATGTATATTGTATTGTGGTGGCAGGCGACGGCGGAGACGGCCTTCGACATGTTGACGCCGACGCCGGCGCTGCCGCCGGGCGGCTCGAGCGCGCCACGCCGGCGCCGCCGCGACCCTGCGCGGCAGCCCGCCGACATCCGCGAGGGCGTCGCCAGCGCGTACAACACCATGCGCGAGGTGCGCTCAATGATGAACTCTTTATATCCTTCATATTTATTTTACATTACATATTGCATGTATTACATGAGAGTAATTAATAAATGAAATGATGATGAATAAAGTATTGGGCAACTGTCTTTCGGTCAGGGTCTAACGGAGACGGCGGCGTCGATATCGGCGGCGGCGCGTCGCGGGCGCGGCGGCGTGCTGCGGCAGCTGCCGGGCGCGGCGGTGGCGCCGCTGGCGCTGGCGGCCGCGGGCGCCGCCGACGTGCTGGGCGGCGTGCGCGCGCACCTCGCGCCGCACCTGCGACAGGACCACGCCGACAAGTGGCGCCGCCGAGATGCAGGTACCACTTTTAAAATTACCCATTATATATCTCTATATACACGATTAAATAATGTGACAAATTTGATATATTGATAATACATATAATTATTTGTTTCATTAAAGTATATTTTGTTTTTATAAATAATAATTTATATGTGTAGTGCCTAATTGATTGTCAAAAGTGTAACGAACACAATGTTAAACATATATAGATATTGTATTTAATTTATCCTCATGCCTTTTTGTTTCAGATTTAACAGATTGAGAAAACATTTGTCAACAATTAGATCTCTTTATATACTCTAATTAAATAGTACTGATGAAAAACCTAAAATAAAAAAAAATTACAAGTAATACTTTGTAATATACATAAATATGAAAAGTTTATATATATTTTTATACGGAATTTAGAATTTTTTTAAAGATACAAATCATATCACAGTAAAATAACTTTTCTTCATATTTTCTTGCAAAACTTTGCTTCAATTCTTTATATTAAAATGGTGCTTGATTTTGTAAAAGAAATCGGACTGGCATTTTAGAGCATTTAACCGCTTATTCTTTCTAGGTATTATATAGGTGTAAATATATTCTTTTTAAATAATATTAAATAAAATTGGAATGATAGCGGGTGCCATGACTACAATACAAAGTAATATTAAATATATTACCATTTTCTATTACATTTAATGTATACAAATACTGAGATATTTTGTTGCTTTCAATAGCTGTGTATGATAACGATTTATTTATATAGA
The DNA here is from genome assembly GCA_038994665.1 of Podotricha telesiphe. Taxonomy (NCBI): domain Eukaryota; kingdom Metazoa; phylum Arthropoda; class Insecta; order Lepidoptera; family Nymphalidae; genus Podotricha; species Podotricha telesiphe. The sequence continues at coordinate 241,918 of JAOYRR010000315.1, read as the reverse complement.
GCTAGCAAAAGTACTTTTCTGTGAGTGATATTTAATAGGCTAGTGAAATAAAAGGTTTTAAATTTATTATAAATAAAAATTGTATTCATTTAAATGAAAATATTATTACAAATAAATAATTGTCAATATAAAGTGCACTTTTAATGTTAATCCCTAAGTTTATATATAGTTTAATGAAACTAAAAGCTATACATTTTCTAAAGATTGTCACATGTATTATAAATTTACCTAATTGATTATTTTATAAATGATAACACGCCTTTAAAACGAAATATTCGCTCCATTTTATTTTAAAGATTTTACTAGATTAAGAAAAAAAGTATTAAGTAGAATAAAACAAATGATTAAATATTTTTTTTACTTTAATGTTAATATTATACACAAATTGATATTCTACATCTAAATAAAACTTAACATTCAACTCTTAAGCATCTTTGTCTTCTTTCTCCTCTGGATACTTGTCAGTCAGGAAGCTTTTAATCTCACCATATTCAGTTTTTAAGTTGAGACGAATCTTCTCGTGATTTCTAAACCTTTCAAACTTTTTGAGATAAATATCGTAGTGTGGCATTTTTTCATAAAATCTAGGGAATTTCTTTCTTTGAAGGATAAGTTTATCATTCATAACATACTGAGTAAAATCAAGTGTCTCGTCTTTTGATATTTCTTCTTTTGTTCTAACATATTTGGGGCTGGCAACAACATTGGGGAAATATTCATTTTCCTCCTTAAATTCTACTAAGTGTAATTTTTTCTCTTCAGCAAGTTGAAGGTGAGATCTCTGTAATGGAATAAAAAAAAAGGTTTAACGTTTTCTAAAAATGTTTTCAACTTATTTTTTAAACAACTTTGTTCACTTAAAACTATCTTATGAACAATACCTGTTGCAAAAGTCCAATTAAGAAAGCCTTGACTATATGTTGCAAATTATTAGACCCTTCAAGCTTAGCTCTGAGATCCTTAATGCCAATAGCTTGGCAAATCTCCTTAATAGCTCTGTGACAACTTAATCCATACCCTTCATTCTTTTTCTGGACATATATTTTAGTTTTACCGAAGGCTGTGAAGAAGTCATGGAACACTGAAATATAAACATGTTAATTAACTTTAATCAAAGACAACAATAATCAATATGATTTAGAAATAGAAGTTTGCATATAAATATATACCTGTGTGACTGTTATATATTTCAAAATGCATTAGCTTTTTTCCTGCTCTATTCTTTGCCTTCCGTAGTGCTGCAGGTGGCTCCTTTGCTTTACCCAAACCAAACCCTGCAAGACCTTGTCCATTACCTGTCACCACCTGAAAACAAATAACTTATTCAGAAGAACAATCACCAAAATAGTTATAACAAAATATTTTATACATATAATACCATTGCTTGGAAATTCCTTGTGCGACCCAGACTCCCTTTCATAATAAGTAAAGATCTCAGTTGAAGAACTTTTGTATCAAAACCAACAAATTCCTCTGTATAAAAGAAACATCATATATTCAATTACTATAGAATAAGTGTGATAAAAAAATATAGTGCTCAAACTCATGGATTGATACAAACCATCTCCCACCACATCTGGTGGTCCAATACTGCGTCCCGGCATGCGAGAACCAGACCAACCCCTCTCAATTGGACTCAAGCGTAGACGACGGAATTTGGTCATTGAGTCTCTTAGCTTAATTAGTTTTTCCATCCTAAGATAGTTACAGTAAGTCTATTAAAACTATTTAAAAGGTATACATGAATTTAAAAACAAAAATCAAAATATTCTTTATTTGAATATTCAAATTCAAAAGTTCTTGAATCTTTGAAGATTCAAGAACTTGAATCGTCAATTAACATAAAATGTCAGTATAGTCAGTCCTAGCAGGTGGCAGCTACCACCGACTCGGAAGGCAGTTCTGTTGAGAAGAGCCGGCGAGAAACTCAACAGCTCTATTCAAATATAGTTTTACATTAAGTAGCCTCCCGAGTGCTACTAAGTTGTTCAAGTGGCAAGTGTGATATTGCTTGTGGAATATTTCTTTTCCATTTTTTAAAGTGTTAATCGCACACTTAGGAAATTGAAAAAAATATATTTAGAAAACGTATAAAAATTGGAACGGTTTTCAAAAGGAGCGGTAACAAATAACACTGCGTTCAAATTATTATACGTTTTCTAAATGTCTATTACTTGTGGACTTTTATTATACATACGTATACCATGTCTATGACATAAATTATTTATTCACCTTTCGTAGGCGAAAATAAGGAACAATCAGCTTATTTTTACATCTATGATTTATACCGCCTTATGTTCTTTAAGTAATCGTGTATATTTTTGCGGACAAACAAATCATTATTGTGTGTATATTGTGATGCAACCGTAAGGACACCCGTTTTAATAAAAACTTCTCGCAAACAATCCCAAGCTCCCATGCTGTATGGGCTACACTGCTCTTTTTTGAATTACAAATATTGTTGCAATATCTGCAGCATTGCCCCAGAGCCGTATTTCATAGGATAAAATACTAGGAAAGTAACTAAAATAAACAAGTTGGGCCGTATTAACTGTAAGCTATCTAACTTTATTTAACAGTGTACGCAGCAGAGCTCCGTCTACTCGCAAGGGAAGACAGGCGGGTGCCCCATTGAAGTTTCGGATCCAGAGTAGTTCCCTAAAAATACCGCGGAGTCACTAAAATTGATGATTTCATTATTGAGACTTAAGTTAAGCTTTTGTCTCATCACATTGGGCATAGTAAATTCCATACATTTGGTTTTCTTCGCGTTCAATACCAAATTGTTAATAGTAAACCAGTGAAGTATTTGTGACAGTGCACTATTTACCTCGTCCTAATTATCTTTACTACGACCTACTTTAAAAATGAAAGAAGTATCATCAGCAAACAACACAATATCGCATAAAAGAGTGGTAAGAGTACCATAAAATGGAATATAGTTTATATACATTAAAAATAAGAAAGGCCCTAAAATTGAACCTTGTGGCACACCCGTCTGTAGATAGTAATCGGACGACTTTACATTATTTATAGCAACGTGCTGAATTCTTGTAAGGTACGAAGCAATGAGATCACGAACGATATCTTGGACTCCGTTACTAAGTTAAAGCAATAGTGTAATAGTGGTCCACGCAATCTAAAGCCTTAGACAAATCACAAAACACTGCGATTACATTCTGTGACTTCTCCAATCATTATAGATGTACTTTAAAAGCGCAACGTCTGCACCTGTTTCTAGTAAAACCATACTGTGCATTATGAAAAAAAATATTATCAGATAGCTTATTAAGAATAATATTTCGTAAATTTTTTGTATTTGATACAGGTCGTTAGTTGCTAGGTTCATTATTTTCTCCACTTTTAAATTATGGAACTAATTTGCTGGTTTTCATAAGGTCAGGGAAAATATCTTTGTCGACACATTTATTAAATATCAAAGCTAAATAAGGTGCAATGTATAATATAATAGAGTTAAGTATTTTTACAGATGTACCCCATAAATTACCAGTCTTTTTACACAAAGAGTTTTGACAATTACTTCTGGTGTCATATGGGCAATTTTTTTATTAAGACTAGTATCATTTTGCAATAACTTATAATCTATTTTTTATTCTACCAATTTTTTACAAGCTATAGATCTCCCAGTTGTACTTGTTATTATATCACACGTTGTACCTATTTTATTTTATGAATTTAAGATTTTATTTCTTAACTAGATACACATTGCTTGGATGCCAATTTTTTAAATATTATGTTGAAAATACTGATATGCTTCAGGAAGCTTGGATTACGATTCCACAGAATTATAATAAAATTTTCACCTTTCTGGGTCATCTGGTAACCTTTGTTGCTTAAGTAATTCTCTTCCTCTTATAACAGGTGCTGACAAACCCGGCCATAGCATGTTAATTTTTCCGATACCTATGATTTGCCCACGATTCAAATCTCTAATTCGAATTCGACCAGCGCCTTTTCCACGTCCTTTTTTAGCTCCAGCATTACTTACGGATGTGACCGATTTCCATAATTTTTCTGCAGGTACTATAAATTTTCATAAATATTAATATAAAATTTCAAAATATTCTAATCTTATTATTATTAAAAAGAATACTAACATTTATTAAAAAAGGTAATGCAAGCAACAGTCGTCGTACTAAAACTTTTTAGGTTACATTCATGTTGATATTGTGATACATTGCTTACTATCAAATTTAATGGTTTATTAATTACACTTCTCAGGGACAATATTTTAGTTGCCATTATAATTTAGGCTGCAGAGTTTAAATACTCTGCTTTAAAAAATACCAAAATAACTATTCGGAAAATTAGTCCTATATTCCAATGATTATAATAAGATTTGACATTGACACTGACATTAAATTTTACTGCAACTTGCCAGAATAATGTGTATTTTTAATTCCTTTTTACCAAATACCAATATCTTATTTGCGTTTTGCATAAAAATATACATATTCTTTTTCTTTCTTTTAGGTTAACTTATACTACTAACATTATTACGTATATGTATTAAAAATAATCAATTTCTCTCTTAGAAAAAAAAATCGCTTTTGGATAAACTAATCAAGTTTGTGTTGACATTTTATTTACGTGGCTGACAGATTACAATTACCGATATTGTCTTAGCTTGACGCACGAGTCTCCACAAAATATTAAATAAATGTATAGCATATTACTCAAAATTTCGAAAGATAGATAAACAATGGGTCTTTGTAAATGTCCTAAAAGAAGAGTTACAAACCAATTTTGTTTCGAACACAGAGTAAATGTTTGTGAATATTGTATGGTAACAAATCATCCAAAGGTAATAATGATGTTTTAAAATTATTAATGTCTTTTTAATACGATATTGAAACAGATTTAGTTAATGAGTTATGTGTTTTAGTGTATTATACAGTCCTACTTGCAATGGTTACAAGACAGCGATTATAATCCAATATGTGAAATTTGCACGAAAACTTTAGCAGACGGCGAATGTATACGCCTTACTTGTTATCGTGAGTATTTAATAATACAGTTACAATATACGGTTACTCTTAAAATATTTTGTTTATTTATAACTATTTTCAACCTAGATGTGTTTCATTGGGAGTGCGCCGAATCGCGTTATCGCGCTTTGCCGCGTACAACTGCTCCTGCTGGATACCAATGCCCTTCCTGCGCATCTCCTGTGTTCCCACCATCTAACCTAGTGTCTCCGGTGGCTGATGTGCTCAGAGAGAAATTAGCTGGTGTAAATTGGGCTCGAGCTGGTTTAGGATTACCCTTGGTCAGTTATATACAAAATATAAGTAAAATCTAATTTGAAAGTCAATGTGAAGAATTAAACTTTTCTATAAAAATTGTATATAGCTTTCAGAGGACCAAGATTTAAAAGGAGCAGCAGGAAGAAGTCAATCTCCAAATCACAACCAATTCTTTACTTCGTTAGAAAACCAAAGAGGGACACCTGTTGGAGCAAGTGATGATGAATCTACAAACCGATCAGCAGCAAGCACACCACATTCCATTGTACAAATGCCAGAAGAAAATATCAATATGTATGATAATACATCAGTAAAGAGAAATGACAGCTTACTAAGTATGTTTAATATGACAGATAAATTGGATACTTCACCATAGCATATTCTTATAATGTTTTATTACCTTTTAGGTGGCCAGGCATCTAGAAAGGCATTTAAATCTCTAGAACAAGCACCATTACTAAACTTTGATCATGATGAAAATAAATACAAGCAAAAATCTACTTTTGCATGGATAAGTCGATGGTGGAAGTGAGTAAAACCAATTTTTTACTTGTGTTATATATTTGTGTACCACATACCAGAAAAAAAAATTGTTTATTATGCTTATGCATTAATATGCTTATGCTTTAATATTATTTTATTTTTGTAGGAATACACTGCCTACATCTCGTGTAAGAAGAGCAGGTGGCATTCATAGGAGATATTGGATTACATTATTTATAGGATTAGGTGTTCTTCTTTTGCTTCTTCTAAGCCATACACATGTTGAAGATGATAACCCATTTGGTTCCATCCTTGATGATGACAGAAGAATATTACAAAAAAATTAATTAATCTATGTAACTCTAAAAAACCACATTATTTATGAAATCAATTCAACTCTTAGTAATACAATTCTAATATTAATCCTCATGTACAATCAGAAATAAAATATTCAAAATAGCTTGTCTTTCTGTTTCATTAAGTAAATTCAATATGGTTAATATAGCATAATATAAATTGGCAATTTCATTGTCAAAATACAATATTTATAAGATTTTAGTGCAAGTGTTCACATCTCTATCTAAGAACATTATTGAAAAGATATCATTATAAAAATTAGGATAATATTCACAGGCTCTTTGACAATCAGGCATCCAATTTATTTCTAGCAATTTGGGTTGTATTTCTTTATTTTCATCACTCCAACTTAACATTATATCAGCAGCATATACAGCTCTTGATTGAGGACTTTTAGCTATACCACAAGGGGGAGCCTTTATTGTTGCCACTGTAAATAATTCAGAAAACATTTTGAAAATTGATGTCTCTATTTCATCCCAATTGTAAAATGGATATTGTATACTCCAAGCTTCTTTAAAATCTTCACTTAATAGTTTAAATAATGGAACACCTTCACTATAATTCATAACGGTGAAATGTTGTTCATAATCCTCAAAATTATTTAGTGCAAATGCTTTATTGGCAAATCTTAAGAAGAAATTTTTATAAATATAAACTTCAGTTGGCTCTACTGATTTTAAGAGAATAACATAACGCACATCGAATTTTACTTGACCAATATCAGGTCTTTCAAATAACACTGGATTTTCAATATATTTTTGAGCTATTTTAGGCCCAGACAAAGGTAAGCGACATATAAAGTCTAAATTATCTGTGATATATGTATCTAAACCTCTAGCAAGGTTGTATGGTTTACAAATCCAAAGATTATTTAGGTCTTGCTTCCTGCGTTGCATATAATAGGCCACTAATTGTGGCAATTCTGTTTTCATATTAAAAGTAGTTGGCAACCAAGTGGGGAAAGTTTCAAGTGCATTTGTACAGTAACTTGATTTATCTTGAGATCTCCTTGCAATAATGGCTATTAGATCTTTAATAGTAATAACATATTCAAAAGGAAACTGATTTATGAATTTATTAGGAAAGTTAACACTTAATTCTCTAAAATTTTTAAAATGGTTAATGTACCACAAAATATCTGCGTCATCTTCATTATCAACAATTTCAAATTCAGGAGTATTGAGATATTGGTTAATAAATTCATACTCTGAATATACTTTTAATCTAGATGCTCTGTCCCTGTTCGCCAATAATTGTAATTCAGGAAGAGATTCTACAATGTGACCTTCCAGAAAATAATTTTCATCTGGTTCGACCTGATCAAAATCATCATCAAAATTGTTATAATGTCTCCATGGAATAAGTCTAGCATCTCTTTGCTTTGTGTTCAAGTAATTTCCCTCGACAAAATTCCTTGTAATAATATCACCATCTTCAACATTTTCTACTGGAAACAATAATGTGTATGTAAGTTGTTCTGGAATATATATAAATGGAACAGTGCGAAAATTTGGATTATCAGAATGAGTAATTCCTGAACCTAATTCATCCATAACATACCACACTGGTACTCTATCTTCTACTGACAATTCATCACTTTCAACTGCATATGTATTTGCATACTTCCACACACATTGAGATACATCATTAATTTGTTCTTCAATTTGTTCAGAGGTGACTTGCATTAGACTACACATTCTCTCTAAGAGAAGTGGTACATTTCTTAGGTTATTTTTTATATTGTTAGCTTTAAAAGTCCAAGCGTGATCAACAAGGTAAATATGACTAGAATCCGTTCTATCTATATCAGTTATGGCCATAACACTCCATAAAGGATCGTATGGTCTCCTTTCTTCTTCATCATAATCAATTTTTACTAATTGAAACGCCACACCAGAATCAAATATTTGATCTTTCAATTTTTTACATAAAGTGGGCCAAAAATACTCTGGTACACCTGAGAGTAATAGTTGTGGTTTATGCGCTGCAACAAATGTCTTATAACTACAAATTCCGTCCATTTTTCAAGTACTTCTCTTTACACTGACCTAACTCGTAGAAGTATTCCTGCACATTACATTAAAAATATAACACAGGCGCCTGAATATGATCTATGAAGTTTGAATTTTCGATATAGTTATAATTGCAAGTTGCAACATTTAACTTTTTTTTTTGTTCAGCCACAGATTAATAGGAAGATCGGCATCCATATCTATACATACAATATACATGGAAGATATCTAAAAAAATATTTCTAGGGGTTATCAATGTAATAGAACTCTAAACCCTGATTTTTATTTTCTTTTCTCTTTTTATCTGCTTGTCAGCGGCTTTGTGCACGCTACACATTTAAAAACTCCTAGACCGATTTAAATGAAGTTTTACTATTGTATTTTGGTAAACTTCCCTTGACATTTAGTGATTATTTCATTTCAGTGAGCTCATAAATAAAAAGTTATAAGCATTTAAATTTAAGCAAAGTTTGTGATATAGCAATTGAATAAAGCGTGATACGCCGGCCTGGCAACACGAACCGGAGCGGCAATATCGATACTCGATACTAGGGATCAAAACATAAGATGAAAAATCGATTTTCGATTCCGTTCCGGTTGTTGGAAATTTAGAATCTCGATTCATGGATAAAAATAAACACTGTTGTATGAAAATAAATTACACCCTTGATCATAAATAATCGTGTAATGGACGTAAGATTCAATTCCTGGGTAGATTACGTAGATACGATAATACCAGTAAATACCTTTAAGGTATTTATACTTCGATTTCTTCTGATTTGGTATCGGTAAAAAGCCTATGCACATAACATTCTACTTGACAACCATCTCATATCGGTATAAGGAAAAAACATAATATGAGGAATAGATTTTAGAAATTTCAATCAGAAGTTTATAAACTAAATCGATTTTTCCATACTCATTGCGGATGAATTGTCTTAAAAAAGTATAACCAAAATATTTACGTGATTGGATGGCTGACGACAAAAATTATACCCTTGATCTTCAAAAATCAATTCATGGACGTAATAATCGATTCTTACTAGATTCTGATAACTCGGAATCGAGTCTGAACAGCCGGACTTTTTCACTATAGAATCGACTCGGTTAGAATCGGAATGTATTTTCATCCCTATATCAGTGTTTTGTAGATTAGTGTATGTTATATCAATATGTATATTATATTTTGTAGCCTTATTTTATTTGAAAGAAGCTAAGTACCAGCTAAAAAATGTAATCCATATTTGTTTATCCTACATATTAAGTACCAAATACAAAAAATAATATTAAGCTATATTTCAGCGATATAAACGATAGTTCATAAGTATATAACTTATTAGAGTAATTATTAAATCATTGATAAATCTAACTTATACTAGTGTAAAACATTCTTCTTTGTGTGATAGGTGAACAATAGTAATTACTTATTTTAAACTTACTAAAATAATATTTAATAATCAAATGTAAAAGATAATACAAGAATTATATTAATACATTTTTTATAGCTTTATGGTCTTTTTATACTTAGGACAAGTACTATTAACAATATAGTTAAAAAATGTCATCTTTTAATGGAGAAATATCAGAGCTTCCCTATTTGAGGATAGATAACTTTGAAGTAAATAAGTTTCAACCAAAAGACATTAAGGCATATTTTCTCAGTCATTATCACAAAGATCACACAGTTGGTTTGCTTACTAATATTTTTTTTAAATATTTAAGATTTACAAAGTCTAATATATATTGTACAGAATTAACTGCCATTTTTATAGATAATGATCTAGGTGATAAGAGTTTGATGGAATTTATTAAGCCATTGAAAATGGGTAAGTTGTTAATTTAATTCAATGATATGACTGGTTATGCATCCAAAAATCATGTCAGCTTTTATGGTTATTAATGATCTTTGCATCTCAATGAATTTCTATAATATACTAATTAAGTAATGTTGATACATATTTGCTAAGAATTTATATTCATTAATAGTTTCTAGTACAACTTATAATTTTATTTAAATACCATAACTCATGCAATTTTTTATTACTCACTTAGAAATTACTAGTATTCACCAGCAATTGTGTTTATAGACTAAAGTCTGTTATTTCTGCTAATTATAAAATTCTATTGATTTCAATTTGTATAGAAATTACCTGAGTAATCAAAATGCTAAATTTAAACTGTTTAATAAATATATTGCTTTTTTATTCTGTTTTTCTGATTAAATTATTTAAATATTGTTTTTTTTATGGCTTACCTTGGGAAAATTAAAATAAAGAATTATTTTAATTAATATCATAACTAATATCTATTCAGCACTATCATAGTAAGTTTGATACAGTTCAGATTTCTAACTGTAGCTATATAGGAACCAGCTAGTTTTTGGGCACATTTATCATTTTGAAAATATTGTTTAAAATTACAAAAATATAATTTAATTTATCCAGGTACAATTATTGTTCCAGGTTCGACAGTTATAAGATTACAATTAGGTGATTCTGCGGTGTATCTAATAGTGACTTTAATACCAGCAGGACACTGTCCTGGCGCCACAATGTTCTTGTTTAAAACTATAGATAAAACAATTTTATATACTGGTGACTTTAGAATTAATGTAAGTGACCTACCGAAATATAAAGCACTCCATTTTAATGAGAAACCTATAAAGTTAGATGCTTTGTATATTGACACGACATTCTTGCACGAGAAATATAATAACTTCCCAAAGAGAAGTGTGAGCGTCGACGCAATGATAGCTGTCGTGGTTGATTGGCTGAAGAATACTGACAATATGGTTGCAATCAAAATATCAGCGAGCTATGGATATGAATACGTTTTCAATGAAATATATAAAAACTTAGGCATCAAAGTTTACGTAAATGATGAAAAATGGAATGTGTATCGGTAATTATTTTTTACGCACATTACGCATTTTGCAGAGATGGCAAACATGAACTAGCTATAATTAACTGCCTCATCCCTTCTACCCATTTAACCCTTTACTTCATGAATCAATAAATCGTCGAAAGAAAATTGTTACACAGTGGAAGTAGATTTTTTTAATTATTATTAAAACAAAAATTATTAAAACGAATATTACAGACATATATGGTATTATATGCATCAAAACAAAGAGCAACAAAAACCAAAAATAATATTATAGTAAGACGTGGGAGTGGGACGAGAGAGATGTGTAGAAGGAAAATGTTATATGATTTTCTGAAAAAGTAGGAACAAATGATAAATCAAATCGAAAATATCAGTCTGAGAAGGAGACTGATATCCTAATAAGAAATTTATATTTTATTTAGCGATCGGTTACTACAATCATAATTATGAGTGAAATTAAAACAAACAGTTTCTTTTTTCGTTGTAGCATAGAAAAACTTTACACTTAGAACATTCAATGTAAGTTTTCATTGAACATACTTGACAATGCTGACAATACTTCTGCCATTCAAGCCAATGCCCCATACTATCGGTTCTTACAGAGTTTAGGAGAAGTTCTTGATGTCTTTCAGGCATTTTCCTCATCCTTTCAATGTAGATGTTCCAGGATTTGACACTGTCCCCCACGACGTGTGGCTGGTAAATCAGATGTTGATGCACCTAAAGATGATGCATAGATGTTCCGAAATTGCTTGTTCAAAAGCGAACAGAGATAATATTCATTTTTGTTCTTTCTGCACCATAAGCTCCAACCCACTCAAGACCCAAGTTCACAACATAAAGATTTATCATGTGAAACATATTCTTTTGTACCACTTCTTTCATCTTATCTGGATCCTATACAAACCCAACATGAAATCCAGTAGATCTACGCCGCGATGGTCAATTCAACTGCTTGAGAGCAACTTATGTCTTTATTTGTACGTTATTTTCAATTCAATTTCCATTTAATTCTCCCATTCCCTTAATACTTTCCGTTGACGCCCGGATTTCTTTTTGGTATTTGCAAGAATTGCTAGCGGTGCATTGTCTGCATCTGATTTATAGTTATCACTTCAGGGGATTACAACTGGCCTTCTAAATGCTTTCTGAATCTAAATCGTCATCATCGCTAATCATGCCATCAACGGATAAGGAAGTAGTGAGACGGTTTTTTCCGTAAAAATGTGCAAGGTCCATTCTGTCAAGCAAAGGTTTAAAGGCGGGTAAAGCAAAAGATATAAATATTGAAAATATAAAATTTCAGCTGTTATAAATTTATTAGAGTGCATGCGATTCCATATTTGTTCAAGCGAAAAAATGTCTTAGTGCATACGAGCCCAAATATGGAATCGAAATAAAACTAGTTGTGAGCTAAAGAAAACAGTTGAAAGGCGGAAAAATTATTGTACGTCTAGAAAGAAAAGTATATTGCCTACATGAAAATATTTCTTTTTGTCAAAAAGTACATACGTTTTACTCTGTTATCTTTTTTTGAAAATGAATCACTCTCACTTCGATTCTGCTAGTCACCCCACTTGTGTAGAAGTAATATCAGAAATATCATTAAATCACAGACAATTTTTTTATGTTTTCTTATTCTTATAATTAGGAATTTAGATATATATTTGATTGAAATAGTTTGAATTATTTTATAATACTTGATTTGGAAATAAAACCGAACCAAAACTGCGGTACCATATTTGGGCCCATATGCGGTAAAGGGTTAAAAACATATTTTAGATCTTATTACAATTGTTAGTAAAATGCCGAGTGCAAATTGAACCCACATAAATAGCATAGTTTTATAGTATGTATGAGATGCGACCAAAATATGATAGCCGAACATATTTAACCAATTCTCTTTAAGTTGTGACAACTATTTGAATATTATTTGCTCCATCGTGGACAGCTTATTATTGGTTGTAAGTTCGATCCCTACTCAGGGAAATGTTTCTCTGGTAAGAAAGCGCGGCGTGGAGTACCGCCACTCGACATACAATGTTTCAAATTCTGGTGGAATATGGAGATCGTAGTGTCTTCACTGTAGTTTTTCTCTGACTACCCTGCTATGCGGGCAAAAAAACGCGTGCAATCAGACTTGTTACAGCTAACGACAGACAAAAGAATTGACTTTCTCTAAGTAACTTATTAATAAGAGGTACGACACACCAAAATATAATTTTTACATTTTTTAAGTAAGCCCTTGAGGGTATATCGTCTCAATTAACGATTATATTTTATTAATTTGTTTTATTCCTTGTTACCAGTCAAATGCAACATTTGGTGCCTGGCGTAACGAATTCTACAAATGAAACAAGAATACATCTTTGTTATTGTTGTCGGCTTCCGGAGCATAATGATAGGACAAAAAAATTTCTTTGTATACGCCTTTCAGCGATGGTTTGGTCCAATTTCGATATAAATTTAAACCAAGCTTGCTCAGATATGACAAAAGAGCACAGCGACGAATCAAGCCTGTCTGTTTGTTTCGCAACACACTGCAGTGCACGAGAACTATTGTATTTTAAAAATTATTTTTCACCATGCAAAGTGGTTGGATTTCCACAAAGGTTTAGAAATGTAATTTATAAAACACATCCAGAGCAGAAAATAGATAAGAAGGTTGATGAAAAACTTTTGAGGATGTTGCTTGATTAATAGACTTCGACCTTAATTACTATAAGAATTCTTTTTTTATTCATGATAGTTTTAATCAGAAATAATTATAACAGAGGTTGGCTGTAGGTACCCTATAACCACTAAATATGGTATTTCTGATAAACCACTAAGTAGGAAGGGAGAAAATAAAAATAATAAAATTTACAGATAAAGTATTAATTAATACTTAAATTTTATTAAATTGACCCGAGAGTCACTATATTCTGTACCTATTTCATATAATTGTCTTTTAATTAATATCTGTACTATTGTACCTAGCTGTTTACAGCTTAGTTTTATCTGATATTGTATGTAGATTTAGTGACTGACTAATTGTCTTATGCCACTTGTTATGTAATGCAATTGTTGTAACATTTTAAATATATTTGTGAATTTGTATGTATGTCTGTGTATGATTCATTTTAAAAACTAAATCACTACAAAAAAAATGTGATACTTACTATTAAAGTACTTAACTAATAATAATTTAGTGTATTTTAATATTGTCAAAAATTAGAAGTAGTAAGATAAGTGTATTATCGACCTATAAACAGATTTTTACTTTTTCATGTTCATTTTCCATGTTCCATTAAAAAAAGTCAAGATGGAGTCGACTCATCATATGCATATATTTTAAAATTAATTTAAACCAGTAAGTATAACGTTGAAAATATCATGCGCCATGTTCAAATTATAATAATTACTATAGTACATGTGTACACTGCTTTTTTGCTTGCTTTACTATACCAATATTGTCTCAAAATAAGTTATAAATGGTGCACCTACTAAAAGAAACAAAAATATTTGTGAGCAGTCCAAGTAACAGTAACATTCGGAAAAGCGGTTAAGTTCTTGCAAGAAGAAGAAACTTGAAATATCAATATAGCGATAAATGCTAAGTTTCTTAGGCGTGAATATTGCGGTCCGTCTCGAGTGGTGTGGTGGGAAGTCACTGTCAAGTACGTGGTGAGATTTTCTACGGCTTAAATAATCAATTTTAAAAATATATACACTATGTACACTATTATTAAAATCAAAAGGATATTATCTTAAAAAATATGGGTCAGAATAATTCTAGAAGCTATGATATTGTCTAAACAATAAATACATAAAAATAATTGATACTTACTTTAAGAGAATTTCTTGCGTTTCATGCTTTTAGCACACAACAAAAGTACTCGAGTATTACTAAGATAAGCATACAGTACACAAAGTAACTTTTAATCCGAAATAATTTAAATAAATTTCAATAACAAGTTTGTAAATATAAAATAAACAAAATAAGGCTTATTCCATTCATTTTCAATACGGTAAACAATTAGCAAATTGAATTATATTAATAATGATTAATGATATTTTTTACATTTTAAAGTTTTATATTCACACACTTAGGGAATTGAAAAACATTTTTAGAAAACGTATAAAAATTTGAACGCAGCTGTATTTTGAACTTTGGAAACCGTCCAAGCGCTCTGACCGCTAAAACATGCGTCCTACAATTCTTATATGCTTATTGCAACTTATATTTGTTGTTAACATCTCTGTAAAGAGAGGCGCTGGTTCAAATCCCGCTGCGTTAAAATTTTTATGCATTTTCTAAATATGTCTTTTTCAATTTCCTTATTGTGGGAATAACACTTTAAAAAATGTTAACAAAATATAAATAACTTAATCTTCTGCATCTGGTCCTTGACCATCCGTTCAACGGTTTTCAAGAGGCGCGGGTTCAAATCCTGCTGCGTTCACAAAATTTTTATACGTTTTCTAAATATGTCTTTTTCAATTAAGTTATTTACCAACTGCTCTTCAGTAGCTAGGCGTCACTTTTGAACCCTAACCATCGTTAACTTGGATCCTTGTCTCACGATCGAGAGCCTATTTATATATTTGTATTTATTTTTTGAGCTTTACACTTTGTCCCTAGCAGTAAATAATAATAAACTAAAAATAAATATTTGTCTAAAAAATACATAACAATATATTATTCGTGTATTTCTAAATATAAAATATTATTTAGTTTAATTCAATTAATATTTGATTATAAACACAATAACTTCATATGAAATATTCATCTTTTTCTCATTAAAGTGTATTTATGTACCAAGAATTGATATGTTGATAAATCGAAAATGCATCAAATATGCAGACATTTTAAAGTTGAATGAAGTGGTCCTGTCCTATTTATTTATTTAAAGACTTTCTTACGCGAAATTGTTCTATGTGCTCGAAGTTTTTAATTAATCATTTCACCCTATAAATAAAACAAAGTCAAATGTTTATATATTTAGAAAATTGTATATGCAAAGTTTAACTATTTACTAACATTTTAATTATTTATTTATTTGTTCCCAATCGTTACTGTTCAAGGAAATATATAATTATTTAAATTATTGCGAAAAAGAACTAGATTTCAACATATGGTCATATTTTATTTTATATGATTCAAGTTTTAGTTTCAGCCGAAACTGAGATGAGAGCCGAAGGTTCGGTTTCGGTCGGACACTACAAATAACTTACTATCCAAATTTTTATTCGACAACTAATTTGAAAGGTACAGATTTCCATTGTATATTATTTTATATATTAAAATAATATACAATGGAAATCCGTACCTTATAATACTTGAAACGCAATTAAAAAAAATTACATCTAATAAATAAATAACCTTAGATTTGAAGACTTCAAATTTTAATCAAAGTCATAAAACCATAAAGAAATGAAAAGTGTCTAAGTTAAAAGGGATAGAAATAAAAAAAATATCTTAACTAAGATCAATGTATTTTTCAGCATGAATATATGCTAACAACCATTTAAGGGATTAATAATATATTTTAAGCCTAATTAATTTAATAAAAGATCAAATATATTTATAAAATATAAAAAAAAAAAAACAAAATGAAGGTTCTCCTACACTTTAATGACACTAGAAAGATACTGAAAAGAAATAGTTTATTCGTATATATATGTACACAGCACAATGAAACAGAATTGATTAACTTATGAGTTATATTAGAGAGATAAGCTACTGAATGTTAGTATATATAATAGGTCAGTTTTTAAAAATGCGTAATCCATTATAAAATTGTCGGAAATTTGTAAGAAAATGTATAGTAAATTGTCAGAAGTTTAATTGTTTACAATACACAAGACTAATATAAATATGTCGTAGTAACGAAGCTTCAAATATATACATGAAACAATTAAATCAAAATGGCGTAACAGCCACTTATAATAGGACAACTAGTATATAAGAACACAATCGCAATAATGAATTATATTGTAAATTGACATCATTGGCCTCAATTGGAATCGGATTCCATGTGATTTCGGTAGTTGCGACGAGGCTTCTTGGCCTTTTGCCTGAACCTGTGCGTGTGGTGGTCCGCGTCGCCGCGCAGTCTGCCCTCGGTGCTGCAGCTGCTCTCCAGCTCGCTCTCGTTCGTCTCGTTCATGAGCCTGGCGACAGACCTGTTGAAGTGCGCAGTCTGCGGAGTGTGCAGCTCCTTGTGCGGAGGCGACTCGCTCGAGTCTGAACGTTGTACGCTCAGTCTACCATTTCGCCTCGCCCTCCTCAAATTCATTCGCAGTCGGCTTTCGGACTCCCTCGGCTCGATTCGTGAGGAGTCGGCTAACGGATCTCTGGAACCATTTATAGGTGTGGGAACTATATTTATCAAGTTATTGGGAGCACCATTTACGTTTCGGCTTCGCGGTGACATCGGGCGACTGCCCACAGACTGATCGTCGTCGGAGTCGACTTCAGCTATTCGGAATAGTGCCGAATTGCTTTGGCCCCTGTATCCTGAAATTTAGGATACATTTCTTATTAATTACAAAGAACCTTTCATTTGAACCGCTCTTGATAAATTTCATAAATATAGCAAGTAAGTTTAAGTTTTAACCTAAGTTTGTTGGTAATTTCCCAGCGCTCTGGTTACAAAACAAGCAATTTGTAATCATAAACATAACAAAATGATCTACACACACGCATATCCAATAGACGTTGGTTCAATACAAAATTAACAAGAACACAAAATTACCTGTACTTGTGCTAGGTAAAGCTAAATTTTCTTCAAAATTGTCAAAATTAGAAAAATTATTATTATCACTACTGTCTTGAGCTACCGTATGACCTGAAACAATTCAAAATTATCATATCTTACTTCAATGCTTATAGTGTCGACACAAAATGTATAAGAAAAAGTTTATTATACCATTACTTCTCAAAGTCATAACTTTCCTATAACTAGTGACTTGGCTTTTCCTTTTATTGCTCCTTGTGATGTTTACCCTTCGTCTTAAAGGCCTGACTATCTGAAAACAAAAATTATCTGTAGTAAATTTCATTAAATGAGCGAAAATAAGAAATCTACATGAAATCATATTTTTATAACTAATCCTATTTTATATTTGTTGTTATTCTACGCACAATCGTTTGGCAAGAGAAGAGAGAATGCTATTTATTAAATATGTTTTTAACATTTTTTTTAAAGTGTTATATTCAGATACTTAAGAAATTGAAAAACTTATATTTAGAAAACGTTAATAAGAAAATAAATGCGATAATAATAAAAAAATTAGAACAACAGGATTTAAACCAGGGATGTTATGGAGCGTCCGTTAACCGTAAACGAAACCAAAAATCCGAATCAAAAAACTACTTGTTACCAAATCCAATATGAAATATTCGGATAAAGATACTTTGCTGCTATTTATATATATATAAATAGTAGTCGAGCATTAGTTAAACTGCAAACAAAATGTGTGTTGTAGATGCAACTTTTTACTTGATGACCACATACTAAGCGACATGTATACAAATACATACCCTGGCGGACACGGGCGCCCTGTAGAGGCGGTGCGCGGGCTCGTCGGAGTCGGTGCGGTCGGTGCGGTCGGTGCGGTCGCTGGAGCGCGCGGGGCGCCGCGGGCCGCGCGTGCGCCGCAGCGCCGTCCGCTTGCCCTTGCTGCTCGTGCCCGGCGGCGCCTTGGCGGACGACTTGCTCGCACACGCTCTAGACTGCTTGTTTCTCCTATAAGCACATTGTGTTTGTCTGTCGGATGGCACGCAATGGTTGAGGTCTTATCGGCCCGAGGAAATTTAAAATATTTAATATTTATTCCTCCGAGATGAAAAATCTGAAATTGCCTCAATTTATTTTGTTTTTTAATATAAACAAGCACAATTTACAAACAATAATTTCTTTCTGAGTTATTTAAAAAACGCCGGTCCACTTTAGTTATTCAATCTAACACAAATAATCATTTATCTTCTAAAGTAATTTAATTTCTTTAAGCATCACTATCAAAATCCCAATTTGATAATAACTACAAGACGTGTAGTCTTACTCGAAAAAAACCGACATATTTGTCCTCTTTAACAAAACAAATGATCAATCCGGAAACGTCTAGGATTGAAATTTGTCTTCGTTTTGGCTATCGAGCCAAATGTCAAAATTGAGAAATAGTTTATTGACAAGCACAAATTCGCATTTGTTTACATACCCAGTTTCATTTAAAAGTTCCAATACGCACTCAATAAGCAATTGGTCATTGATAAGCTTTACTCAAAAAATGAATTGCTAGATCAATCTCCATACTTGCAAGTTTAGATAAGTGATAAGGATTGATTATTAATATTGGCCGGAAGACGTGGATTCAGATTATATATATACAGATTCAGGCTATACAGATTTGAATACAAATGTTCATTAAAACGATAATAATATACAGTGTTAAATAAAATTTGAAATGACACACAACAAACCTATATACAATTACTTTTTACATTTAAAAAGTAGAAAATCAGTAGGGTGGGTGCAGGACCAAATGAGTATTTCGTGGTAGCGGAAAAGCGTGGTGTTACCCTCACCTGAGAGAACCACGCTTCTGCGAACGCACGCTCTGCGGGTAGCGCGACGCCACGAGCCGCGCCAGCCGGTTCGGGCATCTTTGAATACGAGTGCCGTTCGCGGTCGCTGCAATAAACGTTCTCCATGCATTTACCGTACATCAACTAAAGGGCCATTCTGTACGAGTACGAGGCATTTAGTTTACTAGTTTATACTATTATTATCTCCTTATCTACCTTAAAAAAGTAGTGGAATATTTTTTTTTTAATTAAAAAAATATCCTTTTGTCCATTTTAAGAGAATACTACATATGTCTATTGCCGATATAAGTATATATTATTTTTAATTATAAAAATAAACAAAATATTACTTTTGAATTTAGAATTGTGCATTGAGTTTTCTTATTATAAGTAGTAGTATCGCCAATATATGGTAAGTTATTTTGTGATATTAAAATGGTGATATAATGAGAGCCGTATCGCTGTGATTGCATTACATAAAGTGGGTGACAAATGCTTGGTATTAGTCCAATATTTTGTTTACTAGGCTATTAATTAATAGGGACAATAAAACCTCCTCAGTTTGTGACAGACAAACATCTAAGCGTCCACGTAGTTTCGTAAGAAAAAGGCGATCAAAGCAGTAATGGAAAGATTTCGAAGAAGACAGCACCCAGTACCATGGCGCGTATTTTAAAAATAACTTAGGGCTTGCAGCCTATAATCATAATTTTTTAACTGATAATTTGAATAAGAATGGATGATAAAATAAAAAAAACAATATACAAATTGAGGTCAAATTTTAGCGGTTTTTTTTTTTTACAATTGAACAATATTTTCACAAACAAAATCACCGTATTTATGCTGAAAGCTCTGAAGAAGCTTCCCTATAAGTCAATAGGTGACATAATTTGGGTGGGGTGTAAGCTATGAACGAGTGACTGAGCCATATTTTGGTGAAAAAGGTATCAAAAAATCAGCACAAGTGTATCAAGATACCATTCTTGAGAAAGTAATTAACAAAAAAATGTTATATTAAAAGACATATTTAGAAAACGTATAAAAATTTGAACGCAGCGGGATTTGAACCCCGCCTCTTGAAAACCGTTCAAGCACTCTGACCGCTAAGCCATGCGTTCTACATCCAGCTACCTCGAAATTCTTACACGCTTAAAATTTTCCTAAGTGTGCACTTTAAAAAATGTTAACAAAATATATATTTAATAAATAGCATTCTCTCTTGCCAGACGATTGTTCGTAGAATAATCTTTGGGTAGCAGAAATTTGTAAAAATCTCTCTACAGAGATGCTAACAACAAATATAAGTTGTAATAAAGTGTATAAGAATTTCGACGTAGCTGCAAATATTAAAAAAAAAACGTAAAAGTAGCAAAATATTAAAAAAATAAAACGTATAAAAATCTAATTGTTGAGGGATTCAAACTTGCGCCTCTTGAAAACTGTCCGAGATAAACCGTCTGAGCTATACTTTAGTTTAACGTTGTAATAAGCGTATAAGAATTCTTTCAATTCATTTGACGTTCGCATTGAACGTGGAGTTGAAAATTCGAAATAGTTGAGGCATGTCCTAAAGCTAACCTACCTCGTTTTTGTGCTAAATGTAGGAAGTCCACAATAATTTGGTCGCTGTCACTGGTGTCGGACACGTGGCCCCGCGCGGAGGCGGAGCTGGAGCCGTCCAGGGAGTCCGTCTCCTCGGCGAGGCACTCCAGCTCGCGCTGCACCAGCGAGTCGAAGAAGGCCATCATGCGCGGGTCCTCGCTCGTCGACTGCTCCGCGTAGTTGTGCGACAAGTACTGGGCCAGTGGACGAACATTTGCACTGATTTACTCTTTGTACAAACCAACACTACTTACACTGTTAAATTCTTATTATATGAGCGGAATTTAAATATATAAAATATATTTTAGGTACTTTCTGACATAAAAAAACTGAATTTGAATTCTTTTTATATGCGCATACTTACGCCCACATTTTCTATATGCACGCACAAAATATGAAGAGAAAACGTCGTGTTAAGACGTGCTCAGTTCAGTGATTCTATATTGAACTAGTAATTCGTACATTCCCCAAGTACCAGGCTAAATTTCAGCTACCTACGCCCACTCGTTGCGGCTGTACGTCAGTCAGTCAGGAACATCCACGTACATATATTAAAGTTAAATCCTTCAATTCAACAAGTTAGTACTTAGAAAATCAAGAAACCTGTCCGCTGTGATGTACGAGTGACACATAGTCCTCGTGGCTGTATATTTCCCTCGGATTGTCCGACCCTTGGACCTCCTCCAACAACGCACCCCGCATTTTGGGATACTCCAACGGGGACCATATCTAAGTACAAACTAACGTTTATGAGATGAGATTGAATGAGATTGACTTTTATGTTATGTTAATTAATTAATGACAGTAGAAATTTATGTTCACTATAACAATTTAAAAATCATTAAAAAAGTTAAGAGCATACTGGATATACACCATATTGGATGTATTTAAAAAAAAAAAAAAGTAAATAAAAACTCGTAGAAGGATAACAACAATCAACTTTTAAAGTACTCCTTTTAATGTGAACAAAGATGAAGATTACTTAAAAATGAATAGGGTTATTTAAATAAAGCGAGCGCGAATTTTTGTGTTGTCCGTAATTCACATCCAATCGTGTTTAAAGGGCTATTATACAGCACTAGATTCCCTTGCCCTTAGAACTTGGATGCACAGACCGCGGCCCGCCGGTCCAATACTGGTGGCCCGCCACAGCAAAAATAATACTCTCGTACATTCGTTTTTACGTGTTCTACGTGTTGCTACGAATAAATTTGAGCCAAATATAAAAAAAGATTGTAAGCACTATGCAGTGGCACGCTTCAAATATAAAATTCTTTATTAATTTTAATAAATTATTATCAATTCTTCATTGTCTTTAATTACCTATACTTCAGGCGGCAGGCCCGCCATCAGTTCATGATTTGCCCGAGTGGCCCCTAGTCTTAATAAGTCTGTGCAACCCTGCCTTAGAGTAAGAGTAATATGGCAATAAACCCTTAAACGTAAAATGTTTATTTTCTCTACGTAATTAATTCATTTTAAAACAATACGATTTAAGTGGGACAAAGCTTGTTAAACATTACCTTACCTTAATAATTTTCTCCACTCCCGATGAAGCAATCACGCAATAGTGTGAATTGTACCGCACTTGATTCACAATAGACCTGTGCCCATAGAGTAGTATATGGGGCGGCTCTATCACCGTGTCTGCAAACATTAAGAAAGTAAATTTACGACTTCACTAATAAATTATATAAAGATATCAAATTTTAATATGTCGCAAACATTCAACATATAAATGAATCTACATGAAAAAAAAAATATGTCGCAAACATTCAACATATAAATGAATCTACATGTTCAACATGTAGACAACATGTTGAACATTGTTGATAAAAAAAGATATCAAATTTTAATATGTCGCAAACATTCAACATATAAATGAAAAAAAAAAAAAAAAAAAAAAAAAAAAAAAAAAAAAAAAAAAAAAAAAAAAAAAAAAAAAAAAAAAAAAAAAAAAAAAAAAAAAAAAAAAAAAAAACGGTGTCAGGGACTTTCCACATATACAAATTAAAATCATCTGAGCCAGACAGTACATATTGATCATTTTCTCCTGCGAAACAACAACTTTTCATAGTGCACGAGTTATAATAATCTTGGTGGTAGAACTCGGCGACTGGTTCCGGTGAATGTAAAGTATAGAGGACTGGGGCCAGGCGACGTCGCAGGGCGAGTATATGCGTGCCAGTCTGGTTGAATCGCACGCTCATACTGTTCTGACACGATCCATTGTTGCCCACGTACCGGATTACCGGACTTGAAAATGGAAATTAATATATACGTTGAAAGTACGAAAAATTATTTTTTTCTAATTATTTACACATATCAGATTTTTTAAGTTTAAGTTCACAGGTTTTAGGTGTAGAAACATTTTGTACTATACATTTGGTTTTAAAAAAAAATTACCAACTATTGTTAAAAATATATCTTTAAACGATAAACTATTGTTTTCTCTGTAGTAGTAACTATACCTTTTTTTTAATCTCTTACTAATTTAAGTATAAATTTTAACTAAAAATACTAATGTTTTCTCAGTTTCACGCTTTTTGCCACATTGCACTGAAGCAAGAGAGAACCTCGTGTCTATACACCCTTCTATACTTTGTCCGATTACGAGACATTGCGTGTTTGATTTTTTATATTTTTACGAGTGGCGAACCTCAATGCTGCGCTTTGTCTTTTTCATTCGAGTGTAGAAATTCAAATTCAAAATATTACATCAAAATTTGGATAGAATGATAGATGATGAGACAGATAAAATAATGTAACAGAAAAAATATTACTAACTTTTTAGTTGACCGCAAATCCCACAACGCAACACCATCCCTGGCATTAGCCGAGACAAGCACACCCAATTGCTGTGGATGAAACATCACTCCGTGGAATGCTTTGCGGCTGCGAGATATAACAAGTGACGCTGCAAATATAAAATTTTAAGATATATCAAAAGGATACCTTAAACTTAATAAGTTTCTCAACAGTCAAAACAAACATAATAATTATAACTTGTCATAAATATATCTTTTACAAAGTGCAGACTTTATACATGGTAGAATATAAAATATACAATTTTAGTTATCCATTCTTCAATTGATAACTACAAGACTACAGAGCGCTTGAACGGTTTTCAAGAGGCGCGGGATCAAATCCCGCTGCGTTCAAATTTTTATGTTTTCTAAATATGTCTTTTTCAATTTCCTTAGTTTGGGAATAACACTTTAAAAATGTTAACAAAATATGTATTTAATAAATAGCATTCTCTCTTGCCAGACGATGGTTCGCAGAATAATCCTTGGATAGCAGAAATTTGTAAAAATCTCTCTACAGAGATGCAAACAACAAATATAAGTTGTAATAAGCGTATAAGAATTTCAACGAAGCTGCATGTAGAACGCATGGCTTAGCGGTCAGAGCGGTTGAACGGTTTCCAAAAGGCGCGGGTTCAAATCCCGCTGCGTTCAAATTTTTATATGTTTTCTAAATATGTCTTTATCAACTACAAGTGTATATTGTATACTAAAAAATATATATAACGCTTTTGTTATATATTTCTTTAGAAACACAACAAGCAGAGAATGAAAATGAATATATAAACTGTTAGTCCAACAGATATTTACCATGAACAGACCTCCGAGTATCAAATACTAATAATCTGCCATCATTGCCAGCTGTAGTCACAACACACTCATTAAATGGATCAATACTCAAGCTGCACACAGCCTCTTGATGCCGCAGCACCTCCAAAGGATGCTTGTTCTCTAAGTCATGGACAATAACCTAAACAATATAAAAATAAACATTTCAATATAATTAATACGCTATTCCTAGTTAAACGATCTAAATGAGCTGTGCCATAATTAATACTAAAATCTGTGCATTCTTTTCTGTAGAATAAAATATATCTATATTAAAAAATGTTGTATTTAATAACTTACTATATCATCATTTCCACCAGAATATATTTTTTGGTTATCAGATGTAATTCCTAAACAGAATATATTAGATTGATGCATAGCTTTCATGGCTTCCGGCTTTCTATGATCAAGTATGGCTTGTCCAAATTGCCATAACATAACTCTTCTATCGTCTCCACCTATAAATTATTATAATATCAAAATAAAAAAATTGTAATCAATACAATAAGAACAATTCAAGAAATTACGACTTTATGAACAGAGTAATTAAGGTACATTATACATAAAATATAAAATTTATCTATCTTGACAACATACCAATTGTTGTGATTATACTTTTACGACACCTGACAACTTATCTCACTGTAACTTTTTATAGTCTTTTTAGTTAAACGTTCACAGTTTTAATAAAAACTTTATTATAAATATGTTTATTATTTACCTGATACGAGTAATTCGCCATTGCTAGAAAATTCAATCGCATTAACACATCCAAAATGACAAACTAAATCACGACGATACAAATTTTTTGCCGCTTCAAGACGCTTATTAAATAATTGTGCTTTAAGACCATGTAAAAATCCATATTCTCTTTTTGTAATATATGGTAACGGACTTGCAACATTCGCCATTATTGATACGAATCCACCATTTTCCGTATAACTCAGTCCACTTGACGAGCTAACATCAGCTGTACTATATTTTTAAAAACACCTAGCGTTCCATTTCACGTTTACAGTTGACGCACTAAAGCCAACCAAGTGCTATGTTTGTTTCTTTAAATTATATTTTACTTCAATTGATATAATGTAATACATTACATACATACACAATAGAATAAAACTATTTATATTTAAAATATCAGCGTTCACATATTGACATAAATATTTTAGTATTTAACATAAGTATTTTTATTTGTTAGCTTTTGTGTTGAATATTAATTCTTAGGGTTTTTATCTGTATTTCAAAATAATTTGTATTCTCTGGAACTTTAACTTTGAACATTTAAAATGTCAAATGTCAATCTTCATTAGCTAAAACGTCATAATTCATAACAAAAGTTGCACGTGTGGTGTAGATTTAAAAATACGCTGCTAAGGATATACAACAAGATAATTACATTTAAAGGACATTATAGTTTTAATACATATTAGATAATGGTTATCGCTGAAGAAATGGTTAAGCCATCTGTTAAAGTATCAGGTATTGTCTTTTTTTTAAGAGTATTATCATAAATATGATGTAAAAATGGTATCTAAAAGTTTATTTTAGTGTCAGATTCCGATACGTCCAGTGAAGAAGCTGAAGAGTCGGAATATGAAAGAGAATCCTCTGATGAAAGTGATGATGAGAATAAAGAAAGTAATAATGAAAGTGACGATGATCTTATTATGAAAAATGAAGGTTGGGCAGATTCAATTGCAAAGATCCTTGGGTCAAATAAACCTAAAAATAAAAAGACATTAGTGTTGTCGCGAGCTAAAAAATTAGCAGATGTTGTAAAAAAAGAAAAGGAAGAGAAGCCATCCTTTGAAGTAGTTGGAGAAAAGGACAAATTGAATGCCAAACCAGATCTTATACTCGATGAACCAAGTGAAACACAACCTCCAGCAAAAAAGAAAGTAATAGTAAAACTAATTGAACAAAGGTTAATAATTTAATTTAATAAATTATTTTAAATTTTAATTAATATATTGTATTTTTCAGAAAATTGATAAATCATCATCAGCCAGAGTGAAACCTAATATCCTTGAAAAGGACAGAGAAAGGCTTTTAGCTAAAATAGCTACTAAGGGAGTAGTTCAGTTATTCAATGCAGTAAAAAATCAGCAGAAAACATTTGAAAAAGAATTAAATAAAGATGTACCAGAAAGCAAAAAAGATAAATTTGTCAAGAAGTTTGATAAGAGAGCTTTCTTAGACACCCTAATGGGTCAGTCCAAATCAATAGTTGTTGAAGAACAAACAAAAACTCCAAAAGATGACATCAAAACAGAAGAAACACCAAAGTGGAATGTGTTACGGTATTTATTATATTTTTATAAAAAAATCTTTTTTTAATAAATAATAATCTTCAAATTAAATTAAATTGGTTTGTGAACTAACTAAAACTCTTGTTTTTTTCAGAGATGACTTTATGATGGGTGCAAAAATGAAAGATTGGGATAAAGAGTCAGTGGAAGAATAATACAAATAAATCCATTACATTATAATTTATATAAAGTATATTTAGTTTTATTTTATGTGTAAGGTGTAGTTATCGCTACCACCAGGTTGTTGAGAAATTTGCTTGGGAAGAGTAGAATATATTTTAACAGGCAAATTCCACACCATGGTTTCTATAGGTACATTTAGAGGTGCATTCCAATCTTTGTCCTCAGTATTGGGGAATAATTGTTCATTACTTGTCACAAACTCAAAGTGCAGACGCCAACTAAGGGATACTAAATATATATATATTTTTATTACAATATGATTAAACAAAAATAAAAAATATATTTTTTTAATTACTTGATTAAATATTTACCGTCATCACCATCAAAAGCTGGGGTAATATGTAAAGGTATTGGTAAAATTAGTTCAGAATGTGTAAGACCTACAGTAACTTCATGATATCTAGCCACTGTCATTGATCTACTACTATTCTCTTTATTCACATTTTTGGTTGGAGATTGATTTTTTGTCACCTCTTCTGGTTGTAATGACACAGATACCTAAGAAATAAAAGAAAAATATTCTTACAAATATATCCCCTTAATTTAACAGTATTCAATGTAGATTAATTTACTGAATGATATATTTAAAGTTCTAAAATCTATTTGGGATAATTAATTACCTGCATACAAGTGACTGTGCCAACTGAGAAGTCAAAAGTACCAACAATATCTTCCCCCAATTTATATGCTGATTTAAATAAACAAAATCTGCCAACTTTTCCTCTAGCATTAGTAATCATGTATGAGTTTGGACTTCTCCTAGCTGTAAGATTCTAAAATATATGTATTATAATATATTAAAGATAAAAAAATTGTTTAATGTAACATACTTAAAGGTTATTAAATGCATGTTTTTACCTGCAATACTTGTAAAGCCATACTTAAGGGTGTTTCAACTTTTCTTTCTTCAGAAAATGGATTTGTTGGTTGCAATTCTTCTGTAGTTTCATTACCACATAAGACAGCCAAATCTTGCATATTAATGATAGGACTTATGGGTAAAACTCTAAATGGTATTCTAACCATTTTTATATGAGAACCAACTTTCTGTGTTGCGATAGTAATTTTATAAGAATATTTAACAGCAGTACCTCTAAACGAAGGTGGGGCTTCAATTGGTAATGATTCTCTGTACCAATCTAAAATGAAATGATTTATCAACAATATAATTAAGGTTGTATTTAGATACCACTATTATATTTTATTTACTCACATGTCTTTTTTTCTCCTAGTGGGATGGTTAAGTCACAGAACAGGATTTTAGGTTTGGTGTGAAATATGACATCACCAATATCACATGAAGTTACTTCCAAAGCAGTTGTTTTTTCAGTTATATTGTTTTTATCTCCTGTATTTTTTGATGTTGAGTAAAAACAGTGTATCTGTGCAGAAGCCCATGCCAAATTTTCTAAGATGTCGCTGAAAGTTGTATATAAGATGTGTCTATAAAATATATGTGGTTCAGTCTATTAATATCTTTCAAGTTTAGGGCATATAGTTTTTCCACTGACACATTCAATGCAAAGTATATAAACACATGTATAAATAAATTGTTACACATAATTAAATTGCATATTAAAAATATATTGAATATACAGTTATATAAGAAAGAAGAGAAGAAATTCCTTAGATATCCAAGGATTCAGTGTGGGTGCCAGCCCCATTGTGTTGCAGAAACAGGGGCAAGAAGCAGTGCATGAACTTACATGCCAAGTATAAGTAAGAGGCTCCTTAAACTTACACCTGGAATTTTAAGGGACTCCTTGAAAATCCGCATCAATTTCTCAGTCCACTGCTATTTGCAAGTTGGGACGCACATAAATGTGATATATAATTGAATTACCTGTGACTTTGAGAGTTTCTATGTTCAGGCTGTGGTGTATGGCAAAACGTTATACAACATTCTAAAGCTTCGCCAGCTAAATATACAGTGCCAGTATTGAGTTTAGCTGATAGTTCTATCATGATTTATGATAAAATAATATTAGTTGATTGAATATAATCATTTAACATTATACTTAAAACCCATAAACTTCTAATCTAATAAACAAATAAAATTTATTCTGTTAATGCACAAATCTGCAAACAATAAAATTCATACAAGTAATAAGTTTACGTGTTTTGCTTATTCCTATTTGAAGTTTGCTAACTTTTTTTTATTATTACATCAACAGTCTAAATATTAACGTTTAAAAAAGCAGAATGATTTTTTTAATATAATAACTTAAGACGTAATATAAAGTTTATTATTTTATAATTACAAAAAAAATATACATATATATTTGATATACTTCTTTTTCTTCAATTTATGTAAATTTTATTTCAACTCCAGTCATTATCGTAATTATAATTTGTTTTTGAAATATTTACTATTTGCTTCTGACAAGTAAATTCGTTAGATTATCCAAAAATTTTGACATTGCCAAAGATTTTATGAGCGACAGCTGCTTTTGACTTTGACGTGTTGTGTTTTATTTGACTTTTGTTTGATTACGAAGCCTGTCAATCGCATGAAGTCTTATTTTGTAAATTGGAAAGTGTAAATAAATTAATTGTACGTGTTGTAAATATTATTTCCTTGTATACATTTTATAGGACTGTTATTGTGTTAAATGTCTAACTATCAAGAAATCGTGAACTTAAACATTGGAGGTACAAGGTACGACTTTACTGTTTTTTTACTTTTTGTATTTTTGTTTGCTTTTGTTACCGCGGCTTCTATATATTACTCATACATTCACGATTTAACAAAATAATTTATATGAATATGTAAATATATTTCTAGATTTGCAACATCATGGCACACACTGACATGGGTCCCAGATACGTTTTTCACTGCTCTCCTAAGTGGTCGAATTCCAACAGTTAGGGATGAGACGGGGGCAATATTTATAGACAGGGACCCCAATTTATTTGGATTAATTTTAAATTTTCTTAGGACAAGGGATATAGATCTTAATAATGTTAATATAAGAGGTCTTAGACATGAATGTGATTACTTTGGTATCACTCCATTGAGCAGAAGACTTGCACTTTGTGATGAGATGAATCATTCATCTTGTGGGGATGTATTGTTTTATGGATATTTACCTCCTCCATGTAAGTAACTTTTATGGTATTTATATACTTTATGATATTGTAATTTAAGTTTCATATTTTATAATTACCAAAAAGATGGAATGAAAGTTAAATTGTATTTATAATTTACAATTTGAATATTTAGCAACTATAATTTCAGTAAATGGACCACTTCCAAGCAGCAGTACTGGTAGAAATAGTGTATCAAGAAAGAACTCCACAGCATCCAACACAGATGTGGCAGCTAATAGAACACATTCTAGAAATTCTTCTTTAGATCTACGCACTGTGGGCAGAATACCTTCTCAAGACCAATTAAGGTCTTTAAGTTTTATTATTATGTTTTGATAGATGAAATTATAGATTAAAAATATTTTTATATAATACTATAACATTTACTAATGTGTTTCTATTAAAATATTAAATAAAGAAGCTTTAATAGTAGTTTTTTAAAAAGATAGAATACATAAATATTGACTGTGGAAATAAATATAACTTATGCAAACATTTAGATGTATTTAAATTAAGTATCCAGTTAAATTAATCTTATCATGGGATTGAGTTCCCTGATTAGCTTCAAGCTACCTTATAGAGGCATTGATAGAGTGGTAACATGCAGTTTTACTGGCTAACTTGTCCAAGTTCAAATGTAAGACATGTGTCAATTTTATTTAATATTTCAGCCGATGTGGCAGAGGACATTCAAGAGCAGCTTCATTAGGTAATACAGATACCCACAAAGGTTTACGTCCGCCTGAGGGTAAGTAACATCTTTAATATAACATAATTTGTAATATTAGGAGGTTTGAACAATATTTTTGTTAAATTAAAAACATAATACTATTATTTTCAGTAAATACATGGCAAGAAAATATGAAAGTACAAATCATAAAGGCGCATCATAATTGGATTGCAGTAGCATATACACACTTTGTTACAGGATACAGGTACAAAAAAATATATAAAATATTTTAAATAATTAATTAGTTAGCATAAAGGAATTCCTAGTATTTTATATTTGTATTTATTTACAGTTTCACGCTTTTTCTTGTATATCAGGGTAGGCAACGA
Source organism: Podotricha telesiphe (assembly GCA_038994665.1). Classification (NCBI taxonomy): domain Eukaryota; kingdom Metazoa; phylum Arthropoda; class Insecta; order Lepidoptera; family Nymphalidae; genus Podotricha; species Podotricha telesiphe. The sequence continues at coordinate 210,457 of JAOYRR010000315.1, read as the reverse complement.
CAGCTTGGTGTCAAGACACTCCATTCTCTGCAAGAATCCGAGACATGCTAGTTGAGGCGCGGAACTCAACGCCGCGGTTTGTGTTTTCATCCTTCCGGGAGGGAATCGAACCCACAATCAACTGCATTTGTAGACGTTGTCCCACTCTGTCACGATCGCTGGTTATTTTACTACTATTACGAATTTAATGAAATTTAATCTTCAATTCCTTTAAGATCAGAGTTTTTATAATGGCTGATCGCCACTCGGAGTATTTTTTATTTTTAAATATAATAACGTCTCAAATCCACAATCGGGTAAGACAAATCGTCGTTGAGTTCTACGAAGTGTCTAAAACACACCAGGTTCTTTCTGCCTACCCTGCATAATACGAATAAATATTTCGAACAAACTAACTGCAATTTTTTATTAGATTAACAGATTCTTGTGGATGGTACGTAGTTTTTCAATCGCCAGTTCAAGATTCTGTAATAGAACGAGTCGCTTTGAACGCTAAAACGGGCGGTGGAGCGACGTCCAGCGGTAACAACTCCTCCGGAACTGATGTCATGCTCGGTATAGCAAGTGGACCGCTCGTCAGGTTATGGGCGTTCTCTACTCACAGTGAACCTGTTCGGAGAACTTTAATAGGTATGGCTAAAAACTAATGTGTAATTTATTATTTTGTACCGATTTGAAGAAGATGCGAAATGAGGTTCTTTATAATTTTATGATGTATTAATTCAAGACCCGCTAAAACTCGAGAACGGCTGGCTATTTGTAAAATATCAATTTTACAAGCTGTGCTTACCTGTCAAACAGGATGCGTTCGGAAATTAAATATTAAGGAAGTTTACACTAGGGACCTAGCATAAGAAAAAATTTGTCGCCTAATTTAAGGATATATAGTTCATGCATTCTATAGTTTGGCTGGTCATTTGATCTTTACATTAATATTTATTACCTTTCTAAGTAAAATTCTATACGCGCTATAAATATTTGAAAACAAATATGTCATTCTTTTCAACAAACCAGTTTAGATTAGGCGAATGACACTGGGTCGCGGGATAGTTATTTTTATTGCCAGTTGACCTAATTATAAACCAGGATGATGTAATCCCACAGAGTTTTCGAATTTAATAGGATTCCTGGACTTCAACCCACAATTTACAATAAAAAACATGAATCATCTGAATGTGTAATGAAACAAGTCTAACTGTGAAAATGCTAATGTCATCGAGGCCACCATAATCAGGGGAAAATACAAAGTAGAGGGTGTCTCGATCCTGTGTATACAGATGATTTCAACGGACTTACCATTTGAATTTAAGCGTCTATAATTTCTCCTGAATTTGCGATGACGAAAACAAATCGCAAGAATCGTTGAAAGTGGATATCTAGATTCCCTGTCCTGTCCCAACCAATCACCATGGAAATTATATGTTTATGTAATAAGATATAAAATATATGTTTATGTAAAAAAAGATAAAGATAAAAACATGGAAATTATATGTTTATGTAAAAAATATTATATACTTATGTTTGTAGTATTTGTTTACAGCGTAAAGTGACGATTTTTGGAAATGTTTCTTACCCACGGAACTGTACATTCTACCATTATTACAAATTTTAGGACGAGATACCAACATCCACAGGGATTATTTACTGTTTCAGATACCAGATATCTATCATGAGAGTACAATCAGAAGCTGATTCTAAAATTTTGTGTGGATTTTTTAGACAAGCCTTCTTTCACAAACTTTATTAGTCGTTTGTTGTTTGTTATATTTCTCTGCGCTCTTGCTACCTAACTGCTTCACGTATGATTTCTAACACCTTATCATGGCGACGCGAGTATTGACCGCTATCTAGGTGTACCCTACTCCCTACCAAAAAATGTTAAGCCATCCGTTTTGCATCGCCACAGATTTATACCAAGACTTTTCGGTGGCTATATGTCTGTCCTGAACTTTCCTATTCGATCCCAACCCTACTCCATTCGATTGTGCTCTTATCATAAATTGTTTACGACGCTGAAGTCTTGACTCCAGCTACTCTGCGGCCTATCTTTTATAAACGATGTAACAATATCATCAAGTGACTTTCCCAGAATATCTCTTTTGGCGACTCTTAAGTAAGATTATAGAGGTTTATTTAAACCCAAATTACAATATAATATAAAAAATATAGTATAAAGTGTGTTATATTAGTTCGTGATGAAAGATGAATAAATGCTTTTCCAAATTTACCAGGAACATTTAACCTGGGCGTCCGCGTGGAGCACCTGCTGTTCGTGGGGCCGCAGCTGGTGGCGCTGAGCGGCGCCGGCAGCCGCAGCAAGGCGGGCGTGTGGCACACCAGCACGCAGCACTGGCAGACGCAGGACGTCGCGCACCTCACCACCTACGACACCGCCGGCTCTTTCTTGTTACTAGGCACCGCTACTGGTGCTATTAACTATATAGGTATGGATTATTTTGAAGTAATTATATATTAATACGTGAAACAAAAACTTTTGATTGATTTTTACGAAAATTATATCGTACGAAAGAAACGAAATTGACATAGTTACAATTTATAAGGATAAAAGGTATAGAGAGCAAATTTTTTTTTAATAATACATTAGAAACAAATTAAATTAATATGCGTATGTACATCTCAGAAACACTTGTAGAAAGTGACATACCCGCTGTTGATTCAATACTATTAAAATTTATGTTTAAGTTTTACGCATCTAAGTGTTTTGTGAATAAAGGATACCTAGACTAATAAAAAGTTTATCTATGGTTTTTTCGAATTATATACGTTTGAAATGAAATTATTTTAACCGGAATGATTGCGAATTTAAATAATACTATTTTAAATAATAATATTTTAAATAATAATAACACATAATAATATATTTTGTTAACATTTTTTAAAGTGTTATTCCCACACTTAGGAAATTGAAAAAGACATATTTAGAAAACGTATAAAAATTTGAACGCAGCGGGATTTCAACCCGCGCCTCTTGAAAACCGTTGAAAACCGTTCAAGCGCTCTGACCGCTAAGCCATGCGTCCCACCTCCAGCTACGTTGAAATTCTTATATTTTCAATTTTTTCAATTTCCTTATTTTTTATACGTTTTCTAAATATGATTTTCAATTTCCTAAGTGTGGGAATAACACTTTAAAAAATGTTAACAAAATATATATTTAATAAATAGCATTCTCTCTTGCCAGACGATTGTTCGTAGAATAATCTTTGGGTAGTAGAAATTTGTAAAAATCTCTCTACAGAGATGCTAACAACAAATATAAGTTGTAATAAGCGTATAAGAATTTCAACGTAGCTGGAGGTGGGACGCATGGCTTAGCGGTCAGAGCGCTTGAACGGTTTTCAAGAGGTGCGGGTTCAAATCCCGCTGCGTTCAAATTTTTATACGTTTTCTAAATATGTCTTTAACACATAATAATTTCCAAATCAGACAAATGCTGACTGCTTTTATTTTTTTTGTCATAACTACAATATATTTTTTTTTATTTTTAGATATGCAAAAGTTTCCTTTAAGAATGAAAGATAATGATCTGTTAGTGACACAACTGTACAAAGATCCGAACCAGGAGCCAATCTCAGCCATATCAGTTTATCTTACACCAAAAACGAGTGAGTGCTATAAAACAATTAATTAATTAATATGACAAAAATAAGAAAAATATGCTTATTATATAAAAATGTTTATTATATATGTTTATCATTTTAAGTGCTAGTTAATTTAAGTATTTAAAACACTTTACAAAAATATTGTTTAAAGAATGAACTGAAATATAGTGCATGTAATTAAATTCGGTTTATGTCCTATTCTATCAATGTACATGGCGGCAAGTGTCAAAATACTCCGTTCTCCACATTTTGAAATATTACAATACAAGACGAGTACGAGTACGTATATAGACCGGGACTTCACCATTAGGGCGTAAAACTATATATTGTATGTGAAATAAAAACGAATTTAGGGTTTACCGCAGTTTGTGTTTAATCTTGGTATTTGCGGGACTAGGAATTTTCACCCTCTCGCGGGATCCCAGTATTTGCGGGTGTTGTGGTAGTATTTATATGACGAAAAAATACTATGAGTTAATCAACGTTTCTCCACATTTATTTAAGTTTGACTAATAATGATTGATGAAATCATTTCAACATTTTAATAATTACAAAACAAAATTAAAAGAATATCTTTAAAAATCGAATCCGGCCCTGCCTTGAATATCGTTTAAATGTGGGTAAACTTTTATACAAGCAAATGCGGTCTAATAGTAAGATACTCACTTTACAGTTACTAACGAAATGTCTAACACAATGTATTTGTTTTTTTTTGTGTATGTTTCTTTGTACATTATTTTAGCTTGATGGTCATTAACATCAAAAGCTCACAATAATTAAGACACCATTTATAAGCTAAATTTGTATTCTCAGTAAGTGAAAATAAAGTTCTATTACCGCAAAAAAATGTATCAATTACAAAATGTATCATTTTTAGTTAGTGAGGAACATATGTAAATTATCCGAATCCGTAGTATATCGTTAAAGGTATATATTTTCTTTACTTTACTTATATACTTAGATTTTTCTTTTTTTTTTATTACAACTTTTCAACTATAAATCCACCATCTTCAGTTATATTTGGTCTGTTGCTATTTTTTTAGCCTCAAGTTTCTATTTATTTTGTCATGAAGTGATTCATCATCTTAATTTCTCTTTTTATCTTCATTGCTTCCTGCCGTATGTGCCATGCCGCCAATCACCGAACGATCCCGCCCACGAAAAGCCGAGCGCATGTTTCTTTCTTATCCCGCAAATCCCGCGGATCCGGCACCCGTAATCCCGCATTATGCGGGAACGAAAAACAATGCGGAATCCGGCATCGTTTTTCCGAAGATTTCGATCCGTTTTCACTAAAGTTTTTCGGACGGAAGAGTATGAAATTTGTCATAGATAAAGTTTCACATGAACATGAAGAAGCCAATTTTATGGTCTAACAATGCATTAGAAGGATATTAAATGCATAAAGAGGCAACACGTATTAACGCTTCTTTTCTTATTTTTGTCATATTAATTAATAAACTGCTACTAGTATAGTATAAATGATAGATAAAGTAATGTTTTTCTTTCACATCAGATTTATGCGGCAATTGGATAGAAATAGCGTACGGGACACGATATGGGTCGGTGCGTGTGATCGTTCAGCATCCCGAGACCGTCGGACATGGACCACAGTTGTTCCAAACGTTCACGGTGCACCAGAGCCCTATTACTAAGGTAAATAAAATAGTTTAAGTTTATCTCTTAAACGAATGTATACTAACCGCACTAAAGTATTCTCTGTGACCTCCTTTTGCGTATCGCTTACATAGTTCGATTTTGCCACCCTATACTTATTGAAATTATTAGTTAAAAAATTACCAGTGCGTTTTTTAAAGGCTACAAATTCTAAGTCATGTTTTAAAATACGCAACACGGTTCTAGGTGCTATCTTCATCATACGAGAAAAAATCTTTTGCTGTCTGACAGGATTTCTTCGAATCGTTTCCCTTAATGCTTTGATCGCCTTTTCTGTATGGATACTACGTGGACGGTCAGATTTCTTTCAATTACAAACAGAGGAGGTTTCATTGTATCTATCACTAGCCCGGTACACAAACATTTGACTAATGCCAAGCGTAGGGAGGATTTTAAAAATTGTATTCGGCTTCATACCTACTTTATATAATGCAAACACAGCGATTTGATTCCCTTTATCACCCTACACCTTTATCATTTTATTATCACGAAATATTTTACAACATATTGGCGTGAAAATAATAAACTACAATGAACAATCATATAAAAGTGACAGATCCTTAATTCAAAAGTAATATTTATTTTTAATTATAACAGTATTTATGGGTATAACAGTACTGATTGAGTACATACATACATCTTCATATATCAATTTTAATCAATAGACGTTAATTTCATATTGTGTATGGGTGTTTTCTTGGTAAATTTAATATAGACTTGAATTTGACTTCTGCGTTCTGTCTGTAACTTACTAAGTGAAGGCATCTGTATATTTATATGTGAAGGAGAAATGCTCGACCACTTTTTACAAATGGACCGGAGATTTTGAAGCTTGGCATAGTGTTATTTATTTATTTTTTCCCCATATTTGGCGGAATATCCACAAATAATTTAGTGCCATAATAGCCATAGTAGTGTTATACAGTGTAAGTAAGTAAGTAGTTTAAGATTATATGGAGAAGAAGTCAAATAAAATAAATATTACACAATAACAGACCTACTATTATATATTTGTTAAGATACACTTTAGTATAAAGTGACGTACACGTAGTTTGACCATCAACGAGACCATTAGTATTAAATAAATTAAATTAAATAAAATGTTAAAAGGTTTTTTTCTGTATTTCAGGTCTCTTTATCGGAGAATTATTTGATATCTGTATGCAGCGAATACAATCATGTGAGATCTTGGAGGGTAACACGTTTCAGGGGAATGATTTCCACTCAACCGGGAACCACGCCGAAGGCAGCCTTCAAAGTATTGGCCCTAGAAGCTCCCACTGCTCAAGCGCATAACGATTGTGGTATGTTCTTTATACTATTATGTTATGGTGCATTTACACGCTTCGCAAGGCTGTGATCGGATTGAAACTTCAAAGTTTTCAGTATTGGGGCCCTAATTTTAATAGAAAAGACGGTTGGAAACTTGCTACCACCTGGGACCCAATACTTATAACTTTGAAGTCTCTATCCGATCACACCAGGAAGCAAGATACAGTCAGCTCATTTTGCAAGAATCCAGGGCAGTGCGCAAGGCAACTAAGAAATTGTTGGCGGTAGTTTGATATAAGAATTGTATCGAATGACAGACAAATGCCACCTCAGTCTACCTGTGACCACGGACTACTGTATAGTGTTCGAAACGTCGGGTTCTAAATGTATTGTCGAATGCCAATATTATACGCGATTAATCCGGTTAAAAATAGTTTCATTTCAAAATGTGTAATAATCGTGAAAATCAAAGAACTTAATTTCAGACTTGCCACTTGAACAATTTAAAATCAAGATTAAAAATATATTAGTGAGGAAAGCATATTATTCTGTCCAGAAATACTATTCTGATGTTAATGTGTGTGCTCTCTCGGGAGGCTAATGAAAGATATAAAGTTTTTGTAAAAATATATTTGAAAAGAGCAACTATTGAGATTCCCGCCGGCTCGTCTCAGCAGAACTGCCTTCCGAGTAGGTACCTGCCGCTAGAACTGACAATACTTACATTTTATGTTAATTCACGATTCGAAAGTTCTTGGGAGATAGCCTATTTGAATAAAGAATATTTTGTGTTTGATTTTTTAAATCTGTGATTGAGGAAAAATATCCTCAATTTCCTTAGTGTGGGAATAACACTTTAAAAAATGTTAACAAAATCCTCAAAAACTTTTAATTTTCTAAGATTTATTGGCGAAATTGAATCCATGATATATTTTCTCTGAACGTTACTTTACCTTAAAAATTCCTTCTCATGCCTCTTCCTTCAATTCCTTTAACGTTACCTCGTGGCGGTTATAGCATTCCCTTCCCTTAGTTAACAGGAGTGCCAAACCATTTTCAACTTTCAACTGCTAAGTGTCGCTTAAATAAACATTACCTAACACTAAGAACTTCTCATTTCGCCCTTTCGCGCTATTTTAGAGTAAATAATTTTATTTATAGATTTATAGATGTATGTATGCATACATACCTTTTATTTATCTCTAACCCAATCTCAATTTGCTATTTCCTATGCCTTAATGTTGACTGGCAGATATCGCTGTCTAAGCGATAAGGCTGCCTTTTGTACATATATAATCTTATTGTATTTCTGCGTCTTTACTTTTGGTGTACAATAAAGTATGATTATTATTATTGTAAGAATTATATATATTAAAATTACATATCTATTTTTGTCACTAGGTCCACACGGAGAACAAGATGAAGAACAAATATTTATACAAAAAGTCGTACCAGATACGGACACGTTGTATGTACGACTCGCATCTAATGGTAAAAGGTACATATTGTGTTTCTTTTTATTTAACGTTATAATTACTCGACATATTTTTTTAATTGTTTCACAATCATATACATGTACGTTTTTACGTTTTTTAGTGTCGCTTAGTCGTTTGATCAAGTCTTGAATAGACGCAACTTGTTTGGTATCGTATCCTTTTAATCTTCAGAAATAAATAAAATTGGAGTGTCTGTTTGTAACGTTAAAATAGCCACTTTGTACTAAATGCATATGTATGCATACACCAAAAAAAAAACACGGTACGTACATCATAATTGTATTTTTTTATAATTTTTTGTCTGTCTGTCTGTTTGTTCCGCCTAACCTCTGGAACTGCTGGACCGTGTTTTACATGACTTACACTGGCAGAAAGCTGATGTAATAAGGAGTAACTTACGTAGCTAGCTAAAGTATTAGAATATGTGCTTGGTACAGGGTGTGCACGATCCGGTCCGTGGACGGGTCGGCGGTGTCGTGCTTCGTGGTGGCGGAGTGCGAGGGCGCGCTGCGGCCGCGCCGCCTGCTGCTGTGCGGACACCGCTCCGGCGCCGCGCAGATGTGGGACCTCACTGCGCACATCGACAAGGCGGCCAAGCCGGCCGGCGGGGCCTCCGGGAATGGGAACGGCAATGGTCACTCCTTGTTGTATTTTATATCTTTCACACTTAATGTCAAAATACTTTGGTCTCCACTTGCTATCTGGATTCGAGATATAAAGTGTTGTGTACTGTGTTGGAACTCAGCGCTGCCCATTCTCTTAACAGAAGGGATAAAAATAATTTAAATATGATTATTTTTATGAGTGGACATCGAATCAAGAACCATCGCGTCTATAGTCAGATACTGCGTCACGATAGCGTTATAAAATTCTGTTTTTAAAAATTTGTATTGACTAACGTCACAAGTCAATTAGAGTTACAGATGTGCCCATTGTGTCCAGCTAGAAAAATATATATTTCCAGGTGAAGTCGAGGAGTCCCCGGTGGCGGACGGTGGGCCGTCCCCCGACGAGCTGGTGCGGCTGCTGTCGGCGTGCGACCTGGACGCGGCGCCCCCCGCGCCCTCGGCCTCCGCCCCCGCCGCGCCCGCGCTGCCGCCCTCGCCCAACCGCCCGCTGCAGCCGTGATACCTGGCGCGTACGTTGCACACCTTATACTCGCTGCTATGTCCACATTGACTGACCCAACATGATGAATTATTATTAAGTCTTGTTAGATATTTAGTTTATTGTGAATTTTGTCGGTGTAAAAAGTTCGTTTGCGAAAATTGTCTAGTTTTTTTAATGAACAGTCCGCGTTATTATATTATGTGAATTTGGAAAATCAGAATAAAATGAATCCTTCATTTACAAAATGAATGCTTCAATTACAGAACAAAAATTAAAAAATTGAACAAAAATTCTGTACCAGCTTAAAACTTTTTGTTTGTCATTTGAATTATTATCGGCTAGAATTTGTTGAATTAAAACAAGTTTTTATATTTAAAATAAAACAAAATCGACCTTAAAATATTTTTGTGAAAATATTAATTTTCAATGCAATGCATTATATTTATTAATGTTGATATGTTCTGTAAGTCTGTGTTCAAAAAGAGTATCTTTTAAATGGTACGCCAGTGGTCCAATAAATATCTTTTACTCAGTTTTCGCTCAATTGTATATATTTTGTAAACAAAAATTGTTAATAAAGATCTGATAATCTATAAAAATATATACTAGTATATAGTATTATATTTTATTTATCAATGAGTCAAATTACATTGATGTCAATATATTCTTTATTTTGTTACACATAAAAAATATGAATATTTATTGAATAATAATTTGCACAAGACGCAACTTTACTCATTTTTTCATTTCCATTGAAAAATGTTTCTTAAAATCTGTAAAATTTTCTTGTAATTATATATTTTAATAAGACTGATTTGGTTTACGAACTCAATCAGAGTTTAAAAATATTGTAATTTTGAATAATATCTGTTTTAAACTAATTGTACCTAGTTATGACTGAAAATAGTTTTAGATATTTTAGTACATATGTTATATAGGTAGTAAATTATTTTTGTTATAAAAATCAGTGTTGCATTATATATAAAAATATTATTATTCTATTAGAATTAAGACATAAATTGTTGCCAGCATCAAAATTTACCTTAAATCATTAAAGTACATAAGAATTTTAAGATTAGGTAAATATTAATGATATGGATAATATTTATTTTTATCGAATGCTCTTAAATAAATCTGACTAAAACTCTTGATATAGTCTTTTTTTGAAAAAAAGCAGCTTCACGCATTCATAGGCAAAGAGAACCTTATGTTAATACTGTCCGTTCTCCGCTTTTCGTCCGAATTCAAGACAATCGTTTTGAGTGGTGTAGCTTAACTCCATGCGTCTTATAAGTATGGAGAAACGCATAATTTAAATATAACCATTCTCTCAGGTGGGGTTCGAACCCAGGACTGTCGGTTTAACATTCTGCCTAGGAGCCTTTTTGCTAACAATATTTTTTTATGTTATTTTAAAGATCTTTGTCAACAACAAATACAGCTAATATAGTTACAAACTGGGTAGAATACATATTTTTGTGTCTAGAGTCTTTTTACATTTAAATCTATATCGACTTTGTTGTATTGTAGCAGTTTAAGCTATGTGTGTCTTAACTATGTAATATGTAATGAGAGTTATTATGTGTAAATTAGAAATAAATATATTTGTGACATAACACTGTTATTTTATTACCGTAAATAAAAACAAAATAATATTATTAAAGAATGTATTAATTGAAGTCGCTTACAAATACATTAGTACAAAATTAGTTGAATTTAATATTTACACAAATTAAAGTTACTTATATAGAACTGAAATAAAAAAAAACATGGAAGGTATTTTATTTTTATGAAAGTTAAAGATCTAAAAAATTCCATGACTTAAATACGTTCTGACATACAAAACACTTAATACTATTCCAAAAGACAAATAAGATAGTATAATATACAATGCGATATAAAGTTATTAAGTGTAATATTTTCAATAAGTTAATTTGTGCCAAATTACATTTGTGCGGTACACATAACATAAACAGTTAATATATTATTATTTACATTGAATAATTCTTGAACATATAAAAAAATATTTAAAAAAACCAAATGCAGAAGTGAATCAAAATAAAATAAAACTACTTATGTGCTTTATTTTTTGACAGTGACAAAAATTTTATAAAAGTATCTTATTATTAATTGATAGAACATTTCTTAATCTATGTGACTAAAAATTCGTATCGTAGTAATAATACTTACCTATTAAAATATACATCAATTGACTAGTATGGCAATACATTGTAATTAATGTTTTGTACTTAGTAATTTTAGTACTACAGCATATAATAAGTTATTAGTCGATAGAAAAACATTTTTAAGAAAAGTGTCAAAATTTTGATACAATGTTGTAAGTGTGTGAATAACGCTTAATTTTTTTTTTTAATATTAGTAGATTTATATCAACATTGCTTTAACAACATTAATCGTTAATGTGACAGTTCATATTGCACTTTCAGATTCTATTTTTTAATTATAGATATATGTCAGGCACGTCTACAGGGCCGCAGCTAAGAGCGAGCATTATATACCTTAAAATACTAATGCCTCACAGCTTACCTTAGAAAATACCCTTCTAGTAGCATATTAACTAAAATCGCTTCTGTACAGGTCTTATACACATACATACATACATATATATATATAAGAATAATTATATATATCAGAGAATGATAACTCATCACAATTTGTCCAAAAAGTTAAAATTAAGTGCCTCCAATAAGTTAATATTTTTTAAATGAGGATAAATCACACAATGTTAACCATCACAAATGCACATACATATATGAATTTATGTACACTGAAAAAGAGTATTATTCTGGATATGATTAAATTCAGTCACCCTTTTGAACTTAATGAGTCTTTTAGATAGACATATGTTTATTATTAAAATAAATGATCAAAGTCTATTCAATTAGTATTTAAATAGTTTATTGTGTTAATATAGGTAATATAAGTATTTTTAACTTAATTATTTTGTCTATTGATTTTAATTTGTAACACTTGTCCTATTTTAAAAAATATGTACCTACATATTTTTTATCTTAAAACAGGATGTTCAAAAATGTTACTTATTGTTGTATGATTTAAATTGTTTACTTACTATGGCATGGCACAAAATAAAAACAATATGCTAGAAATAATGGTGCATGTTATACAAACCCATAGAGAGACACAATTGATTAAAGATTTGTACAATCAATAAGCAATGCATACTTCAACAACAATCAAACCCTGATTACCCCAAAGTGTACATTTATTTGACTAAATTATTCTATAATATATAATATTACATATATTTTGTATTATTTTTTAACTTCAAATTCTTTCATACCAGGGTAGGCAAAGAGAACATACTATCAAGAAACTCCGTTCTCCACTTGCCGCCCAAATTTTAGACATTGTCGAGTGGCAGATAAGAGTCAAATGGTGTCATACTCTGCCACGATAGGCTCATGATATATTATACGACTAAATATGTTATATATTATAGAATTATCATTATCCTTTGCCTTACGAAAAATAGGTTTTATTGTTGTATCATATTTTTGTATAAAATGGTTATTAAATATATATTATTATGTTTTTAACACATTTATATGAGAGGAGGTAATATTGATATAAATTTATATATGGTTCCTTCGAATTTATAATATTAAAATACAGTAATACCCCGGCTTTACGCGAGGGATACGTTCCAAAAAAATATGCGTTAACTGAAATTCGCGTATAACGAGGTTTCTGATTAAACATAGTCAAAAATTATTACAAAAAATACAAATCATTTTAATCAATCACTTTAATTCTAGGAACACTTTATGCAATACATACATACTCTTATTAGCGGGAATCCCGCGACCATAGGCAAGTTGATGATTACATTATATTTATACACTCTTTCGCGTAATTCGAGGCATTTGAGCGCGAAATTTGCACCCACGTTATAGTGAAACCTCGTACAATGGGGTCGCGTAAAGCGGGGTATTACTGCATTTGATTTACCGAATTTGTACTTAAAACTTAACTCATGTGATTGAAAATATTTTAAATATCATGCAAAAGAATAGTAAATGAATTAAATATATAGTGATATATTTTTTGTTAATTAATTCTAGCAATAATACAAATCTATTGGCATTGTGCATCAATATGTAATATAAAGAAACTACTTTCTTAAGAACATAATAATATGTTCTTTCAAATACAATGAAAATTATTGCAAGAATGCTACAATATAACATTATATAGTTGCAATACAAAAAAATTGTTTCTTTGTTTAATCTTTTTTAGCTTCACGCGTTTTACGCATAGCAGAGACATTGTGTTGAGTGGCGGAACTCAAATCCGCAATTTGTCTTGTCACCAGAGTGGAGAAATGGAAATATTTGAATCATAATCATTCCCTGTGTGGGAATCGAAACCACAAAAACCGCGCATAGAGTTAGAAGCTGTTATTTAAAGAAAGTGTTTTATGCAAAATATGTTTTTACACAAACTTGTCATTAAACATAGTAAACAAAAAACAAAGTAACATTATAAACAAAAAAACACATTACTTTAATATAATTTAATAAAAATACATATTTAGAACGCACATATTATGAATGCATGGCTTAGCGGTCAGAGCGCTTGAACTGTTTTCAAGAGGCGCGGGTTTAAGTCCTGCTACGTTCAAATTTTTATCCGTTTTCTATATATGTATTTTTCAATTTCCTAAGTGTGCGATTAACAGTTTAAAAAAATGTTAAAAAAATAATTTAATAAAAGTGAATATTTCGTTTGTTTGAAAAAAACCATATTTACTTAATTCAACAATTGGAGCCTATTGTCGTAAATATAAGGATCTGTTAGCGGTACAAGCAAGTAACACCACAAGACTAAACCTAATACATAATTACTTATGATAATAATTCTTGGAAATAGTGAAAAATTTAAAGCCGCCATGAAGTTAGGAAAACCAAGATGGTTGCAAAATATATGAGCAGCTAGAGGTGCAAAGAAGTGCCCTGGAAAAATAACAAAATTATTTCCACATTTACATCAAGTTTAATTACTTCCTGTAATAAAATCTTAAGAGTCAAAGAAAATAACATACCTGTCCTCAAAAACAAATATGCAGAATAGGCACCAAATACTGTTGTAAATGAAAACTGAAATGCTAAAATAAAAAAAAAGGAATTAATTAGTAAAAAGGTTTATTTATCTATACTATTATACAAAAAAACATTGATACCTGTCATGGAAAAAGCATATTTGAGTGAACCACCATTGTCCAAAAGCTCATATACATGATGAAAGTGAGCTGAAAGTAAAAATTTTATGAATACATAAAAAATCCAATTATGGATGTTAGAGAAAAAGAAAACTTGAAAGAAGAAGCAAATCAGATATGCTCACCAACTCCAAAGAGAAATGGTCCAATGAACACAGCTTTGAGTGGATCCAGACATTGCAATAGTATTGGCATCATACATGCCCTAAACACCCATTCTTCACTTAAAGGAGCCATTACGTGATTGCGCAGCCAGACTAAGTTTGTCCAGTTAGAAAACCAGCAAGATGGGTCTGAAATATTTTAAATATATAATAAAGTATATATATACACATATTTTATTTATTTACCATTGTATAAATCACATTAAATTAAAATATTTGATATACATATGTATATATACCTGAATATATTTTCCATGAACCATTAAAATAATGCATTGTTAAGGGCCCGAGAAACAAAGTTGCAGTTAAAAGTAAGGGAAATATTAGTGCTGATATCATGCCTGATATTCTTAGGCCCATATAATCATACATACTTCCATTGTGCAAAGTTTCTTCATCAATAAGTGCATATGTAAATAAGGGTGCTACTAACATCATACATATCACGCTGAAAAATCTTCTCTTGATTGTTGTTGGGTGGTCTCTAAGTTATATAATGTAAGATTTAGACACATAATATATATGATATAAATAAGTAATTTTTTAATTACAAATACTTGCCTATTTAAATTGGACCCCCAAATATATAAGCTCCCAACATAGGAGAATGTCAAAACTATACATGTCAATATGGAGAATAAGCATGTATATTGTTCAGTAAAATCATGTAGGTTCATTTTTTATATAAATAAGCTAAAGTTATTTTATTATTTGTAAAATAAGATATTCAGTTCAGTTCTCTCTTTATGGCGCTTCGAACGTGCAAGTTGAGCACTTATCACTTCGCCAATGTCACGTTGTATGTAGAATACACGAAGGAGAATGATCGGTAAAAAGAGGTAAAGTTACACTATAATAGTTTATAAGTTGAAAGGAGATCCAGTAACAATACAGCAACCATCACCTATAACAAAACAGATAAATGTTTACAATATATAAAGTAAGTTACAAAAGGGTTAGTTTATAATTTTGTATAATTATATTTACATAAAAAAATACAAAGAAGACTAAACACCAACATTAAAAAGCACTGAACGTTAAGGGGACGGAAAACTTAAATAGGATATTCATTCAATGCTGTAATGCAAAATATTTGACAATAGTGTTTCATAATTTGACAATTGACAGTGACAGTGACATTTGCATTAATTTTTATAACTTAGGAACATCTTTGTAGACAATACTGTTTTGTTAAATATTTGTTAAATACAGAAAAGAAACACTTAATTTAATTTTATGAGTATTATCTAACTAGATAAATAAGAATAATTATTATAACTTTTTAATATACATACCCTTAATTTAATATAATCTGAAAAATAATATGAGCTCAGATTCTTCGAACTCATAGTTTTTAAAAATTAAAATATTGTAATTTGATAATTAACATTAATTTATGTTTCAAAATAGTAGCAAAAATCATTACTAGAGTTCGGACTTAACCGACTACCAACCAGACGAGCACAATAACGTTTTATTTCGAACGCAGTAAAGAAAAAAAACGTTGTTTTTTGTTAGGTGGCGCTAGTATCGCCCCCGCCATGTTAAATCAGAAATCCGCCATATTTTTCTTACAGAGAGTCGCCCTTCGTTTTAGGGTAGTGTGAATTTTTACTATAGTTTGCTAATTAAGGTTTTTATAAGTTAACAGATAGGATATTTAATATCAGTGGTTAGTGTTACATAAGTGTACAATTAAAATAATTGCGCTACTGTGACTGATGTGGTACAAATTTGATTTCCTGTTTCGGTTCCCCGATCTATTCTAAACAGAAAATGGCCGACGGTGTTGGTGCGGGTGTCTCCTTTGTTTAGACTGAATTCTAGTGAAAATAACAAGAAAAAGAAATAATGCCTAGTGCCTCGTTTTCCTCTTCGCGTTCTTACGTCCGTAGATCGCGAAGAAAAGGCGGACATCGGATACCATTGCCTTCCAGGACACAGTCGAGTAAGTTATCCGGGTCGTCTGATGTTGTATCCCAAGTAATTCAAATGGCTCATTGTAGGCATTTTCATTACAGTAGAACATTAGTTAAGCAAACAGTCGTACAATTATCTATATAATCTGTAAATAATAAAAGCTAATACTGTATACGTTTGTAGCCATATCGATATAAATTAGTTTGGACCCAGAAATAAGTATGTTTTACCTATCATTGTACGTCTTTGTATTTAATTGCAGGCATATGCTATGTGATTTTTTAAATTCTTGCATATCGATAACTATGAATAGCGCATTTTTGTGACATTTTGCGCAATATGAGTATTGATTTGGAAGATGAAGACAATTTTTTTTCAGTATGACGAAACAGCTGTTTGAAAAAGATATAATTTGAATACTTTAAACAAATAATGCCTTAACCATATTATAAATTCCATACGTTTATATTTTAGGACTAGTTTATTTCGATAACAAAACTATTGCTACTTTTAAGTATGCCATACAAAATGTAAACAAAAGATTTTTCGATATATAAATAAGATGAAGTATTCAGCTTTATTATTGATTTGATTAATGTAAATAAAATATTTTTATGTATGCTTATTTGTTCTAATGGTGGAATAATAAATTGTAATATAATATTTTTTAATTAATACATATTAAAACTTTAAAAAAATATATCACCATTGCTAATTGTTAGGCTTTAAATAGAATTCTTTTGTGGACTGTACTATAAATTAGGTTATTTATATTGTATTTAGCGATGGTTTTTTTATTCTACTAGAATGTAGCATATATGTTGCATTTCAGTTTTTATGATTCTGTGTAAATGAAGATTTTTATTTTTAACAAACTTTCTTATTAAAATTGTGTAATCCAGGTTTCTTGTATTAGAGTACTACATTGCAATAATTTAGTCCCTCCCCTATTATATAAATGCTAAACAGTTTTGCTTGCTTAATAACTCTTAAAAAGTTTAAAAAAATGTATTCTTTAAATTTTGCAACATTTCATCTATACCTATTCATGACTTTATTTATTCTTATTTACTATTATTTTGTTAGATAACCTTTTTTTATATTATTGTCATGTTTACATTGCAAATTATGATTGTTATTAATAGATTCATTAAACACACAAGAGTTTAGTGTTAGTAATGGAAACCTAATATGCAATAAAATCATTTTAATTTGAAATCTGAATACTTTTAAACCGAAAATATTGTTTGAAGTATCCTTTTAAATCAGAACAACTAAAATAGGTCAGGTCTTTGGCAACTAATCAAAATTTTGTCTTAGATAAAATAGCTATAAGATTAGATGATATATATTTTGGCTATAATTTTCTAGATGTAACACAAAATTAAAAAATATGTGGATATACAAACAATATTGTATTGGTTCTCTAATACATCAGTTCTCAGAAAAACATACAATTAAAATCTTTTTCAGTAATAAGTTATTAAAAATAAAATCTTCATAATTTTTTCATCATAGCAGACTAGGCAGAGTGAAACTTGTCATAATACATTCCCTAAGTAAATGCTATGCTCCATATTGTGAGGGTGGAGCTTAAATAAAAAAATATTATTATTTATAAAAAGAGCATTCCTTTATATTAACAAATGTATCATTGAAAGTAAAAATGTATGCTACAATAGATCTTTGGTTCGCACAAAATATACTAAAATCAACTGCTGTTAAATTTATTCATGTGATTTAAGTAGCTTAATTTTATTATTGAGATCTTTGGGGTGCAGTGTGCAGCATCTAACTGTACAGACAATGTTTGTTGGTTCTATTTCCAAACGGGGGAAGGGGGGTGGGGGGGACAATTATATTTAAATTGTTTTCAATTTTCTGCTCTGGTGGCACGAAAAAGTGTGGTGTGTTGAGTTCTGCCACTCAACATACAATATCTTGGATTCGGGCGGAAAGTGGAGAATGGGGTGTCAAGATACTAGGCTCTCCCTGTCTACCCTACTATGTGGAAAAATTATGTGCTTACGCAAAAAAAAAATATTATTAAATATTTCTTATGTTCATTTACATGATGTAATCCATTATAAATAGAAACTTGAAATTGTAAATAACATAAATAAATAATTAATATTAACATTTAAAGTTCAGACAGTCTCTATTTTATTTTAAAATAAGTAATATCTGGTTGCCTAAATTGTCATTCATATACCAGACTTTTTTATTAAAGCTAAGAAACTATACAGATAGCCATAGCTTTTGACACATTTTGAATAAAATATCTCTAGTCTAGTTGTATGTTATGTTACTTACACATTTACACCTATCTTAGTTTACTAGATATTTACATGAGTTGATAACCTTTTATTTTGTTAGGCTCCTTTATGGACTTGGTTGACTCGGAAGATTAGATTAATGATAGGCCATATTTATAAATTTTCAGGTGAACCATGTGAGTCAGTGCCGTGTCCCAACAACGTGACAGCGGGCAGTGCGATGGCGGCGACTGCGTGCGCCGGCCCCAGTGGCAGCGGCGGCGGGGGCTCGCCGCCTGTGCCCGCCGCCGCCGCCGCCACCACCGCCGGCCACCACAGCCCGTACGACCTGCGTCGCAAATCGCCGCCCGCCTACCACGAACCGGGGCCGTCCGGGACGTGCTCGCTGCCGGCTCGGAAGAGGCCTAGGACGTAAGTACTTACTTCTTATTAAACATCCATGACAAAGTCTTGTAAATATTGTGCCGCGTGTTTATTACATACTATCTGTGCCGCGACTTCGTTTGCGTGAAGAATTCGGTAAAATTTTTTTTGTCCCCTCACTATTAGTAAAGAGATTATAGCTTTGAAGCTTGTCAAAATATAATCTGTGCTTTTCATATTTCTTTTGTTCCATAACATTTCCATTTCATAGCGCATTTCTGTTTCAATACGTCTACGTATACGCTTCATTATGCATTTCTATTCCTTTCTCAAAATTCAAAAAGGTAGATAGAAGGAACTTGAAATTATGCATATAGTCAAAACCCAACCCAAAATTATAGTCAGCTTTAAAACCTTAAATATTCACTTCACTAACATATTATATTATATTAGTTTTGGATTTATTAAAATTGATTGCTGATATTTGTATTAATTCAACCTATATTCATTAAGGCAATAAATTTATACAAGGATGCTATAAATTCTATTTTAACATAACAAAAAAGATTGTAAATTCATTCTGATCTTACAATCCTCTTATAAAATCTACATAAATTTGAGCATTACAAATGCTTTCCTCTATATATCCGAAGATATATGGCAGTTAAGGTACTACACAATATTCTAAATCTTTGTAGCTATCTCGAAAAATATTTATTTACAACTTTGTCTTGATGCAACTCTGATAAAAGAGTATAGGTAACAAATTAAAATAATAAAAATAATTTAATTATTTATTGGTACATCCTAATCATAAATTCTTAATTTATGATTAGTATGATATAAACATCGGATATTTAAATACAATATGGTTAATAAAACATGATATATTTTAAAATTCAGCGAAAGGAGTAAAAGAGTGTTTCCTGTTCTGTAGAACAGGGAACCGGAGTGCAGCTGCGGTTTTTTAATGTTAAAAATTATATGAGACAATACGCCTTACTCATTAGCCGAATAGGGACCAGCGACTCGTCACCTTAGTTAGTTGTTACTCATAGACATTTTGCAACAATTACTAACTTTAAACTTTTTGAAATTGGCTCAATTATAATTACATAAGCCAACAAACGTACGTAGGTAAAATTTTATACAAATGTCAATATAGGACAAATGTTCCATCTACATTTAGATGAGTCAATACAAAAAATACAGAAAGCTTTTCTGAAAACTGGTTTATCTTAACAAACAATCATTGTACCGTTTATTGGATACGAAAAAAGATATAGTACTTTTTCTATTATTATGTCTAAGGATATGATTGTAAGCTTGTTATATGCATGAAAATACATAAAATATGCAAAATGAAATGATAAGTTTTCGGAACCCAAAAAACAAACTTGGAACATGTTGGAACATACAACTTATTCATACTATATACAATTCGTATCCCGTTTAATACGCCATCAATGCTGCACGGCAACGGTCAATGACTAGCTGACTTACAAAAGTCTGAGTGTATTTGCAGCCAGTTTGCTTATTGAAGGTTAATCATAACCGAAATTGATTATACTGGGATAAATTATTTATATTTGTTCAAATATGTTGAAAAAGGGGAGGAAAGACGAAGTTTTAGAAATTTGATGATTCCGTGATGAAATTTCATTGCAAAATATATATAAATGATATTTGAAGTCGTAAAAATAAAATAAGACCTTTGATTTTCACGATTACTACACATTTTGAGTCTACCTGTGACCACGGACTACTGTAAAGTGTTCGAAACGTCGGGTTCTAAAATGTATTTTCGAATACCAATAATATACGCGATCGATTCGGTTAAGAATAGTTTCATTTCAAAATGTCATAAAAGTATGTTTGTCACACTAAAATAAAAGTTATTTTAAGTAATCTAAAATTAAAAATTATAAATGGTCCTTAACAAATAAACGTAATATTGTAATAACATTTAAAATATTTATACTTTAACCAATATATTAATTTTCTAACAATTTTCACGAAATAACTATACAACATTTTATTTTTCATTTCCCGCTTAATAAGTTCAGTGCGGTTGGTTTGTTTTGTTGGTCTTTACGAAATCGTATTACAGAGGTTTTACAGTACATATATATGTTAATGATTTCAGCAGCGTAGCTTCCAATTTTTTACAATATGTATTGAAGAGTCCACAATGTGTAAAATTTTGCAATATGTAAAATTAAAAATCTCAATTTGTCTTTTCAAGAATACTCTTAATACTTTTTAGTTGCAATTTACTTAGTACTTTTTATTTCTGAAGATAAAGATAACACTTAGAACCGTGTCGCGTATTTTAAAAGATATCTTAGGACTTGCAGTCAATAAGAGACTGGTCCTTTTTAAACTGATAATTTAAAAAAGAATGGGTGGTAAAATAAAAAAAGCCACTACAGCGGTAAGGAAAGTGAGGTCACAGAAAAAATTTTTGTTTACGGATGAGAAAATTTTTACAATTGAGCAATATGAAAACAAAAAAACAAAAAAAAATACCATATTTATTCTGAAAGCTCTAAAGAAGCTTCCCAATTAGTCAACAGGTCACATAATTTGGTGGGGTGTAAGCTATGGAACGAGTGATACGCCATAATTTTTGTGAAAAAGGTATCAAAACATCGGCACAAGTGTTTCACGATACCATTCTTGAGAAGGCAGTTAACAAAAAAAAGAGACTGCTCCGGATCATAAAGCTTGATCCACCCAAAAACCCAAAAAAAAATTCACTGGAGTATGATTAATGCACTTAAACACAATAAAAATTTGGAGTCCCCAAAACACTCCATACGATTGGTACAATTTTGCCATAGAAAGAGTGCGTGCTGCTATTGATAACTGGCCTCAACGTTTAAAGGACTGTATTGCGGCCAAAGACCACTTCGAATAAGCTTTATATATTATTAATGGTTTTATATGAATGTATTAAAATAACACACTGTAATAATATATGTTAATAACTGTTACGTACACAAAACAAAATATTTTTCTTTGTAACAATATTTATGGAAAGACTAATTAAATGTACATGTCTTTTCCTCTTTGTTCCACTCCACTTATAATGTTAAAGTTTAAAATTAAAGGGATACTGCTTAGCAGGCCTCCTCTTATATAATTGTTTCTTTTCGTTTGTGTATTGCCTAATATATTGCATCACTTCTACTTTGTAGTAGATACACTTGTGTGTATGGTAAAAAAAATATGATTTAACCACTCCAGACGCAGTGTTTTGAACTGAGTGTCGTGACACTAGGTTCCGTCTACCTAACCCAAATCAAATTATAATACATAATTGATATGCACTTTACTTTAAAGAGTACTCTTTATTAACCTCAAACCTGAGATATGGTTATTCTAATTCAATAAAATACTAAAAATGTGAAACAGCGAATATTTATATTTTTTGGTTATGACTAATCATGACTAAAAATGTAATAGTCACGATATGAAAAAATCTTGAAAACTTACACATAGCTTTAAATTACGATTTATCATAAAAATTACATAATTAATTCAGTAAATATACATTTCATAATTGATGTTGTTAGATATCAACTTAAATTAATCGATACATTATGTTCTTTGCATAATTGGAATTCACTTTCACTTGGTGTATATGTCCGCCGTGCAAATAGAAATATGTATATTTCATAATTGACCTCAAAAAATATTACAAGGTCCTCTTTGTGAAAAATTATGTATAATTTGACCTATTTCGGTTTATATTGCCATATTACTAATTAAACAAACATTTCGAATTTATATATATTTTAACATGTTTTTTTGAATGACTTAGGTATCTATTAATTGCTTTTTGACCCAGTATTTGGCAGTTCATTAGAATTTGCATAAGTGTCCGTAATATTTGCACATTGGATATTTTTCCAGCATGATCCTGATGTCATGCCAGGACGATCAGAATTATGAAATAAATTTTAAGCGTGTTTCTTTTAGTTTATTTTTTTAACTAATTAGTTTATTTATATGTTGATGCATATACAGGAGAGGCAGAGAGAGAGAAACAAAAAAAAATGATACAACTAGCTGAACAGCTAGCACCTTTTATTTGCGCTACAATGGTACTTTTGTTTCTATCGGTTTTAGTAAAGTGAAAAATGATTTCACATTTTGCATGATTTATTTTAAATATTTTAATAATTATTATTATTCACACACTTAGAATAAGAAAAACATTTGATACCTTCCTTATAAAGATATAGTATGAAGGTTTTTCTAATATACTTTTATTACAAGACAAACTTATAATATACAAGGTTTGTTGCAGGTCTCTATCACAAGGTGTGGACGTGTGCAACGTGTCTCAGTACCTGCAGTACGAGCTGCCGGACGAGGTGTTGCTGTGCATCCTGTCGCACCTCACGGAGCGCGACTTGTGCCGCGTCTCGCAAGTCTGCAAGCGATTCAACACTATCGCTAATGATACTGAGTTATGGTTAGTGTGGATACGAAGACTTGCATGGATGGATGACGATGATATATCGCAAAATTCATTCATATGCCAAAATTGTACTAGTTATAATAAACGACGTAATATGTTTATATAGTGGGAGTGGGAATCAAATTATAATTGTGTAAGTTTTGAGCATTCACAAACAGCAAATAAAAATCACTTTATAATTTATACGCACTTATAATCGTCATTTAAACATAGAACCACGAAATTCTAAAAAGGCGGAATATCACCTTTCTACCCATGCACATCCTTCTTATATTTCACTTTATTTTAACCCGTTTATTATATTGGGGTAAAAAACATTTTTTATACTGAACTATTTAGTACTATGTATGTATATTCTTTTATTACAACTATGACATTATAATTTGCTTATTTACTAATGTATATTTGTGTTACACAGGAAAAGTTTGTATCAATCAGTGTTTGAGTATGACACACCCCTAATGCACCCGGCGCCGTGCCAGTTCGAGTTCGTGGCGGCGGACGAGTGCGACGCAGATAACCCTTGGAAGGAAAGCTTTAGGCAGCTCTACTACGGCATCCACGTGCGCCCCAACCATCGCCCTAAAAAGGACTCTCGTATAAAACACTTTAACACTATAAGGGTAAGTGATTTTAACAATAATCACGCTAGCCATCATATTTTGTAATTTCATACACATTTGTTATTTCCTTGAAATTATCCACCTACTTTAAAATGAACTCAAGTAATGTAACGTCGTCAGGCGGCTCTCGAGTACGTCGAGGAGCGAGGCGGCAGCTCGTCCACGGCGAGCACGTCGAGCGCGTGCGTGTGCGCGTGCTCGTGCGGCGCGGCGGCGTGCTCGTGCCGACGCGCGCCCGCGCCCGCCCCCGCGGCCTCCCCCGCGCCCGCGCCCGCGCTCGTCTTCGTGCACGCCGGCCTCTACCAGGAGGAGTGCCTCGCCATCGATACGGACGTCCAGCTCATTGGTGAGATGCACACTTGTTTTATATGTTGTCGTTACCTAATAACAATAATGTCCTTACAGTTTGCCTAGCAGACTAAACAAATTTATTTTTATTAGATTTTCTGACATTTTTGATATTTTTCTATTGGCGGTTAAATTAAAAAAATATATAAGTTGTGTATAAACAAGTAAATAAATATCTTACGAATTAAAGTCTGTATTGCTAAAGTGTCTCACCACTCCCAAGTTATCAATAAGCTTGCCAGCGACAATGGTAAAATTAGTGTGACTTTCGGTGTTGGTCGAAGAAATCGGTTGGAAAAATTGTTACCGTAAAGATGTTATGGGGAATATTTTTTTATAACCCATATCATAATTAGTTAATCACTGATTTGTGTGTTGATACTAACATATAAAACAATTGAATTGTGCTACAGGATGTGCCACAGGCAATGTCGCCGAGTCAGTTGTCCTGGAACGTGAAGCGGAATCCACGTTAACCTTCGCGGAGGGTGCCAACCGCGCGTACGCGGGACACATGACCCTCAAGTTCTCCCCGGACGCCACCAGCACCATGCAGCACCATAAACACTACTGTTTGGAAGTCTCCGACAATTGTTCCCCCACCGTCGATCATTGTATTATACGTAGCGCTAGTGTCGGTAAGTTTACATTTTGTTTAGTTTTATTGTGTTGCTGTACACATTATATCCTATATTATTATACTTTTCTGTATTATATGGTAATACCATATAATACATTAAATACGAAATAGTTATATGGGTCAATCGACTTTTAATTTACATACGGTCCTTTAAGTGTGAATAAAGATGCATACAGTCGCATCATATTTTAACAAAGCCACTGTCTTAGAACTTGGCAGATTACTTGTAATTTACGTTTTAAATAGTAGCAATGTTTATTGCAGCTACTATTTACTCTACAGTAGCACATATTGAAAATTTATCTATACAAATAAATAAAATTTAACGGTCTGTCTGAAATATTAAACAGCTTTTTACTAATTGCATATATACATATGCCAAAATAACTGGTTTTTACAAGTTTTGTATGTTTATCTGTTTGTTCCGGCTAATTTCTGGAACGGCTGAACCGATTTTAACGGGACTCTCACTGGCAGATGGCTGATGTAATAAAGAGTAACATAGGCTTTTATTAGGCATAGTAACTTTTGTTTAAGAATTTAACTTACATAGCTATATCTATATAGTTATATCTTACGAGATATTTTGAAAACTGCATTGTAGCTCTCTTGCATTACAGTTCTTTTGGACAGTGTTTTTGTATAAAACTATTACTACATTACTCCCCTGTGTTACTATAGGCAAAATAAATTATTTATAAAAGATGATTATTAATAATCGTAATGCAACATCTACGAAATTTAAAAAATATTAATTAATAATATTGATTTTTATTTTTTATTTCATGAGGACACGAAAGGAGTAGTTTAAACGTTAAGTGTATTCAGGTGCGTCTCGATCGAGGGATTCGTCGTCGTTAACAACGACCCGCAGTTAGGGCGTCTCAATCCATTTAATTCCTGTGCATGTTTAGCAATTTTCAGTATTGGATTCTTGCTGAAAATATAATAGTCAATAATCATCACTTTGTAAAAATCAAAATTGCACTAAAACAAAATTAGTTCTTTAGAAAATAAAATGAAAAACAAGACCCTTTTTAAATGTTATAATCAGAAAAATACTTGTGTAATTAAAAAAAATCCCTATATATTTTTTTCTACAAAAACTCAAACGTTTCTGATACTTATGTTAAAAAATCTCAGAAAATTTGATTTAGATAGCTGTACAACATGTTATAAAGAATATTATTTTGTACAGCAGCAGAGTCAGCAGGGTCAGTCAGCTCTTAGAAAGTCATAAAATGCCGAATATCTGCTGTTTTCCTAACTATGTTTGTTACATAGGGTGTGAGATGTAAAAGTTTGATCACCGTCGGCAGTGGGCGCGGCGGTGTGCGTGAGCGGCGCGGGCGCCAACCCCGTCATCAAGCACTGCGACATCAGCGACTGCGAGAACGTGGGCCTCTACGTGACGGACTACGCGCAGGGCGCCTACCAGGACAACGAGATATCGCGCAACGCGCTGGCCGGCATTTGGGTGAAGAACTTCGCCAACCCCATCATGCGCCGCAATCACATACACCACGGCAGGGACGTCGGCATATTCACCTTTGAGAACGGACTGGTGAGCTCATTAGTGTGTTTACTCGAGGATTCATTCGTTTTTTAATAATAGAGATAGTGTTTGCATTGCAATACATAAATTTTATAAATTTAAAGAGTAACTTTTACATTTGAGCAAAGATGATAGATATATATGAATAAATCATACGTGAACATATTCGCACCACAGTAATTTGAAAGAAATGAAAAGTATGAAAAATCCTCTCACCAGGGCTATTTCGAAGCCAACGACATCCACAACAATAGGATTGCCGGGTTCGAAGTGAAGGCGGGCGCCAACCCCACCGTGGTGCACTGCGAGATCCACCACGGACAGACGGGCGGCATTTACGTGCACGAGTCCGGCCTCGGGCAGTTCATAGACAACAAGATACACTCCAACAATTTCGCGGGCGTCTGGATCACCTCGAACAGCAACCCCACCATACGCCGCAACGAAATATACAACGGCCACCAAGGCGGCGTGTACATATTCGGAGAGGGCCGCGGCCTCATCGAGCACAATAATATTTACGGCAATGCTTTAGCTGGCATACAGGTTGGTTTACGAATGTTTGTAAGTGTATAATAATATAATCTCTTGCGATCAATTAAAAATAATAGAAATAGCTTATCCCACGATTGATTATCAACTCAGTGTACATTAAGTAATGCTGTAATGTTATACTGATGAATTGAATGAATTGACACAGATCCGTACAAACAGCGACCCGATAGTCAGGCACAATAAGATTCACCACGGCCAGCACGGCGGCATCTACGTGCACGAGAAGGGGCAGGGCCTGATTGAGGAGAACGAGGTGTACGCCAACACGCTGGCCGGCGTGTGGATCACCACCGGCTCCACGCCGGTGCTGCGGCGTAACCGCATACACTCTGGCAAACAGGTTCCCCATATATTTGATTGCATATTTGTTAGAGTCATATGCTCCGTTTCATTCATGTGCACATGTAATATGAATGCATAATCACTTATTTAGATTTTAATGATTTCTTATATTTCATTAATTATATATGAAATTCAGTGTAGCAAACAAATATATATCAGTGAAATATCGATGCTACTACCATCGTACCGAGTCTTTTCCGTCATTGGTTTAATATTAAAAAGCCTGCAATAGTAGCTGAGTAGGCTGTCGCTTAACTGTTCGAGAGGTGTTGGTCAAGGACCAGATGCGGAACAGTCAGTTGTTTACCAACTCCTGTTCAGTAGCTAGGCATTAAGCATTACTTGAAACAGCACATATCTTAAGAATGTTCGTCGCTTGAACCCTAACCTAACTGGCAGTTAATAATAAACTACAATTTAACTACATTTATTTTCATTTTACAAAAAAAAAATAACAATTAAAAAAATTTTTTTTCGAACAAAATAAATAATAAAATAATCGTTATTTAAGATTTTAGTTTTATTTATTACTTTCGAAAAATATTAAAATTACAAATGATGATAAAAAAAATAAATAAATTACGTTACATACTTTCTGTTTGAACTTAATTGTGCACATATCAATAAGGTTAGTATAATTGTAATATGTGCCGTTGACGACGAGAACTTAGAGCACATATATTTTACCTCATATGTAGTATATCTTAACGTAACTAAAGCACTTGCCTGTTTATATATATATATATATATATATATCGATATATAAATATATATTATTCGTATATATAAAATATTATTTAATGTTGTTATTCAAGTAATATTTTATTATAAATGCATTAATTATTACTTGCGAAAAAAAACTAGGTTCTGTTTCGGTCAGACTCTTAACAAATATGTTAATTGTAAATACAGCTTTTCTTTATTAAAAAGTGAAAAATAAATACATTTTTAATTAAAATGTTAACTCAGACAATAACTTTTTTCTATATTTACTGAACTCAGAACAAGTCAATAATTTTATGTTTTATGCGAGACTAAATTGTATAATATATTGGTTGATATATATAAACTTTTTCATATCGCAGGTAGGCGTATATTTCTACGACAATGGCCACGGAAAGTTAGAAGACAATGATATATTCAACCACCTCTATTCCGGAGTACAAATACGGACTGGTAGTAATCCCGTGATACGCGGTAATAAAATATGGGGTGGGCAAAATGGAGGCGTTCTCGTGTACAATGGAGGCCTCGGCTTATTGGAACAAAACGAAATATTCGATAATGCCATGGCCGGCGTGTGGATAAAGACTGATTCAAACCCCACCCTGAAAAGAAATAAGATTTTTGATGGAAGAGATGGTGGCATTTGTATATTTAATGGCGGCAAGGTCTGTACATTTTTTTTTATTACGATACCATTATTTTATTTGTTTTGTTAAATACCAGTAATAGTTGTGTTTAGTCTTCGTAACATTTTAGGAAAGTTATTATCATTTTTCATAGTATAGTATATCCCAAACGGAAACTGCTTGCTTGAAACTCGGAAAGTCATTATTTATGTCGATAAATGGCACGTTAAAGAAGTGCAACTAGCTTGATTTATTTTTAATTTCATACAAAGTAAAATAAGATAATGTAATTGAATTTGCAGGGTGTTCTGGAAGAGAACGATATATTCCGCAACGCCCAGGCCGGCGTCCTGATCTCAACACAAAGCCACCCGGTGCTGCGACGTAACCGCATATTCGACGGGCTCGCGGCCGGCGTCGAGATCACCAACAACGCCACCGCCACGCTGGAGCACAATCAAATATTTAATAATAGGTTTGGAGGTGAGCCCACGACCAAATTTTCATTCATACTGAATTTGGCATTCATGGTGATAAGACGCATTTTAGCATTTACCTAACACCATGCATATGACTACAAAGTATTACCTGCTCGCGAACTCGTTTGCGTCGACTAAATGACCCTTAACATCAAAATACCCATAATGATGAAGTTTCTTTTGTTAATCATATGTATATATGGTATAAAGGTTCTACAACATCTAGTGTTCCAACTCTTTGAAATTAATTATAACCCAAGTCCTTAAAACCAGGCTTAAAAGGTACAATAGACACAACACGAAAA
The DNA here is from genome assembly GCA_038994665.1 of Podotricha telesiphe. Classification (NCBI taxonomy): domain Eukaryota; kingdom Metazoa; phylum Arthropoda; class Insecta; order Lepidoptera; family Nymphalidae; genus Podotricha; species Podotricha telesiphe. Next base: position 180,608 of record JAOYRR010000315.1, on the reverse strand, counting down.
AAAACCATTTAAATCGGTTCAGTAACTAGGAATATGTTCGTGTACAAACAGACTGACAAAAATTTAAAATCCAGTGTCATATTCTATTACAGTTTCTACATCTCCCTAAATAATTTTTTTGTAAATATATTAAATGTACAGACACAAATTTTATACTGTTTGATTATAGTATATACAGATTTATACTAAAAAAAATTATTGAAATTTTCAATGTGAAAAAATATTTCTATTCAATATTTATGTAATAAAATGCTATTAATAAATAAATATAATTTAATACTGCTCTTGTTATAACAATACTTATAATCTTGGATCAGCTTGTTTAATAATCCTTTTTACTCTGTTAATGTTTTTTTTTCTTTAAATTCGAATTTTGCGACATATCTACATCCATACATGTCTTTGAGTATTTACAATTTAGTAGAAATATGTAGGTAGGTAGTGGGGGGGTTCGATTCCCATTCGGAGGAATGATCATAATTTAATTATTTTCATTTCCCCGCTCTGGTTAACAAGACAAAGCGCAGCATTGAATTCTACAACACGCAATGTCTCAAACTCGGGCGGAAAGTGAAGATTAGGGTGTTTTGACGGGACGGAGTTTTCTCTAAGTGCTGCCTGCTATGTGGGGAACATGTGAAATAAGAATTAGGTATTAAAAAACATGTGAGCGCTGATTTTCAGGATATAATTGTTTCTTTCCAGGACTATGTTTAGCGTCGGGAGTGTCTCCTTTAGTGCGCGGCAACAAAATATTCAGCAACCAAGATGCCGTAGAAAAGGCGGTCGGCGGCGGCCAGTGCCTCTACAAAATTTCTTCATACACATCTTTTCCAATGCATGATTTCTATAGGTAGTTACTATTTTTTTTAAATAATGACTTTGTTTTTATGATTTTGCTAACTAAATTGTTATTATTTATGTATATTTTTATTTGTAGTTATATGCATTTATTTGTTTTTGGTATTTCCAGGTGCCAGACATGTAACACGACTGATCGTAATGCTATTTGTGTCAATTGCATCAAAACATGCCATTCTGGTCATGATGTTGAATTTATTCGCCATGACAGGTAAGTTCTTTATTGTGAGTGTGAAATAAGTGAACAAATGTATAAGTAGTCATTTGTACCAAGACAATAGCAATTATATAATATTAAATTTAATAAATAATATGGTAACGTTTCAGATTTTTCTGTGATTGCGGCGCTGGTACGTTGTCAAATCAATGTCAGCTGCAGGGCGAGCCCACGCAGGACACCGACACGCTCTACGACTCGGCCGCTCCTATGGAGTCGCACACGCTCATGGTCAACTGAGTCGCGTCCCGCCTGCTACAGCCGACGACATCCGCCGACGCGCAGGCGACGCTTGCCGACACCTGGCAGCACACGCCGACATCCGCCATCTTCGGACCGCCCTACCTGCCATGAAGGACGATCGTACACGAATGTCTAATTTGTATTTATATAATAATTAATTGTTAGAACTTGCTATTGTACTCGATACACGTGCAAATCATAATTCTACAAAGTAAAGTTGTGAAAAATGTTTATAGTTTATACAGAAAGTTTGTCGCAAGTTATGAGTAATGGCACGGCCGTGTCGTGTATCGAGATCGTTTAGTCCGTGTATGTCCAGCCTTAACTAAGTATTTTTATTAACTTAGCATTGTACACTCACCCGTGTCGCTGTGTACCTCGAATCGACGTACAATCGGTCCAGGTATGTATTCTATCGATGCATATTCTATAGACGAGAAGTTTTCTAATACGCTATTTGTATATGTAGGGGCGTTTCTATCATCAGTACTTAATATTGTATTTTGTCGTGTAGGATCATACATTCCTAAATTGTAATCATCCCCACTTTTGGTGTCACATTTTGTATATTTAGAGTAAAATTATAATTTGTTTTTTAATATATTCTAATAGCCTTTAATATCGTCTACGTAACGGTTATGTAATCATGAGGGAAATTTAGGTATCGGAGTCGAAACTCCCGGAGTTCACTCGTGGCCGACTCGATCCAGCGACTGCGACGGTCAGGGTAGCTAATTTTATTATAAGTATCCTTTATAAGTATTTTAACATTTTGACGATACGATTCTTTTTATATAGATAAACAAATTGTTTAGCTCGCCTGATGTTTGGGGTCGTTTGTTCGTGTTTAGTTAATAGAAATATTGAGTCGAGTGCAAGCCTTCGTCGTGCGGTTGGTCGGTCGGAGCGCGCGTCGCTTGGTCGCGGGGCCGCGTGGCCGCGTGGCCGCGTGTCCACTTTATTATCTCTTGATTAGGAGTCCGCCTCGCCTAACTATTTTCGGCGCTCCTAACGCGCTTTGTAAATATTTATGTCTCACAATAATCGAAAATGTAGTTATTAATGTATTTGTATCATTATATTTTTATTATTGATCACAACGTGTATGTTTAATTATTATAAATTACGTACGTTTCGCGGAGAGGGAGCCGGGGTCGGTAGTGCGCTCCGCTAGTGTATTATAAAATGCAAATTAGGAACGAATGTGCGTATTTAATTGGAAAAGATCTTAGGTACAATTGATATTTTATTATATTGTTAATTTAAATGTGGTATTGATATCGAACGACAAGCAATGTTAAGAGGGAGGCCGCGCGAGGGCCCGAGAGCCGATAATGATAAGTTAGCCGGTAAGATATAATGAAAATCTAAATTTCTCAGTAATCACTATTGCAAGTTTCGAATCGTTCAATCGTCTCCATAGCACGGTATGTTCTGAATCTGCTTTTTTATATCCTCAATCTGTGATCATCGCTAAATGTGTAAGAGAAGTATTTTAGTTCACCGCGTACAGAAATGATAAGAATTATTATCGTTACATCAAAATTGTCGCAATAAGAAGCGCCGATGCTTTATATAATTGAATTGAATGTGAAATTGTTATTTATTGAAATGTCAGTATGTTTTAATTTATTAAATTAAAATCTGGATAATATTTTGTTTATACCTGAAAATACCACTGTAAAAGCCGTGATATACATCATATAATATTATACATCTGAATTTTATTTATTCCCTTTATTTTATTTGTGTGAAATACCTCCGCATGTTTTTAAAGGAAATTGGAAAATAAGGTAAAGGCCGCAATTTGACAGTGTCAGTAAGCGGTAGGTTTAGCGCAATTAGTTTCCTGGTTCTCTCTTAATATCCTGGTATACTGGAAACTTGAGTGTGAAGATGAACAATGGGAATGTTTTCGCGTCTTACATATTAGGTAAATCCTGTCTTTTTAATTAGACAAGAGTTCAATTAAGTAACAAGTATCGAACTAAAAGTAATGAAATAGGAATGCGCATTATTTGCCAAAAATTTCACGCAGAGTCAAGCAGCCAATGAGAGATAACGAGTGACAGTGAGACAAGACACCAATAATAGCGTCTGTCGCCAATCACTACCTAAAAGTTGGTTCTCGTCGACTGTAGTTCGCTTCCGACCATTCAACTCTGAACGCGTTTACTATAAATAGTTTTCGTGTATTACCTCCTGTGTGATTACGAGTTTCCTTTGCATTATTGTTAAATTTGAGAAATTGTTTAGGGGATACAAAAGTAGTCATTGTGATTAAAAAAAGATTTTATTTATGATGTATTATAATTAACTGTTAACAAAACAAAAGAGGGCTTGCGCACCTACACTTTTATATCCCACATGACAAGGTTGGTTGGTAGAGAATGCTTCTTAGCATTCAGCCCGCCTTATGTGCAATGTTTCGAAACTGGAGTATACTCATAATAAGTTGATCGTCCTAGATCACTTTGAATATTAAAGGCGCAGAACAACCGTTTCCGTAAACTTACATGCCTTTTCAGCAATTATCGTAGTGGAAACGTATTGCAAAATTAAAGTTGGAGGCGTCATAATATTTTTGTTACACCCAAAATTTAATCTCAATGTTTCTTAAGTGAATTATGAATGTAATAATTTTGTTTTCATTGAATAGTATTTATTATAAAATTATCAGTCTCAGTATTTATTATAAAATCTTAAGGCAATAAAAAAGAAATTCCAAAGGAAATATTTATTTACAAAAATTACGTTTATTTTATACAAATTGTTAATAATTAAATTACCTATTACACTATATTAATGCACTTAACCATTGTATAGGTAAAATAAAACAAAATAAATTGTGTAAATTAATTATACCGCTGTTTCTGCCGCGGCGATCTTCTCGGCGAAATGTGCACTGCCTTCATTGGCGTATTGAGTTTTCTATGGTCGGTTATAGAAGACGGTGTTTTCAAACTTCGGGGGGTACATAAAGGTTTTTTCATAGCCGGCGGTTGAGGCGTCTTCAATATAATATTAGACTGTGGCGATAAATTCCTTTTGATAGGTGTTACTTTTTTATGTAATCGTGAATTCGTGTCGTCTTTGAGAGGTACGGGCGTTCGGAACCTTGCGACGTCGGGGCTGATGTCATTTGGATGTTTACCAAAAGAATTGGTCTCCGCATCGTGGTACGATTGAAGCCTTGTCTTAGGGTGACTTGAGATTCTTTGGTGTTGATTGATTCGTGGTTTCCTCGCAAAACCTGTATGTACCGCCTTTTCGTTTTGATCTGATGATTTATCTGAGCTGGATTCGAACAGCTTAGCTTTGGCGAGCACGGCTCCCGCGTTCTGCCGCCGCAGCTTGTTGACGGACGGTCGCCCAGACTGACCATTCGTTTCCACTTCACCAGTTTTATCCATAAAGAAAGCTGCAGCATTTCGCCATTTGTGTTGCAAATTCGGTGGGTCTTTAAATTGCTTGGCAATTTTGCTATTTCCATTCTTGAAGAGAAATTGTGAGAAGGTCCTCGGATTACCTTTAACACTGTGCGTGTTATTCATAGAGTTGTCAGACTCGTTTCCGTCCCAGCTGTTATTTATATTTATGTTAAGTGACCGACGAGGCTGAACTTTACCTATCGTTTTGTTCAAATTGTAATCTGGAGCTAAACTTATTCTTTTACGTTGACGGTACTTTTGACTTGTGTCCGATACATTAATAGAGTTCTCTGAAAATGAACCATCCCAATCTGAGGAAGTTGGAGCATTCATGGTGACGGGATCTGTTTTGGCTGTGTTACGCTCTCTGCGAACAAAGCCGACGTATGGATAAAACCTGTCCACATTCTGACCGGCCTGTGCATGAGACGAGGCGTTCCAGGATTTGTGACGCACTATTTTCGTTAAATTTTCTTTCGAGCGACGTCTTATCGACCCAATTTTCCTGGCGCTCGGAGATCTTATGATCTTAGCTTGTTCTTTTGGCCGTATTTTCAATTCTTTACTGAGCCGACGGGCCAAATGTTCTGAACTCTGGCAATTCAACATGGCCACTTCTTCTAATGTTTGCTCATAAACATTTTGGACTTGCTGTAGTGGCTGAACTCTCGGTATGACGTCCGTGAACTCTCTGGACAATCTGTTCTCGATGGCGGAAACTCTGCTTTTTATTTCTTCGTATTCTAGTTTGGATATTCTCACATAATCTTTGTCTATTGCTTTCATGTCTGGTGATAAATCAATGGTATCGTGTGCGCTGAACAAATTCTCTGTAGATGTTACCAAATCCTCGCTGCTGACGCTCGTTTCTGAGTTTTTATGCGAACTAAAGTCTTTATTAATGGCCGGTGTGCTCCTCGCATCCATAAAACTTAATCTTAGTCGTTTACGTTCCGTTAAACCTCTGCAAATAACATAACTCTTGAATATGCACTTATGGTAAAGTTGAAGACATCGTGGCAGCGTCTAACATTAACGCTATTGGTTGTAGGTTCGATACCCACTCGGGGGAATAATTACGTTTAAAATCTTTCTCTGGTACCTAAGACAAAGCGCGGCGGTGGGTTACGCCCCGCAACAAACACTATCTCGAATTCGGACAGAAAATGGAGAAAGTGTCTTGACAATAGGTTCTCTCTGACGACCTTGCTATGTGTGAACAAACAAATATCGAATCAAAATTTAAACTATAGCAATAACAGAATCCAACTTACATTTTCATTGGTGTAAAAGACAGTTCCTTTTGAGGCAGACCTTTGGTAATTTCTTTTCTGTGCACAGAAAATGAATAATATTAGGAACGAATTACTATTAAATTAAAAAAAGTTTTGTTGGATAGTCGCTTGTTTTTGTTGTTGTAGTGTTAAAAATAATTAAACAAAAGCAGAATAAAAATTTCGGAAGACTCGAAAAATTCGAAAGAAAGACGGTTAAAATGTAATTGGAAAAATGATAAAACAATTGAAAAACACCCGAGTAAAGATTTTATGTAACGAGACGACGGGGACGAATCCGCCGGAGGCTGCCATCTCTATTTCAAAATTCAACGTTTGCAACAAGCGACTATCCAACCAAATTTAACCCACACTATCTAGTACTTTGACTAAAAAATTGAGGATGTTAAAATACATTTTTATACACTGATAACTGGTTTTGATAACTGGTAGTCTTTTTATGACTTTGTGACAAGACAAGATTTATCCCAAAATGTAAAATAGTGATGAAGCCCCCGACAAATAACTACTTTGCACCTCAATGTGTTACATACACTTAATTTCCAATTATTAAATTAGGGGCAGTTTCATACAGGAAAATTATCAGGCCATGAATCGAACCATGTTACTTACATAGTAGATAGATGATTTTTGTATTTATTGGTATGCACCTCCATACAAGGGTCCCAAAGTGCGTCGTCAATTCTTTTAGTCGGGGGTTTTTGAAGTCTTTTATCCTTTTGTCAATTAAATTTTAACCGTTGTGGGTTTTATGAAAATTCTTAATTTTAATTATTATTTAAAACTTTTTAAAGAGCATAGGTACATACATTATATATAATTAATTTTAATATGTTCATATATAAGCCGCAACCAAATCGGATTAGTAGTTTGATGTTGCATACGAAATGTTTACGGCAGCGCTCCCTGGTTAGTCGTTACGGCAGCACATATCTAAGAACATGCACCAATCAAACCCGGACTTTTTAAAAATTGGACTAGAACCATCAACCTCACCCCAAACTCATACACCGTCTCCATACCATCGCGGGTAAAAATTACTACTAATATATATATATATATGAAAACTTACTTTTTCTTTACCGAAAGTCCTTCGTAAGTGTCGAACTTTCTTTTAGCAGCCGACTTGCTTATAATCGGTGTTTTGGCGTTCTCTATGACCGGCGCTGGTGTAGCCACGTTTCCAGATACCATTTTTCTTAATCCACTCAGCATTCCTATAACAAAATGATAAAACTAATACAATTTATTTACTTATATATACATGTTATTATCCCAGTTATATGGAAAACTCAAAATGAATTTATCCTCTAACAGCTAACTTATGTAATGGTTGACCATTTGTCTAAACGCGTTGCTTGTCAGTTTGAATCGATATAAGGCGAAAATTATATTTATAACACTAGTAACCCGCTCGCAGTTTCGCCTGCGTAAACTACTAACTATTCGGTATTTTCATCTGGCCGCGTTCTTCACTTAAATCACAAACTTTACTTAAATTTATAATTTAAATGGTTGTAATTTTTTTGTTTATAAACCGATAGAAATGAAATAAACACTTAAGGTTAGGGAGAAAGTTTAACACGATAAAATAATTAAAACTGCGGTTAAGCCGTTTCTGAGATTGGCGTGCACAAACAAGCAGAAAAGAAAATTAAAAATTATTGTTTTGGGTTCTATTATATTGGTAAAGGCCCCTAATAATATATTTTTTCTTATATATTCCATGTACCGACAGCGATTAGTTACGTTTTAATTGTATATAGATGAGTGCTTACGCGGTCGGGTTAGACGTTATACCGGTTTCGTAACTCAGCTCCAAGTTATGAGTTTCTGAGTTAATGTTTATTAGTTATGAATAATAAATATAAAGTTTACAGGTATAAGGTCGCCTGGAGGAGATCGCTGTTTTAGCGATAATGTATCAGTATCATTATTTTCAGTATTTTAGTTTACTTTTATATATTTTTCTGGATGTACAATAAGGAATAAATAAATATAATAACGATGAGGAAATATTTTACAGTTATTTTTCAACGTTAGCATGATATGAGGGATGTTATGGAGCTTAGTAAGAAAAAAAACCGTAATCGTAACCGAATCCGATATAAAAGTTTTGTACCATTTTAGAAATGGGCGTAGTCTTAATGAGAGCTGTCAATAACAGAAAAATAAAGGCATTGAGATTAAAGTTATATCAAAAACTTCAAAATTTGTAATTATCCGAAACTATCGGATACCCGAAATTATCTAGATTAGAGATGTTAAATCCATAACATCCCTAACTAATATAATAAATTTAAAAATTTATATAAACTGTACATTTATTATTGATACTTATCACAGACAAAACATTTTTAAAATTTCAAATAGTATGTTATATTTTATTTCAGCTTTTGTGAAAAGAGCATTTGTATGTATAGAAGGCAGAGAGAACTTAGTGACAAGATACTCTGTTTCCGCCTGAATAGAGGTCGGAGACGTAGCTTGTTGATTGGCGGAACCCAGACGTCGCGCTTTGTCTTGTCACCAGAGCAGAGAATTTAAAAATAATCATTTCAAGTAGAAATCGAACCCACAATCATCCATAATATATCTTTCTTTTTAAATATATACAATACTTACTATTAAGAGAACCACTTCTCCTTTTCTTCCGTCTAGAGTGACAAACATCTGTATCATCATCAAGTTTTGTCATGAGATCATCTGTTAAAAGTCCTATGTGGTGGGCATTTTCTATAAATATCTGAAAAAAATATATATTTATGAAATATTCCATTTGAATTCCATTGTTAGATAAGCCATTGTTATTGTAAGTTTGTATTTTTTTTTAATACATAAATTAAATATTATATATAAATAATCGCCATCGTGGCGCAGTGAGACAACGTCTTACTGCAAATGCAATTAATTCCCATTCAGAGAATGACTATATTTAAATTATTCTGAATGTTTTTGAAATTCGTTAAATCCACTCTGTACCTAATGTCTGGAAATAGGAGAACGGAGTGTCTTGCCACTAGGTAATATGACTACCCTCCTATGCAAAGCGTGCAGCCGCTTTAATAAATGAAAAGTTTGAATTTATAAGTTTTCAGGCAAAAGTTTGGAAACATTATTATAGCATGTCACGTTTGAGGCAGTAACATCAATAGGCAGGGGAGAGCCGTGTACCTAGGGACAGTGATAGATTTATATCAAATTTGGCTAAAAGTGCCACAAGTGAACTTCGCGGTCTTTTGTGTCAAACCCGGAGAAGTTGGGCTGTTTTTTTTTATTTATCTATTTTTATCGGTGTTTTGAGTGCAATATTTTGAGGTTAGAGGTTTTATATTATGCATACTTACTAGTCAGCTAATGTGTATTTACTTAATTTGCTGTTTTTGATGGATTACACAAACAGTTTACATTAACTCACATCTTCAATGAAACAAAAAAAAATTGTACCTTGGGACACTCATATTTTCGTACCTTGGGACAGTACTAAGGTAAAAGCTATCATATCGTTCGAAAGTTCACTAAAATGCGACTATTATTTTTGTTGTTTCACATGCCACGAAGTAAGAATAAAGTAACTAGACTTAAAAGCCTAATACGGATAACGTCAAAGAAGCTATAAAGAAGGTTATAGAACAACGATGGTCGATTTCGAAACCTTTTATAGGCCGATATGTCAAATAAAACCGAGAGTCCGAGAAAATACAACAGTGATGTACAATCCCAATAATGCGCAAAAGAGTGCAAAGAGTGTTTACTGATGAGGAAGAAGAGCAGTTAGTTTAGTTTGTTTGAAAGCATCAAAATTTCAAATTTCGCATTTGCAAAGTGGAACTTCTGTAGTTAACATATGGATATGCATTTATGGCTGGTCCAACGCTGAAAAGTTTGAAGATTTTTTTAATTATTTTATAAAACAATGTGTGTATTTCAAAAAACCCAATGTGGAAAACGATGCCTAATCATGGACAACCAAAAGAGCCACTTGTCTATTTAAAATTATAAATTTGGCTAAAGAAAACTGCTTAGTCGTGTCTATATTTGCTCCTCATACAAGCCACAAGCTACATCCCTTAGACCACTCATTTCTGGCCCACTAAAGAAGTATTTCGTTGTTTAGTATTACAGCAAAGCTTGCAACGATTGAATTTTGCATCATCCGGGACACACACACACACACACACAGCACTATTTATAACGTCCCAGAGTGTTTTGGAACTGCTTTTCCATGTAAATGTTATTCAAACTATAATATTTTTTTAGTATTATCAGTATTACATTATTATTATTATCACAAATAAAGAATATTAATCAAACATGTTTTTAATTTTGTAATTAAACTCTTTTATTCTAAATCAAAGTAAAAAAATAAAGTTCTTATATAAACACATTATAGTCCCAAGGTACAAACGTCACTGTCCCAAGGTACAAGACGTGATTGTACAGTTTTCATTTTTTTTATACTCTAAAAGGTATTTTTCAGTAGTTCTATGTATGATTGTTATTCATATTAATATGTGATATATGAAAAATCAATACTTTAAAGTAATTAAAACAGAAGTTGTGTGGGATTAAAGAAAAGTGCCCAAAGACACATGGATTTCCTACAATCAATGATCATTTAAAAGATTTAAAAGATAAATATTATCTACGTTTTGGAATTCTAGCTTAGATCAATTCAAGCTTGAATCATCGAAAAAGTGGTTAAAAATGTGGTCTTGAATACATACGAATTTTCTAAACCAGCCACGATCATTGAAATAAAAAGCATAATTATGTTTTTCGATAATTCTAAAAACATTATCTTAGTAAAGGTAATCATTTACGAGTATTTATATAAAAACAAAATACAATTATCAACATCCTCCTAGAAATAAATGTAATAAATAAATAATATCAAAGGATGTTTAACATCCTTAATGGTTGTAACGATAACAAATAAATAAGAGAAAATCTAAATATATAATAAAAATGTAACTGATCGCTGTCTGTACATGGAAGATATATGAAATAAAATATTATTGGGGGGATTTTTATTTTTTTTCTGTTTGTATATTCTCGTTCGTGCACGCTAATCTCAGCCAATGGCTAAACCGAATTAAATGCAGTATTGACTGTTGTATTTTGGTGAACTTTTTGTGAGTGTCAAAAATGAATCATTTACGAGCATGCAGTTGAATTTTAAGCACGAATTTTTGCTTATGAATTATTTAAATTCAATTATATATCATTTTATATAAAACGAATGTATTCGATGTTAGAAAAAAAATCCTAGAGAAAGATATTTTTCCCACCGCCGTTATAACCCGACATCCACTAACGTATTCATCGTTTTGTCGAGTTTGGGCGTCTGTCAGGCAAATGAATATTATATTAAATACATGTTTCGCCAATTACACCGTAGTACTATGTAACAAACCTAACTTAGCCTGCATGCAAACAAATAAATAAAAAATGCTAATAATTTTGGAATTTGTTAATTAATTTGTAACTAAAACTGTTAAATAAACTCCATGACAAATTTTATTGAAACTAATTTACCTGTTATATGTACACCTGGTACACGTGATTATACATTACATACATATACATTCTAGCGACACACTCGTACTTTCGCCTGCGGAAACTACACGGTTACACAGACCAACGAGTGGTGGCACCAGTGGGTCGGTAGGGCTCTGGCAGTGTTTGTTACTAGGTGGGATGTCTTGTTCTAGTGTCACTTTATTAAGTCTTAGTTATGTAGAGAGAAGAGCACAGGTAGTAAAGATTGATGCATTTAAATGGGTAACCTAGTCTACACTTGGGCCACAACTCTCAGGTACTGCCTCAGCATTCCTCGCAATGCAACATGTCCCTGGTGTCAAGTGTCACTGGCATAGTGGCTAATGAGTGTGTATTGCGTAAAGTAATCATATTTTCCTGCTTGCTATTACTTACGCCCGAGAATCATTAATGACATGACACAACATATTTAAAAGAGTTTCTATATTTCTTATGAAATAAACATACATATATCTTCCAGTGAGAAATATGTGAGTAACCAACATAATTTGATTTTTCCAAAGAACTGATGTAGCTCCAGACTCTAAGCTTTTCTTTTGCTTTTTCTACTAAAACTACACCAAATGTCAGGATAAAAAATAATCCTATATGTATCTTCAGTTATTACCAAACCAAAACTCATTCATTTCTATCCAGTAGTTTTTGTGTGTACAACCTAACAGACAGTAGAACTAAAATTGTTCACAATGGTTTTTTTTGCTACCGTTACCAATATATTAGGTGAATTTCTGATATATTTTATGTTAATTTTTTAAAATGTGTTTCTATTTTTAGTTCTTTCTGGGGATGCTTTAAGTATGAACGAAAATTGGAATATGCCTCAAGCAGCAGTGATGCCGATGACCTACAAATTAGAAATATGTACAGTACCTTGACTAGTGCAACATGGTGTTCTAAACGTTGGGTTGAGGAGGCAGCTGGTAAAGGCATAATACTTGGAGCCAAAACAATAGCCAAATTTGAAGAATCCATCAAATTTTCTTTATGTCTAGATGCTATGTATTTGAGGAACTGAAATAATATAATGTTATATGTTTTATTATGTTTATTCATCAACCTAAAGAAACTTAAGAATAGAAAAACAATATTATCTTTTCTCCCTTTCTTTTTTTCTTTACTTTCTCTTTATAATAATTAAGTAAGTATTCTAAATTAAATATTGCATTGAATATAAATACCTCCATAATATAATGTAAAAGATGTACATGTAATACTGGTAACAATAATAGTGTATTCAATAAAGACTTTAAGCTGTCTTCTCTTTCTGAAACTCGGCATCTCAATAGTAAGTCTTGTATTTCAGCACTTATTAAGGGCTCAGGTAAACATCTTAGATAAAGTTTTAAGACACTTGCTACATCTATAGGATGATGGCCCTCTGATACACAACCGCCAGCGTCAAGCAAACGCTGAAACATATTACCAGTAAGCTATAACATCAAAATTGGTAATAATGGTGTGGTGGATTAAAAATCTTTATAATATTCACCTTAATATCTTTTTGGCGAGTTTGTGATCCAGCTTTACGGAATAAACCTTCAACATGAGCATTGGCTCTCAACACTGAAGACATTTCACTAACAACATTAGGAACACTCAAAGTACTTCCACAACAAATCACACTACACGATGGTACTTTTAACAAAGGTGCTCCGAACACTGTTTTATGATCCTAGAAAAAAAAAAACACTTTAGAAATTTCAATAGGGGACGTAAATAATATTCTTTGTAAAACATAACATTTTATTCCAATTACTTTGACATTTTTGAGAATTATCTTTTTAAAACGATGTTTCAATCCAGCTTTCTTTAGTTCTCCAACTATAATAGACTGTAATTTTCCATGATTAATTCCGTCTGATATTAACATATTGCTTGTTTCAACACATTAAATTATAACTTTACTATGATTACTGTCTAATATAATTTTGCCTACTTAGTATTTTTTAAACTATGCAATTTCGTTATTACACACGTTCCGTTTCACATTTGTAATTTGGACAAAAAAGATTCAAGATTTTTATTTGCTACACGTACGCTTTTTTTATATAGTAATAATTAAAAAAATTCTACATGTGTTTATTTTTATAATTTGAGATTCATATACGTATAATTAAAATAATATTTAAAAATCGAATTGAAAGGAACTATATAAAGGATCGTCCTATAGGACGTCCGACACAATGTTAATGCGTAAACTTGCCTAAAGGCTAAAAGTCTAAAACAGATTATGAAACCATAACATATTAAGAAAAATTGTGACTGCAAGATACTTAAATATAATTTATTTTATAGAAATCAAAAATTTGAAAATAGAATTGAGTGTTATCAGTTTATGAGAATTTGTATTATTTTTAGAATACTAAATTTTTTTATTAGAAATTACGAATTTTTTACCTAAAAATTAATAGATATTTATTTATGTTTTATTTTGTGTATAGTAATAACTATTAAAGTGTTACATTTTCATATTTTGACAATAATTTTATAATATTAATTTATCCGTTTACACAATGTTTAGCTTACTAAAATTTGGTAAACGGTTTTATGGACCAATAAAAATTGTACACATGGTGTTAAATTTAAAAATTTGTTTTATATATAGCAATTTGTTTTTGTTTTTAATTATAAGAGAGCATTCTAATATTATATATTGACTCTTTAAACCATATCTAACATGTTGTATATATTGAATGTAAAGTAAGGCGATAGGTATTTAAACAGTGAAAATATAACCATAAACATATATTTATCTTATTTACAAGTGGCAAGCTTGATTTATACGAGAGACGTGTCAGTCAGCCAAAAGTCAATCAATTTCAGTAGATTCGTATTGGGGAAATTCATGTATGAGAAATCTAATATCGAAAATTTAAGATAATTAATAATTTCATCTTAAAATAAGATGCCGACATCGGCAATATCCCAACCAGGCGGTGGCCGAAACAAAGGAGTGCTTAATAACACAACCGGCTTCAGCACACTGATCACGGTTACAGTTTTATCACTGGCTTGGTTGGCTGGTTTTGCTTCCCGGCTTTTTGCAGTCATTCGTTTTGAAAGTATTATTCATGAGTTCGATCCCTGGTAAGTTTTTATCTTAAATCAAACATTATAATGTATACTTCAGAATACCTCTTTCATTGATGAATTCGTACATGTTACAGGTTTAACTATAGATCGACCGCCTATATGGTACAACATGGTTTCTACAATTTTTTGAATTGGTTCGATGAAAGAGCATGGTACCCCCTAGGGCGCATTGTGGGGGGTACTGTCTATCCTGGTCTCATGATCACATCAGGGACTATACATTGGATATTACATGCTCTTAATATACCTATACATATAAGAGATATATGTGTCTTCCTTGCTCCAGTGTTCAGGTATAATATTTCTAATATAGCATTGTTTACATTGCAATCACTAAATGTGAATTTCTTGAGTATTTATTTTTGTTGTTTATAATATTGTTTATTTCCAGTGGTTTAACAGCAATAGCAACTTATTTGTTAACATCTGAGCTATGGTCAAGAGGTGCTGGTCTGTTTGCTGCTTGCTTTATAGCCATCATCCCAGGCTATAGTAGCAGATCAGTTGCAGGCAGTTATGATAATGAGGGCATTGCCATATTTGCATTACAATTTACTTATTATTTATGGTTAAAAAGTATTAAAAGTGGATCAGTATTCTGGTCCATTTGTACAGCACTGTCTTACTTTTACATGGTAAGTGTCTGTTTTAAATTTTAAAAGAAAAAGTACTGTGACATAACATAGATTTTTATAAAAAGTTTACATTTTTAGGTGTCAGCCTGGGGTGGTTACGTCTTTATTATCAATCTGATTCCACTTCATGTGTTTATTTTACTGATAATGGGGAGATTTTCACAGAGATTATTTGTCAGTTATACTGTTTTCTACATTATTGGATTATTACTATCCATGCAAATTCCATTTGTTGGTTTCCAACCAATACGCACAAGTGAACACATGGCAGCATCAGGTACAACACTTTATATAGTAACTTTTTGTTTTTGATATATAAAATAAAAATTGAAAATAAATTTAAATATGTTTAAAACAAGGTTGTAACACTGTTAATGGAAGTGGGCACAAATTTTGCATCCAATACCATCTGCAGGCCATACATATAACACTATATCTTCAATAATGGTAGAAAATATTAAAATCAGATATTTTAAGCTTTTAGGCAATTTGAAATATATTGGCCTTGGCCTGGGGTTGGGCTGCCTTGGTTCAAAATAATATAAAAATATGAATACATTATATGCAAATAATCTTATTTAATTTTTTTATTACACACATGCATGCATTTATAAAAGATAGGTCTTGAAATTTCAGTTTTTTTTTAAATTAGGGTATTGAATAACTTAAACTGTTAACAATAAAAATAGGGGAGAAATAATAATGATAATGACACTTTATTGCACAACAAATTAAGATTTAGACTTAATAACATAGTAAAACTTAAATGATATGTGCAATCAATCAATTTTTTTTTATAATCCAAATGATATATTGCTTATTTGTATGAAATGAAAATTTGAATCTTTTTTTACAGAAAATGAATCACATGCAATGTTTAAAATAATTTATATCCACATAAAATCATTTATGCATAAATTATTATGCTACGTTAATCTGAAAAATGCAGCATATAATACTAATCCATGCATGTTGTCAATTATTAGCAAAACAATTCAAAAACAGTTATGGCATATGAATACTAAAATATTTACTACGTAATTGAAACTTGTACTAGAAGTTCAATTTGTATTTTATCCAAATACTCAGAGTAAATGTTTGATAAGGTTTTATTAGTATTGCTTTGCAGCTGTTTTTATGTAAACAGCATGTTATACTGTAACAAATTGTGTTAATGAAAGAATGTATGATTTTATCTCTAGAAAACATCTAATGTTTAAACTTTTATTTTGACCTATCCACACTTAATGGGTGTGGGTTTGATTTCCTCTAAAAGGAAAATTATATTTGATATGACATTAGACAATTGTTTCTATGAAGTGCAACATTGTGTTAATTTATTTAACAATCTCTAAATATTGTGGAGAGTAAAGAGTTAAAGGCTATCTCAATACCACATCTCACTAAAAAAGCCCTACAGATGCATCAAATTAACAAAAATAAATCTGTTTTTGTTTCACATAAAAAATAAACATATAATATAAATATTATATATATTTTTAGGTGTATTTGCACTGTTAATGGCAATTGGTGCATTGAAATATTTGCATAGTTTAAATCCGAAAGGGCAATGGAAACAGTTGTTAATATTAGGAGGATTAATAGCTGCTGGTACAGTTTTCCTAGCGGTTGTTTTACTTACATACTTGGGTGTCATTGCACCCTGGAGTGGCAGGTAAGATGCAAATACTAAAAAAAAAACAATTAAAATAAAATAAATTAATTATTTTTTATTATTTCATGTAATGTAATATTTTTATCAAGTATGTTATTAACCTCCTATACCAAATCTGATAAAAATGTATCAGATAATTTTAGATATGGCTGAAGTCTAAATAAGGTTTGTCAATAACAGATTCCTTAAAAAACAATGGCACCTGGGTGGAGAGAAATATCAAACAAAAAGAGTTTTATAAATTAGTTGCTTATATTTACTACATACCTTAATTATCCAAAATTATTCCGAAATAATTCTATATCTGTAACAAATAACGTTATAATATTCTTCCTATATCATTATCCATTTATATCTATAACATCCCCAATTTTTTTTTAAATAATTTATCAACAAAATATTAAGAGAAATCAATTTAAATTTGGCTATGTTATTCAAGCATATGCTGAAGTATCTTTGCTATACATATATTATCTTTTGTTATAAAATTATACTTGCAAATATCTATTAGACAACTTCATTTGCATCAAAATTGTATGGATACTGGCTTAAATAACATTCAACTGCTAGTCGTACATAACATCTAAAAAATTTTTGTCATTAAATATTAAGCTCAATGTGACAGCACAAAGCAGGTTGTGGATTCGATTCCCACCCATCCCATCGGTTATGATTATGTATAAAATATTTTTATTTCTTCGGTCTGGTCTTAAATTAAAGCGTTGAATTCCACCATTCAACACGCCATGTCTCTGATTTCGGCGGAAAGCGGAAAACGGAATGTCTTGCCATTAGGTTCTCTCTGCCTGCCCTGCAACTCTGAAAATTTTGATCAAATATATTTTTATATCTTATTTATTTTTATTGAATAATTAAGACTATGTTTTGTAGTTAAGGTAACATTTTATTAAACAAACATTATATTAAATATATGGGCAATTAAAGTATTGCATATCTAAAAATAATTGTTTTGTTTAAGAGTTATGTAACTCAAATTGCATTTTACTCGTATGTATAATTATGATTTGTTTATCATGTAACCAACAGGTTTTACTCATTATGGGACACAGGATATGCAAAGATACATATACCCATCATAGCATCAGTATCGGAGCACCAGCCCACCACCTGGTCGTCGTTCTTCTTTGATCTTCATGTCCTGGTGTGCACATTCCCTGTAGGATTGTGGTACTGCATTAAGAATATTAACGATGAGAGAGTTTTTGGTAAGTAAATACTTCTTTTACGATGTTTTAATGTGTGGAGTGTTAAGTGACGGCTTGTGTACTATGACTGTTTCGTATTTTCGGCGGCCTTCTCCTAAAACAATGAAATTCCTGATCCTGAATGAAATTAATGATAAATATGGGAGAAAATTAGCCTATGTTCATCCCAAAATCCTCAAGTATATCTATATAAAATTTCATCAGAATCGGATCAGCGATTTGACCGTGATAACGTCTCAGACAGACTTTATAATAAAGAAGCGCAAGAAGCTGAAATTTGGCATGTGTGTTCCTTAAAGAGCACTCAGAGAGCCTGCCTGCCAGAGGCCTGGAAAAATGAGATTTTACGTTTCGTAGACCACAAAAACAAAATTGTGTTCAACTCGTTTAATATAAATGGATACTTGTAATGAATACATAAAAATATTTCAAGCTAAATTAGAAAAAAGTATATAAATTGTTGTAAATTGTTTTCAGTGGCCTTATATGCATTAAGTGCAGTGTATTTTGCCGGTGTTATGGTTAGATTGATGTTGACACTCACACCGGTCGTATGCGTGCTCGCTGGAATTGCGTTCTCCATATTGTTGGATTTAGTTCTAAGAGAAGATGACGTACCCACCTCACCGTCTGAACCGGATGAGAAGAATTTGTATGATAAGGTGATTTTTGAGATATTAAATTAACCCTTTCCGTTCTTACACGTAACGTGTACAATTCCGGCGGATAGTGGAGAACGGGGTGTCTTGATAAAAATTGCTATAAGAGTAAGTGTTTTGTTTCTCATATTGCTGCGCCACAATGATATTTATAATAATATTTTTCAATCATATAATGTATGTGGAAATTATATTTTTCTAGCTTCACGCGTTTTCCGGATGCCCCCCCCCCACAACCATCACGTATTAGCGTTCATATTGCATCACGAAGGCCTAATCAATATTTTTTATTATATTTTATTACGATAAAATCAATAATTATACTAGATGTTATTTTATTAACATTTTTAATTTAAACTACGACAGGCAGGTAAACTGAAGAAGCGTGCCCACGAGCCCGCCACCCAAGCAGGAGATACGATGTTAGGCATGAACATCCGTTCAGGAACACTCATAGCCTTCATGATACTCCTGATGCTGTTCTCTGTCCATTGCACTTGGGCCACCTCAAATGCTTACTCCAGCCCTAGCATAGTGTTGGCCAGCTACGGTAATGATGGGTGAGTTGTATATTGATTTTTGTTACATCTTCCATTCCTGTGTATAGCGCTAAAGCGCGTTCATCAGTTTTGTTTTTTTTGGACGTTTTTTACATATTTTATATACAATTTTACACGCCAATGGAAGATTTTTTACATTGACTATTTAATATGTTGTGTTCTTTTTAAATTTTGCGTATTTTGTTAGTAAGGGCATACTAGGCATATTAGAAAGATAAGTTATCGTTTTCCACTTTTCTATTACTTGTAATTTTTTGTGTGGTTATTGTAACCACTATTGCATATATTTTGTTTAACCAGATTTACAAGTAAAAAGAACGCTAAATTAGTCATCATCAATAATTATTATGAAGGTATATGACTCCCTCGAGTTGTATGTTCTTTATATTGCTATAAATTGATTTAAAACTTATTATTTTATTATATAGTTCTCGAAAAATTCTGGACGACTTCAGAGAAGCATATGGTTGGCTTTCGCAGAACACTGCCGAAGATGCCAGAATTATGTCGTGGTGGGATTATGGATACCAGGTAACAGACATATATGCACTTTGCTCTAAAATAAGTATACCGGGAAAACTTTTTTAATAACAAATAAGTCTTCTACCTCTGCATACATTTCGGCCAGTGTGCCTTGGAGTTGCATAACCGAGTTCCTCTTGCCCCATTTCACTATCGGTTCTCAAGGAAAACCCTAACCCTGGTGGAAATTCCTAATGTACATTTTTATAACATAACTAATTGCCGGCGTCTTGTATTTACTAAATCGTTCAATTTGAGGGTCTTCAAATCCACAGTGAATAGGTAGCTTCTAGGCAAGCGTGTATCATCGTAGACCACACTAACGCCTAACATCAGACTCGGTGTGGTTTAACGTAACCCGTAGCATACATTAAAAAAAACCTACTCTGTAGGCGAAGAGACACCCCATTCTCCATCTTTCATCTAGTGGCGTGACTTAACGTCGCGCTACATACACTTACCAGAATGAAAATAATTTAAATATAATCAAAAGTCAACCCCCAAACAATTTATCCCTGTAAATATTTTTGTAAAGTGTTATTACGCACACTAAGGAAATTGAAAAATACATATTTAGAAAACGTACAAAAATTTGAACGCTGCCGCAAATCCCGCTGCGTTCTAATTTTTATACGTGTTCTAAATATGTCTTTTTCAATTTATCCCTGTCCCTATCCCTCCGCTGTCCCTATATATCTTCTCTTGGCCTCTGAATATATGAATTAATTGTCTTTATTATTAACCTAAACAAATATTTTGTTTACAGATAGCAGGAATGGGTAACAGAACGACATTGGTGGATAACAATACATGGAACAACTCCCATATAGCGTTGGTAGGCAAGGCCATGGCCAGCAATGAAAGTGCAGCGTACGATATAATGACCATGCTCGACGTGGATTACGTGTTGGTCATATTTGGAGGCGCCATTGGTTATTCTGGAGATGATATTAACAAATTCATTTGGATGGTCCGCATCGCCGAAGGAGAACACCCTAAGGATATTCATGTAAGCTTCTTTTTCTTTTTTTGGGGGTTTTATTTGTGTACAGTACAGTTCCGACAGGTACAATTTTGTCCGTACAAAACTTAACAGTTATCCAAACTGGGGATTTGTTTTGTAATATATTTAACGTCACGTTGTAAGATCTTTAAAAATTAAGCTTAAAAATTAAGCTAAGTTAAGCTTTTTTTAAACGACTGAAAAGGAGGAGGTTTTCTATACACACAATATATTTTCTTTTTATGTTACACCACGCATAACTTTTTATAGAGTAGACCAATTTTGTTAATTTTTTTTTAATGGGTGCGGTATATTTCTTAGTTGCTCCCATAGTCATTTTAAATAAAAATTGTAACCCTACCGGTTGAAATATAGGGGATGATTGCGTATTCATTTACTTGTCGGTGGAATTTTTGTTAAAAAGTCATTATACTTTTACTGGTATCACACTTGCGGCTTCGCCCGCGTAAACTACAAAAACGCTGTAACAGCAATTTTTTTTTTTATTTTAATAAAAAAAATATTTATATAAACTTCTGTACAAATACAAAAGATAAGATCTCTAGAAGATGTAAGAGACCGGTGAAAAGCGAAAAGTTCTGAGAAAAATCTAGAGTTTGGCTCTCCTATTCTTTAAGAGAAATGAGATGTATCGTTTGTGATATACAGCGTGATAAGTGCTATTAAAAATATATACGTTTGTGCAGGTAATTTTATATAGTTCATAAAAGGTAATGGTTTTAGGCAACAATAATCTTGAGACAATTTTGTCTACGCATACTCAACAACGAGTTTGAATTCACAATCATAATATGCTATAAAATTCATTGAATTAAGATGGCTGAAAGTCTGTTTTTTTATTTCATGTAGTATGGACTTATGGTTCCTACCATTTAGTTAGTTTCTATAAGTTTTCCATAAATAGTTTCTATAAGTTTTTTTATAGAGTCCTGTATTTTATAACGTTTAAGTTGCCAGTTTAATAAATTCATATAAATTTACGTTCGTTCTTTCATTGTTACAGGAAGCGGATTATTTCACAGAACGCGGGGAATATAAAATAGATTCAGAAGCTTCTAAAACGATGTTAAATTGTCTTATGTATAAGTTATCATATTATAGGTAAGAGTCCTTGTCTATTTTTGTTTTCGCTTCCGCCTTTCCGACATAGCAGGATAGGATGAGAGAACCTAGATTATCGAGACAATCCTTTCTCCGTCCGAAATCGAGATATTGTGTGTGAGTGGCGGAAATGAAGCCGCCCTTTGTCTTAGATACTAGGGCGGGGAAACGAAAGTAACTTAAATATAATCAGTCCTCCGAGTGGAAATCAACCCCACAACCAATCCTGTTTTAGTCAGACGCTGTGCCACTGCGCCACGATTTATTCATTTCTTAATGAGAGTAATTTTTACTAAATCAAACTGTACAAACAAAGTATTAGACTTCTTTAAAATAATTTCAGATACGACAGCGGCGGCAGTCCGTCGGGCTACGACCGCACGCGCGGCGCGTTGCCTGGCAACCGCGGGTTCAAACTCACCTACCTGGAGGAGGCCTACACCACTGAGCACTGGCTAGTCAGAATATATAGGTAACGCTTTTAATATTTGTTAAAGGATGTTTTAGGAAATCTGATATATATTTTACTAGCTTCAAGCTATTTCCTGCATAGGGTCGGCAGAGAGAATCTAGTCTGAAGTTGAGATGTGCGTCTTGAGTGGCGCAACTCAATGCCGCGCTTTGGCTTAGGTTTTCCACCAGAGCGAAAAATTATAAAGTGTTCCATTTCATTACACTTAGAAATAGCATTGCTTTTTATTATTTTTATATATTTTTTATTTACGACTTAAAATCGTAAAAGTATATATACAGTAAAAGTATATATACAGTAAAAGTATATATCATTAATGTCAATATAATTTTTTAGAGTAAAGAAACCCGATGAGTTCAACCGGCCGCGACTGCCGCTAGCTAAGAGAGCGGTCTCCACTGTTAACAGTATTTCTAAAAAGGTAAGTGACATTGTTTTCTATAATGTACATATATTTTAGATACCATTATGTTAGTACGTGAAAGAAAAGCTTAGTGTCTCTTGTTACAAAATGCAAAATTTTTGTTGTTAAATAATGCCTAAAAATAAATTTAATTATTTTTATGTATAATAAATGCACCAAACACTACTATATGTTTGACATACACGTCTGTATATAGTGAATTACTCGTTGCTAAGGCAACATGTGTTTACGCATCAATGGAGCTACTACTAAATTTTAAAATATGGAATATTGATATCTTAGGTCAGCTATCAACGCTAATGTGGCTCAGTGGCCTTTAGTGTTCCTGTACCTGTACTTGCAACGGATATGTATTCAATTCACACTCATACAAATGATTTTATTTTAAATAATTTTATTATTTCCCCGGTATGGGAAGATAGCGGCAGTTTTGTCACACAACACTAAATGTCACTAAAATGGACGGACAGTGTTGAACGTAGTGTCTGAACACTATGTTCTCACTGATTACTCTGGTACATATGTATGTATGCGGGAAATACTTAAAGCTGAAAAGAAATCTGGTTATTTGTTAATAACGACAGTAATTTGACACAAGAAAGGGTAAAAAAAAAAAAAAAAAAAAAAAAAAAAAAAAAAAAAAAAAAAAAAAAAAAAAAAAAAAAAAAAAAAAAAAAAAAAAAAAAAAAAAAAAAAAAAAAAAAATATATTTGTATAACATTTTATATGCATAAAAAGATTGTATAATTTACTATTTTGTCCTGATTACAGCCTGCTTATGGTGTAGGAGCGATGGTATAGTACAAAGTACCTAATCGTTTCACAGTGTTTTGATGTTGTGTGTCATTTACTTAGATAAGAAATTATAATAGAATATTAATATTTAATTTTAATAAATATTACTATATATATATTTTTAACCACTAATTATGTATTGCATATTTTTATTATTTTCATACTGTTTAGTTGTAAACAGTTTTATCGATTTATTAACTATGTATATATATTCTTTTTTTTTGTTTTCACAAACATTTATAATAAATGAAGTTATATAAGTAAAAATAATGAATGTTTTTATATTTAATTAAATTAACAAACATTTGTTTCAATGACCAACTAAACTATGTGCTAAAAACGTTTTAAAACATTTAAACCTCAATTATTAGGATGTGGAAAAATTTATATATTCTATCTCGATCTAGTTAGACAAATTGTTTAAGAATTTTCCCTGTTATAATACCATACTTGCTTGGTGGAATATTTTATTGAAATTATTTCCATTTCTTCGCTCTGGTAAGATGAATAATTAATTGAAATAAGAACGGATTTTAACATTACATTTTCCATACATATAGTAGCGAAGCTCGTATTTTGAGTTTTTTTTATATCTATATCTATATATTTTGCATATATATTTTTTCACATATACACCTTAAGTATTTATACTACAAATCTTTAAATGGTGTGGTGCCAAACTATAACTGTAGGTTCATTAGGTTCTCTCACTTTCATGTATAATAAATAAATATTCTTTCTGCTATAATATGTACAGAAAAGTACATATTCTTAAAGAGTTTAGTTACTGCTATAAAGTGTTTAGTATCTACTGCAACAAAAGCTGAGTCCGTATTTATACTTAGTTAAAATTGCAGACGTCGAAGAGAAGAAAAGGTTTGTTGAAGAACAAGCCGGCGCTCGTTAAGGGCAAGAAGGTGGGGAAGCTGGAGTGACGCAGCCGCCGCGCCGTTCATTGACTTTCGGACTGATTTATAGGGCAGGGGCGAAGTGGCACGTGACACCTCCGTAGCGGTGAGCCGGCGTTCAAAACTAATATTCTTATTGTCTTGTATCCATTTAAATTCACTTTGTTGTGGATTTTTATTAGATTATTAAACGAGTGATTACATTTATTAATTATTTATTTATTAGAATTTACAAATAGTAAGCCGGTTGGAATCCGTATTATATGGATGGGACACTTCGCCACTGCTATATAGGTGTTTTAATTTTTTTTTATATTGTCCCCAGGTTATAAAATAATATGTATACAACGGAGGACTTACATGTATTTTTTTTTATAATGTTACCATAATAATAACAGTTTATTTTAAAAGATTTTTATTTATTTAATTCATCATACAAATTAATTTGTCTAGCCTTAAAATTATATGGTTCACAATTTTAATTAATTTATTATATTTATTTATATACGACGATGGTCTGTCTTCTCATCGATCTTTTTGTCTGCTCTAATCTCTTTTTTATTAATACTATTTATATCGTTATGTAAAGAAAAATGCAACTGAAAAATCGTTTCAACAATTATAGAAACTAAAACTTATATTAAAATACTTTTGGTAGACGAAATTTTATCTGTATGAAAATTAAGTAATAACTTCTTTTATTATTAATTGATTATATACATAATATTATAAAATGGCGTTATAACTATTAAGAGATATTTTATAAATCGTATTTCTAAAAGTCAATGAACAACACGTTAGCAGCCGATGCGACTTGGACCCGTGACTGACACCAATTTTACGTGTACGTAGACCTTAGACAAGAATTTCTTGAAACTTTTAATTTTTAGGAGAATGTGTTTAAATTTAAATTATTTGTTCACACCTATTCACATGGACACTGACACGCTTTTTAATTTGCAATTTAGTTTCACACAAGTTCAAATTAACGGTGCTAAGATTAAAGTTTATTTTTTTTACAAGTTAATTTTATGATTTAAAATCTGTATGAATAGTTGATGGTGGAATCTTTATTATTATACAAAACTCTTGCGTAATTGTGATTGGTTGTGAATTCGATTCCCACTCGGTGGAATGAACATAATTCATTTATTTTCATTTCTCCGCTCTGGTGAACAAAGAAAAATGTCTCGAATTTCTCGAATTCGGGCCGAAAGGTGCAGAACGGTTGGTCTTGACATTAGGTTCTCGCTGCCTTTAGCAGGGTTGCTATGGTTTGAATAAACGTGTAGCTGACAAAAAAATAATTATAAAACGGAAGGAAGTATGTATACAACAAGAAATTCCTTTGTCACAAATCGTAGTTATCATTTGTATAAGAGAATCTTATGTTGTCAATTGATTTTTAACCATCTGATTTGCCTGAAACGAATCCAATGACAATAAAATATTTTCATAGAGTCGGTTTTTTTTTTTAAAAAAAAAATTAAATTTTTAACTTATTTATGTATGAAATCCATCAATGTCCATGTGAATGCGTGCAAAGAGGGTGTTTGTAATTGCTACGTCCATTTCTGTAATATTTGAATAGTTTTAAATATTATATTAAGATTTACTTATCATTTTTAACCACCATGTTTTTTTTTAATAGAGATAATGTTGCCAGGTGAGTTATTAAAATCAAATATTGTAACGTTGAAATGTTTATCTACAGTTGACAATTATTTTTTTTTAAAAATTAGTAAATGAAGTGATAACTTATTGAAGAAATGAAGTTTTTATTTTATTTGCAATCATCTGGCAGCACTGAATTGGAAAGTTTACCTCGCTTTGTTTTCAGTACTTATCACAATAATTTAAACTGGAAAACACAAAATATATTATTAAGTCATAGCATTACGACGGATGCAATAATATTTTTGGGACTGTATTGTTGAACTTATTTTATAATACATCAAAGTTAAGAGCTGGTCAACAGTATGTTTATATGTATCTATAAATTGTTTGTTCAGGAGTAATCAAAGTTTATTCTTAAATTATATTATCGTGTGTTTAATAACTTTGTATTCCTTAAATTACACATTTTAAAGTTAATGGCTTTATAACATTTTCACTTAAATTGTTTTTTTTTTTACCAAAATAAAAACAAATAACAGTACATGTAAACGTATTAAACATGGGTTGGTAATTCATTGAATAAAGGCTGAAAAGAATGTGTAAGCATATTTTGCCATCAGTTTCAAGATTTTTTGTTTTTTTAATGCCAATACACTACCATTTTGTAATGTTGACCAGCAATAGATAGGCGACGTTAATTATATTGTCACTGTGCGCTATTTAAGTGTAATTTATGTTCTAAACATGCTTTGGATACATGTTAAAATAAAAGTATAAGTAGTTTTTCATACATAAAAAATGTCTGGAGATTTCCCTTAGTGTACATAAATGTAGTATTCTATGTTTTTTTTTATTAAAATAAACGCATGGAAATGAAAATACGTATAAAACCCTGAGTAATTTAATTATATAAGTTTCATTATAAAAGCCCGCATATTTTTAAAAATAGTATCCAAAGTGTGTTTCGACCTAAAATGTTTATTGTATCGTCTTTGTAAAAGTGTCTTGTGAATGTGGAAATGTTATAAGTTTTTATTTTATTGTTGCACTCTTTGTTTTTCGTATATATTCTTACAGAGTTTTATTGATGTATTTAAGTTCCATTGTAGCATACAATGTTCTTAATAAACAGCTAAAACATTAATATTTTCTTTTATTGTCTATATAAATTTGGTTGTTTGAAATCGTATTTAGAATATTTAGAATATTTAAAATTTAACCTAAAATTAAATTTATATTTGAATTTTGGGTATATCTGCTGGTATAAAACAGTAAAATTTTTCATTCATGGAAATATTTATACTTCATATTCATTTGGCTCATGAAATTAGTCTTTTTGAATCAAATATGAAAATTTATAATATATGTATATACGTACATTTATAACATTTTTACTTAATTTGTATGAATTAGAAAACAATTAATTTGTAATTCAGTGTGAATTTGAGATAAGAAATATTTTATTTTATCTCCGTAGGGACACTCTTTTATAGGTCTACGAGGGCGGTACGGAAACTTCTTAGCATATCAATGAAAGAGAATAGTTAGTTTTTCAAAAATATTTTTATTTTTCAATATAATATAATCTCCTGAAACTTCAATACACTTAGTCCAACGCTTTTCTAGCAATTCTATCCCTTGATTAAAATAGTTTTCCTCAAGGTCTTCAAAATAGTGGTTTACAACTGTAATTGCATCTTCATTTGAGGTAAAACGCTTGCCAGCAAGAATTTTTTTTAGATTTGGGAACAGGTAAAAGTCACTGGGAGCTAAATCAGGAGAATAAGGTGGGTGATCAAGCAACTCGTACTTTAATTCGTTGATTTTAGCCATTGTTAAAACACTCTTGTGCGCTGGTGCGGTCTTGATGAAAAATATTTTTTTTGCGTTGTAAGCCAGGACGAATCGGACTCGAATTGGACATTTAATTGATCCAAAAGGTTGCAATAGTACTCTGAATTTATTGTTTTACCCTTTTGCAGATAATCAATCAATAAAATACCTTTGAAGTCCCAAAAAACCGTTGCCATAATCTTACCAGCCGATTGAATTGTTTTTGCCTTCTTTGGGGCACTTTCTCCAGCTTCAGTCCATTGTTTGGATTGTTCTTTTGTCTCTGGGGTATAGTGGTGGATCCATGTCTCATCAACAGTTATGAAACGACGCTTAAAATCCATTTTATTTCGCTTAAAACGATCTAAGCAAGCTTGAGAAATGTTCATTCTTATGTGTTTTTGGTCGACTGTTAACAAATGCGGCACCCATCTCGCAGAAAGCTTTTTCATCTGTAGTTCTTCATGCAAAATTAAATGGACTCGATCATTTGAGATGCCCATAATATTAGCTATTTCACGCACTTTCATTCGTCGATCATTTAAAACCATATGGGTATTGGCTTTGGCTACAATTTCTGTTGTTGTTGCTGTTTTTGGACGTCCACTTCGTGGTTCATCTTCAATGCTTGTACGACCACGTTTAAACTCAGCACTTTCACCTAACACATTCACCATATCATTATGAATTTCTTGTCCCGATAAACCTTTTTTATGTAAATATTTAATGACACCATGCATTTCTAATTTTTCCATTGTAAAAAAATCGCGGATGCGTCTTTTGTGAACACCTGTTTCTATTAGAAGGAGTTGCCACATCGAACAAAAATTTAACATGTATTCCTAGCAGAGATGGAAGTTTCCAAAACACTTAACTTTTTTCTGTTTATACCGCGCTTTTTGTGCTAGGCTAAGAAGTTTCCGAACCGCCCTCGTACATGTAGGGTGTAAAGCTATACGGATTATGCGAGGCTCGTGCTTCTGCATCCTACTCACTAAAACCCCACGGAAGCTGATGAGCTACTAGGTTGATGAACCTCCATCATTAGAGGCCGCGGGTCCTCTATAATACTCTAACCACACCCGCAAAGCAGTCGCTTAAATCGCTGAGCTCGTCTTCTTGTTAAGACCCGCTATTGTTACTCTCACTATAAATGACCACGCGTTAGGACCAATAAAAAGTTCGTCTCTATTAGGGGTCCTTTGCCTATATGGCGACTGCTTCCTCATGTCTGTTGTTCAAAGATAATTTCTATGGGGGCTGCATATTAGCAATATCGCATCGTTTGCAGAAACCTATAACAAAGAGGCGACTGGCGCAGTGTGACAGCTTCCGACTGTATATGTGAGAAGGTTGTTGGTTCGGTTCCCACTCGGAGGCATGATTATATTTAAATTATTTTCATTGTTCTGGTCTGGTAACAAGACAAAGCGCGGCGATGGGATCGCTATGCAATACGCAATATCTCGGATTCGGGCGGAAACTGGAAACTGGAATGGAAAATAGAAACCTTTATGTTTTTACCACAAATCTTTTATTGGCGTGGTGCCAAGCCAACTTTAGGTTCCACCTCATTAGGTTCTCACACAAAACCAAGTAAAATTGTATATGAATTTATTTATTAATGATTCTTAAATTATTTATAGCTGACACATTATATATGTTCATCACATGCAGGGCGAAAATTGATTCGGCCTTCTTATTTGTAGGAAGGTTTGTGTAAGATGTAAAGAAGGGTGTAAAAATAAAAGAAACAAGTTGACAAAACCTTCACCATATATTTATTAATAAAGACAATCTAAAAGATCATGTAATAGTCATTGTCTTAAAAAATTAGTTACCCTAATAAATTTATCAATATATATATATATATATATATATATATATATATATATATATATATATATATAAAGTTTTATTTTATTACTTATTGTTTCAAGGATATGCGAAGTTGTGAAGTCGCCCGGAGCAAGAGGGGACAGGACTCGAGAGTAATCGTTGTTTTTACGAATCATCACATCGAATATGAATCTAAAATTTATACGTACATTTGCATCACCAATGATTATCTATTTTCGTGTTTAATCTAATGCTTACAACCATTAATGAACTAACGTGACTACGCGAAGAATTGTGCTAATCTAAAAAGGTGTCTACAATTTTTATATTATTAAAAGACTGTCAATTTACAGAACGTTCAAAATCACAACACAGAGTGTAATATCAAATTATCGTGCATTTGGCACGCCACAGTTATTTCCTACGGGTTAAATTACAAGTAAAGTACGTATGATGCTAGTGCAGTACTGTCGCGCACACACGCGATAACGCTTTACAGTAAAAATGTAGATGGAAATATCAACATATCTAATGAAGTAGAAATAGAGTTTAGCATTTAAATAATTTAATCAACAGTAGTATAAAAACAGTATTTGAAATATATTATGCAAATAGTGTGTGCGTCCGCGCTAGTACCGCACGGCCAAATCGCCGGTGTGGCGCTTCACTTATCTTACACACTTTAATCGATACAAAATTAGAAGAATATAATATCCACTTAGGTTTATTAAATATTTACGCTATAATATAACATTGTGTTGACACAAATATACATAATAAATATATACACATTTATATATATATATATATATAGTTACGAAACTGGGTTACAAATAACAGGAATCAGAAATTAGTAAGCGAACGTAATACAGCAACGCGTACAGTACATGTACAGTACGAGTACAGTACATGTACAGTACGAGTACAGTACATGTACAGTACGAGTACAGTACATGTACAGTACGAGTACAGTACATGTACAGTACAGTATGTGGATACAGAAACATTATTTAGATAGTAGACACATTACGATTATAGCACATTAATATCTTTGAATATGTCGTCTAGTTTCGTTACGTAGACGCCTACAGTATACATTTTTAGTTTCGTAATTTATTCGTTAAATTGACTTGTAGTTATTGTATTGTGAACATGCCCTTGTTATACTTTAACACCGTAGTAGAAAAGTTAAGTCTATTATTGAAAGGCAAGTGATTCGATATTCGTTAAGAACGTTAGCCCGTTGTGTATTTATAAATAAATAATAAATTTAAATTAACACGTAAAATAATTTACTAGCAACCATTGAACTAATACCGGCCACTGCACGCCGGCTCTGACTGTCCAGAGTGGGCGTAGTGGACACAAATAAATGCAATTTCCAGTGCTTCTTGTAATCTGATTTAATTAAAACAATAACAAAAACAATAACAGTATAAAAATAAAATCGTAAGGCACTTCTATATTCAATTTGAAATAAGATTGTCCAATAATCGATCTAACAATTGAATACTTAGCTTTTCAGCGACTATTATAGGAGTTAGTATCTACATAAATGAATAGGTTATTTTGAACTAAATTTAAACCTAAGAGCTTGTCTAGACTCAGCCAAGCATAATTTTACTAGTTATAAGCAAATTAAACGAAGTAATTATCAAATGCCAGTGGCACAACGTCGAACTGCAAACGCGATTGGTCGCGCCGTTTTTCATCTTTCATATTTAGGCTCGGCTCAGTCTAAAGTTAATGTCTTCGTATGTATAATGAGGGTATATTTAATTCTATGGCTACTGCGACTAGTGACGCTTTGGCACGTGGAATGGGCGAGGTGATAACTCGTACCTACTTTGACAACTAAAACGATTACGCTGAAAGAAGCTTAAAGAATTTCGCGTAATTTTCAGTCTTAATAGCTAGAGTATTGTTAAAAAATATTTCTGGAGGGAATTGTCTTTAATAAATTGTAATTTATGTTGTAGACGTAGACCTATTTCCGGTATCATAATTTGAAAAAATATTCAGTATTTTCGTAACGATTTACTTATTTTATCAAAATAATTTCAATTTGAGAGTCGACGAACGAAGACTAGATATTATACGAGCCACGGTAAAAATAAAACATCTTTTAACAGTAATAAATAAATGAATGATAGTTAAAATTTGTAATATTTCGCTTACAATTTTAGACAAGAGTAAATAAATTTGTAGAGGCTGAGTTATAGTTTAATAAACTTTAGATTGTTAGCTTTATATTTACCGTGGGGGCTCCTTTATTATATATTTCATTTTCATTAAATTTGAATTTTTATAACTATTAAGTTTTTTTGTAAAATAAATGGCACATATTTTCAGCTGATTCGAAGCATTACAACTTTACTAAATCCTTACAATAGGGTTTTAGTTAAAGCCCGGCCTTAATCTAAAACAATCACCTATGTGTCTAACGTATTTGATTCTAAATTTAATGTATAGCTCCTATATATGGCGCAGTCAACAATTGTTTTTGGCATAACTTTGGCATATCGAGTCAGAAAGTAAATATAGAAACAACAATTAACCGTAAAAAAATCGTTCACATTGTCATAAAACACAACCAAATAATCACACGAGTTAGTGATGTACAAATAGCGTAAAATTTTTGTAACTAACCTTATTTATACATAAATAGTCTAAAATACACGACACTGAGTCCTAACACGTCGTGTCGATGTCTGGCAGAAGTCCACTCAGGTACGCTTGGAAGGAACACCTCTAGTACACATACAATTCGTGGATAGTGTTGTCAATTCGTCTAAAAAATTAGTTAAGGAATTTTACTTAGCAAAATATGATTTAATAGATATTTTTTGGCACAATTAAATTTAAAATTAATGCTATATACATTGACAACACTAGTTATTATATTCCACGTTATTTGCAAGGCTTACCTCAGCTTTTAATGAGACTGTTACGCCGACTGTACGTACGATTGTTATGCGTAGAGTCGACAGCGTCATACGCTAGGTACTTTACCATACAACATTTAACTTAAAAGATCTTAAAATAGAACAAGAGTTTAATTGTATTTAAATTATTAACATGTCTTTTTCAAGGAATACTGCCCCAAAAGAATATACATATAGCTAGAGAAATAGACAAAGTTTAGGAAGACGAAAGTTGAATAACATTTTCACAACCGCGGAATACAAACATGACGGGGTTTCGTCTTTGGCAGCTGAGTTCAAATTCCGAACAAAGGACAGATCTATTCGTTATATAATTGAGCAAAATTATTGCCCGATTTGTACATTTAGTTTAAATAATACATAGATTATTTAAAATAATATAAGTTATATATATTATTAATACATATATCATATCACAACACGTAAGGTACACGTACATACAATTAGTTAAGTACATTTATACGTCCATGAAAATAATTAACACTCAATTAACTAACACATCGAGTACAAGTAATACGAGATACCATCGAACAACCAACAACGAGAGCTTATATAAAGTTTCCAACATAAAATATATATTATTTTGAGCATTACGATAATATTAGTGTGAAAAATATTCTTTCAACCACTTCCATTTCATGTACTTCTGTGAATGTAGAAACATCTAAACAAAACTTCTTAAGATGTATTATATTATTTCTAGTTTAATATTAGCTATGTATAAGTTTGATCGAGCACTCACAGAGACGGCATCTCATTTTACTGTCAAAATTTAACTAACACTGCGTCGATATGTGACTAATAACGGTACGGATAAAGAATTGAATTCCGTTGTCTTAACTTAAATTTATCTAAAATACCCACGCTACTACACTTCAATATTTATCTAGTATGACTAGAAGAATAAAATAAAACAAAATACTATAAAATAATAAGAAAGTGAGCAATGAGCAAACAAGCTAATATATAACGAGCTGGGCTCGCTATAAAATCAAACAATTCAATAGAAACGAGGTAGTGTAGTTACTACACGAGTTACGTTAATTTATCACACGCAGTCGTTATAGAAATATAGATTAATATTTCGTCCAAGCCGAATTGCGCATCGAAGACCTACCGATATATTTACAACATCACTTGCAAGTCACATTGAGAAGTCTGTCATATAAAAACTTTACGAAGGCCCTAACTATATACAAGTATCAATCGTTATACAAAATATTTTTATGCGCTCTCGTAGCTTAGCATTACGAAAATTACGAATATTTGCTGTAATTTCGTTTATTATCCAAGATCTAATCTTCCCTAGCATCTACACACTAATTTGATTTTTTTCCTAAATCACTTTGCTTTAATATAAAACTATTTGTTACCGTAATAAATGCTGATTCGATTAGCATTTCTTTAATTCGAACTAGTCACTTAATTAAGTGTCTAGTCACTTAATTATGTACAATAGGGCGTGGTGCGAGTGCGCGACTATAGGTAATTATATAGGGCTCAATTATTGTTAAACGAGACAAAATCTCGTGCCCGAGCCTTTTGTATACTTTTAACAGGAGAATATTGCGCATATTATTAATAGAGCATTGTTGCTTCATTTCTTAGACGGCTGTTGTCCGGGACAGTGCAGCGAGCGAGCCTCGCGAACAAAAGTATCGCGATGCGAACGCGGGTGGAATGAGTGAGTACCGAGTGTCAGTTACTGTACGAGCATTTGGAATTCAGCAGTCGCTTGCGATCTGTCGTCAGATATCTCGACCTTTTCATAAGGCTTTTCGAGTCTTGGCCTTTTCGGCTCGGCGTCGATTGGCCGATGCGACTTCATGTGTGCGCTACGACTTTTTACTTTGTTAAATACTCTGAAACATAAGGTACACATTAAGAAACAGCAACAGAAAAAAAGGAAAAGAGAAGCCAAACGATAAAAACATAAAGCAGAAAAGCTAAGCGAAGCATTCGGTTAATAATGTGTAAAACTAGATGTACTCACAACATTAATACACTAATATTCCGATTATATCTAAGTGCCATAAACAAAATTTACACATAACATTTATGACATTGAAATGGATATAATATGTTCTTTATTATCTATTTTGGTTAAATATATTTACAACAGTGACATAGCGTGGTCCCTGGGACAATACTCATATTTATTATTCCACTGAAAATTCAATGAATACACAAACGATTCTTTATTAAAGTCAAATAATTTTAAATAATGACCAGCGAAATATGTCGATTGTGTACTCAACAGTAAAAACATTGTGTATGTCGTCACAGGAATTCATCTATGCACACAAATGTCCTCGTTTGAGAAATTATCTATTTCCTCAATGCAAAACGAAAACATTTACTTATATGAAAAACTTACAAATAACAAGACCATTGTTTTAATATATAAACAATTCATCTAATAAATAGTACCTAGTAAATTATTCAATCAATAGAGTAACAATATACGTTTGGCATGGACTCCCCTGAATCCGTACAATATACAATTTATATTATATTCAGAAATAATTTTCAGCTATTGGTGTATACATACATATTGAGTCACAGTGTACATGCCCATTGGAAATATGACAATTCAGACATATATTTAAAACCGCTCGTGGTATTTAAGATTATTCAAAATATATCATTAAGTGGCGTTCGCGTATGAATGCTGTTTAGGCTGAAGTAAAAGCTATATAATCCGGTTATCAAAACTTACTTTCCGCATATCTTGCACGGAAATTCTTCCCCTTCTAAGGAACTTGGTGGCGAAGAGCACGCAGTACCAAATGTCGGTATCTGACCTGAACCCTGAATTTGGACAAGTCAAATTAACTTCCTACTTAACACTATTCTGTGAACCTGAAGAAAAAGTGTAGGCCAGCGTTAGTGGCAGTGCTTACTTGGGTGGCTTGAGAGTTCCAACTCCGTAAATATAGTGTTTTATAGTCTTTTGTTACTTTCTTCCAGAAGTAGTAGAACTGGACGCACTGTTTCGAGTCTTTCGTTCTTATCTAAAAAGTCAAGGCATATTAGAAAATTATATATCTGCTTATATAACAACATCTATATGTATTGACATACATTAAAATACTTTACCAGCTGAGAAATTCTAAAGAAGTCCTTATCATATTGGCTAAGCCCAGCTAGGAAGGCTTCTACTTCATCAGGTGTCCAACGAGACTCGTGTTGCGAGGGCGCGGCGGGGCGGGACATGAGGCGTAAAGTGGCGGCTCGGATGTCTCCTCCACACTCCCCTAATGTTTGTAAGGCATACTCTCTAGTATGACCACCAACGGGCATAGCGGCGCACATCGCTAGCTCCATAAACATACGCACTGCAAACATATGCACGCATAAACAAACACACGCAAAATTTATTATATGACTTAAAGAAGATTAACACAGAATATGAATTAAATATATAATTTAATTTAAAGGTAATACCTTCATTATCATCAAGTGCATCATTGATGCCGGGATCCCAAAGTAGCTGTTCCGGTATTCGGTGCAGATCTATACGATTATTACATAGTTCCGGAATATCCGCTTGGTGGTCTTCTCCTATGTTGATTTGTGGTACGCGCAGTTCCTCTGTTTGCATATTAATATCATCTTGAAGGCCTGTATTTTTAACGTTAAGTTAATTTTACATTTTGACTAATTATAAAATATAAATATTAACTAATATTGTCTTTATAAGTGCAGTTAAAGTTTTTAAGTTAAAACTGTATACTAGATGTTTAATAAATAAACAATATTTTTATACGTAACAATATAAAATAGTTACATACAGACTATCTCATTCGTTCTATTACTACCGTGATAATAAATAATTGTGATATGTTCGTATAGATAATTACCATTTGAAACTTCAGTGTATAAGCCACCGCAATCTCTATCCGGCGGAAGAATAGGCTGAGGCGTATAATGATGAACTGTCCGTCGCATACGTGAACGATAAGGTCCCGCTGGAGAAGCTCGACGCTTACGTCGCTGTGGAGACGCCGGTACACTACTAGGACTAAGAAATACTGCTGGTAAGGAATCTCTGCCTTCGACACAAACCTGTAAATCAAATACATATATTTTTTTCTCTATAATATGATCGAAATTTTAGTCTTCAAAGAAATACTACATACCTGTAGTGCTGTGTTATCATTCCATTGATGGATTGGTGCTGTAAGAGCAGTTGTTATTCGATGTGGCCGTCGTATATTTCTTTGGTTGGAAAAATCACGGGGACTGCTTGATAAAAGCGGGTCTTCAGAGTTTAACATGATTCTACGTGCTGTGGTGGGCGGTTCAAGAGCGTAAGCATCTAGTGACCTACATTCTTCTGGCAGCACTTCTTCCAAAGCTTCTTCCACCTACGTACATAAGAGTAAATTAGGAATATCTATAAAGTAATAGCAAAAGTTAACAATTCAATGTTTCTATATTTACCTCCTCTTGGCTCGACATAGTAGCTGTAAAAAACGCAGCTGTTAAGGGAGAGGATACTCGTGGTACAGCATGTGCAGGTGAATGAGCATCATGTGACGCAGGAGGCGTAGGATAGGCTAAGCTTGGCGAAGGCTCAGCTTGGGTTGAGTAACTACCACTTGGCGATGTTGCTGTATACGTTAATCCTGGAGAGTCACCAGCTGTATATGAAAGTCCTGGTGAGTTTTCAGTGTAACCAATACCAGGTGATGGTACTGGTGATCCTCCATGGCAAGCGCCAAAATCAGCTAATGATTCAGGTAGGGGAGAGTTTAATACAGCTGCAAGACGGCGACTAGATGGAAATGTGACAGGTGATCGTTCTCGTATAGATGCAGCAACTGTCGCGTAATCTTCTAATGAAGCCAGCTCTTCTAAATGGTCAGATGCGGATGTAAATTGAAAAGTGTCTTCATTTAGTGCGGGTGAAAAATATCCATCATCAGAATTAAACGACACACCAAATAGCTCTGGCCGAAAAGTAAATTCTTGTTGCTGAGGAGAAGTTTGACCTGGATCTGACGCTGACCTTTTTACAACCTTTATATAAAATATACATGGCGTTAGTAAAGAATCCTTTTAATATTACATATCCATAAATATCACACAAAGTATATTTACCTTAGAACTGCCCTTTTTAAGTAATTCTATTAAAGTGGAATCTCTTTGGTTAGTCGGTACATTCGTAGCTACGGTTACTAATGGAGGAGCGCGAGGTGATAGAAATTGAGTGGATGTAGTAGCCGTTGGCACTGGTGATGCAGAAACTTTGATCGTTGACAAAGGAGGTGGAGCTGGTGCTACGAATCCAGAACGAGATGACACAGTTTCTGCGATTCCTGAAAGAAACAAGCAATGTCGTATATAAATATATATTTTACACAAATACTTATAAAAGCTATTTAGATAAAAAATACCTATAGATGGTGATGTTGACACACTAGCTCCCCGACGACTAATAATTTTTTCTTCAATCAATGCTCTTACAGACACCGAAGCTGTTTGTAGAGGCGGTCCCGTTGATTCTTTTTTATCTAGCTTCTTATTGTCCGAGTCCTGTAAGTAATACACCGTCTTAGCTCGAAAAAAATAATTATTTACTTGCGCCTTATGTATACATGAACTGTGCTAACCTTTTTAAAATATCCTCCATGTAGCCGCATATGGCCGTTAAGAGCGGGAATATTTTTGAATTTACGATGACAGAGATTGCATTCCACTGGCTTCACATCAGTAGAACGCGCGGGTACACCCAAGGACCCGCTGGTGCTATTTGAGCCGCTTCCACTGGCACCACTCCCGCATTTTGGACTACCGTGCTGCGCCTGTTCAATTCACGTTGACTTTATATAACTTCAAAAGACTTTCAAACCTATTACGTACTTTGTAATTTCAAGGTACAAACTTTCGATCTTGAGTAGCTCGTTAATATTCCAAGTTAATTAATGGCTTTTGATAGACTCCGAGTAATCTTCATCGGTTTAAAAGGGAATTCGTAATTTTAGATCGATCTATTTCGTAAGAGGCATTATATAATATAATAAATCATTTAAAGATATTGTGAATACTAATTTCTTCAAATGTAAGAAGTTTTATGGAAGAGCGGGGCCTCCTGAAACAAGTACTAGTATAATACTAATAACTTACTAGGCAGGTCCCCTTACTTCGTACGTAACTAAAATGAGGAGCTGAAATATATATATATATATATATATATATATATATATATATATATATATAAGGTAATAAATATGAGGTCAAGTAAAAATTATATCTTGATGTTTATTCAAATAATTGAATATGCTGAATTGAATGCTACAACGCGCGGACAACACAGTGCAGTAATTTATTCACGTAGAATTTTAATTCGTTACGGAAACCCGCAGCACCGCAACAGTGTCACAGGGTGGACATTTCCTCTACAGCGGAATACACAAATATTTGAACGTTACGGTCTAAAATCACAGAAAATCTAGTTTCAATTTGCTTTACATTTCGGTCAAAATATTGCATAAAATTTAATTATATTTTGTATCTTTATTTAATTATGAAATATTTCCTTTTTTTTTTATTACATCGTTTATTATTATATGATGATAAAACGTTATATAGTTTTTATTACACAAGTAAAAGAAACACAAAAAGTGCGGTTTGTAACGGTATAATTAGATCATTAAGATTTTCTACTACATTTTTTAAAATCACAACAGCCTCTACATTTATCTCTTAAAACAGACAGAGAGTACGTACATTATAAATTATGGAACAAGTTCAAATTATCAAGATATCTGTTTCTTATAAAAATTTAATGCCGACATTCAAAGGGATCTTTTGTAATAATAAATGACTGGGATTTGAAAATTAAATTGTCTAAAATTACAGAAAATGTTTTAATGTATAATGCAATAATTCATCTGAATATATTATCAACATTTAGCAGTAGACTGATTCGAGTACGACGGAGACAAATTAATGGTTAGGGTTGTTATGTTAAGGTCATATTATAGTATTATTATATTAATTGTATTTAAAGCTATATAAGCTTAACCTGTTGAAATGTTTTTAGTAAGAAAAAGTGTTTTTTTTTACCAAAACAATTAAAATCATAAGGTTTTTGAAAAACGTACTAAATATATATATATATAAACTTTCTATGGATATATGGAATGATCTACTTTTATATTTATTTAATTTAATATGATAGGCTCTGGTTGTATGGCTG
This sequence comes from Podotricha telesiphe, assembly GCA_038994665.1. Classification (NCBI taxonomy): domain Eukaryota; kingdom Metazoa; phylum Arthropoda; class Insecta; order Lepidoptera; family Nymphalidae; genus Podotricha; species Podotricha telesiphe. The sequence goes on along the minus strand of JAOYRR010000315.1, from coordinate 140,464 downwards.
TGATTCCTTAATAGTTTAGGTTTTTTTGACATTTTCTCCTATCACACGCATTTAGACTATGCCAAATTATGATATGTCAAACCATTCTGCACTTTCTGTGCTTAACTTAATTTATAAAAAAATAGTTATGCTGTAATTTGTAAGCTTACTTCCGTTTTCTTATATCTGTTGTGTGTTTAATATAATGAGATTCATTGTTCAAGTTCTAAGTTATTCTTATATCACATATAAAATATTCAAGAAGTGTCACTTTGAAATATTTTATTTTAATTGTGATTTAATGAGTAAAGGATATTCATGAATATCCGCATATTTGCTAGTAGTATATTTATATTGAAATAACAAATTAAGTGTAGAAAATGTATAAGATGTTAGACCGTCATTAAGATTGATACCTGCAGTCGTTAGAACTTTATCTAAATAAAAATAAAAGTACGGAGCGAGAAAGGCAAACACGGAAGCTTAATATAAGGTGGTAATTTATTTTAGTGTAGCAACCCTAATAGATGCCATTAAGGATGCTCGTTAGGTTTGTAACAGTTAACCCGTTACTTATAGCTGCAAAGCTGCGGAAACTTACTAAAATACACTTAGGATGTAAAATACTAGGCAAATAATAATTATAACATAAAATCATAATCATTAATATGGGAAAGAAGAAAATTGTACCCCTTTTTACGAAAAATATGTGGGCAGCGCAATATTAAATGTGGTAAAGTTTCAGTTACCATATATCATATTTTTTCTAATAATGTATTAGAAATGGATTAAACTATTAAAATAAATATTACATACATGTGTGACAAAAGAAATATTAAACTTGCCATTCTTTCTTTACAAAGTAAAATCGTGGAATTAATCGAAGGTGTTTCAAAGTATTTTTAATAATATATAGTCAATTTAAAAATGTGTCACTATTTACTTCATAAATATTACTTCTTTTTCTTTCTCTTACTCTCTTTCTCTTAATCGAATTCTTCTCTTTCTTCTTTATTTCTCTACTTTACATTTTTATCCACTGACTAAAATATAAGTATGTAATACCAAGTAAATTAGTGTATAGGCTGTATTAATAAGTTCTTGTTCATTATATTTTAAACTCACACAAAAAATATTTTTATAACCACATATCTAGTGACAAACGTCTTAAAATGAGCTTTGAAATACCGCAGTAATTTATTAGAGTTTTTTTACGTGGCAACCCTAAGGCGCCATTAGGGCAGCTCGTTAGGTTAATGCGCGGGAGGTGCGAGCAGCTGTTTGTTGCTGCTGGCATTTTTATCATATATCATTCTTGTACATTCTAGCGTCTTGGTTAAGTCGATTTTAGTATTGCACATTGTACCGCAATGCAAGGACCGAGAACAAACTTCATCTAATTATACTGATCTTAATTAGTTTAGAACACGGAAAATTCTGTTTTCCAACGGTTGTCTGTTCCAACTGGATTTATAATAATAAACCAATGAAATGACCAATGAATGTTGAAAAGTTAGAAATGTTACCTTGAATAATATTAATGCGTCTATAATGTAGTAAAATCCGTTTATTATGTATTTAAACCTAGAACATAGTATTTAATTTTTCATTGATTACTAAATATATCCCATTTCAGCGTATATTAAATATGCATATCCATAGAGATCTTCCTGGCGCAGTGGGTCATCGTCTGGCTGTAATCGCAATTGGTTGTGGGTTCGATTCCCACTCAGTAAATTGATTATATTTTAATTATTTTCATTTCTCCGTTCTGTTAAACAGGACAAAGCGCGGGGTTAAGGTCACTCAACTCACAATGTCTCGAATTCGGTTGAAAACTGGAGAAGTTGTGAAGTGTCTTAATACTAGGTTCTCTCTGACTATACGGAAATAAGAGAGTGCGTAACGGAGAGAGAAAGACAGAGAAAAAATACATATAAATTATATTTATTGCATACCTTAGGTTTAGTAAACGTAGGGGCTTGGAATAACTGTGTAATCCAATTGTCCATTGCACTTAAACACTTTAAAATAGAAAACTAAACTGGCAAGTCGAATCTAAAAACGGCATCAGAATGGAGCTAAATTTTTAGGATGTTTATCTCACGGTCTATGAAAAGTGAATGATAGGATGTGGGAAAGATATTGCAGATGACCCCTCTGTACGAATCTCGCGAAATTCAAAATAAAATGACCATCGCATTACAAAAGGTCCAGTTTGTATCAAACTAATTTGCATATGGACCACATATCGGGTATAGAAATGTTGAATTGCATCAATTTCAATTTAACATTTATAAACACGAGTAATAGTATTTTGTACTAATAGAAATAAAGTATTTTGCTTATCAATTACTAAAATCAAAATGTGAAATCTACCATTTTTAGTATGCCTTTTATATCAATATATCATTGCTGCTAATTGTGGCTATTTAAAATAATGAAAATTGTTATACATTTAACTACTTTTGTATAAAATAAATATATATAAAAAAATATTTTTAATATTCACAATTTAAATAATGAATACTAACTATTTATTAATTTCAAATAACAATAAAAATATATTACCAAAAAAATTCAGTTAAAATTATAGTAAAAATTAAATACATTCATCATTCATAATTTCATATAAACATTTTAACCAAAAACGTAAGCGTGGCATTTAAATCCGTCGTAACTATTAAAATAACTATGTAAAGTAAATAATAAACGGGGGTTAGATGACGTCTGAAAGGAGCCATCCACGTGGCAGGGGTCACAGGTCAACCGCTCAGAAGGTTACTGGGCAGGGGTAGTGGAATATGAATTCAAGGTCCGTTAAACACAGTCAGGTGTACAGTAAACGTCATAGATCAACTTTTTGAAAGTATTTTTTTTGTACTATTATTGTTTTATATGTGATTTGTACAGGATATATTTAGAAGTTTCTGTAAAATAATTACGGTATTTTTTTTTAATGTGGCTTCCCAGATTTTTTTAGGTATGAAATATAATTTTTACTTATAAATCTACAAATATAATGAAAATATTATGTACATCTTTTGTTTAATTCAAAAAAAATCCTTTGTATTAAGTACATTTATTAATTTTGATTTATTATTTTATTAATTAATTAAGAATTTAATTAAGAATCTTATCAATAATGGTGACTTTTTGGTACAGGGCTAAGTTTCATTTGCCCTGGTATAACCAATAAGAGTTCCACAATAAATAACAAGCTTTATCGTCGAAAAATAACAGTAGAATAAAATATGAAAATATAAGAAAAAAGATTTTATTTCAGCCGCAAGTACTCGAGATTTCAGATAAATATCTATTGTTTTATTAAGCTTAATTTTTATATTTTATTTAAAACATATTAAGATCTATATCTCTCACTTGTTTTAGCCTCTATGAAGATTGATAGTAATATTATTTTGAATTACCCAAGTACTCTTCTCCAAACTTTCATTTGTGGTGTTTAGTTAATAAAAAAGAAAGCTGAACTTGAACAAAAATATCTAAATCAATAAAATAATTAAATTTATACAGTAAATTTATATCGTTATTCAGAAATTATATTTTGCAAATGAGATATTTTTTTGGCTGCGGTCTTACGCAATTAGCTTATGCAATTAAGCTGTATATGAATACCTTTGGTAATAAGCTCCACAAATAATTTAAGATGCAAGACGTGACTACCCACAGTACACAATATACATAGATATCAAAATCAAATGTTCTTTATTCATAAAGGCTTTCAAATAGCCAACTAACTTAAGATGTCAGTATTGTCAGTCGTATCGTAGGCTATCACCGGGCTCTGCAGGCAATTCTCCTGAAAAGAGCCGCCAAGAATCGACAACTTTATGTATAAATTACATATCACAAAGTTGTCTCAATACGATCTGTTATTACAACTATTAAAATAAAATTCAATTTTACTAGTTTACTATGTATCACAATTATTGACGCTTGGTTTTCCTCTGAGGAGCCACGTAAGCAAAGCGTCTTCAATTATGCATCGGGACGTTTACAACGGAGCGGCTCTGTGCCACCTGCGTCCTTGTCACCCTACATAATTAATGGCGGGGTATATTGACTGGCAATTTGTTCCTTAACGCAAAGTATATAAGGACCAGAGAGAGCGCGATTTTTGCTGTCTACACTGCCTGTTTATAATAGTCGAGATGGAAATTATATAAGTGCGTTTTGCATAAAAGTGCAAGGTTAGCTTTTTTAGTTTTGATTCAAGTTAACACTATTTTGCTTTTTATTTTACAGTTTATACAAATTAAATATGTTCTGATACTAATTACCAAGAATAACTAACGAGGCCTAATGGCACAGTGTGAGAGCATATGACTGTATACATCGCGTATACGTGTATACGTTGTGGGTTCGAGTTCCAGTTCAGGAAAACGATTTTGTTCATTTCCCGCTCTGGTGATAAAATAAAGCGCGCCGTTGAATTTCACCACTTCACATGCAATGTCTCGTTGCTTTCGGTGGAAAGTGGAAAACGGAGTGTCTTGACATTCGGTTCTCTCTGCCTATCCGGCTATGGGGTAGAAAGTATAAATCTTATACTAATTGCAGCTGGTTTATAGACTGTTAATTTAACCTTCACTAGAATAATTGTACATACATTAATAATGACGTATGTCATATATAAAATGATGGATTCTTTCGTCGTGCTTTCATTGAATTAAAATTAAATCTATTGTCACGTTTGTTTAAAAAAAAACATTTTCATGTAAAAATGTCATGATTTATATTTCTTAATTTTAAATATATCATTACGGCAATTAGTAGGGTTTAACGTGTATTAGTCGCCTTAGATGAAAGATAAAACGAACAATAACATTTTTATAAAATTCAATTCAATTTTAAAGTTCTATTGAGATGATCGGCAAAAGTTTACCATATTTTCTCACCGTGGCCTGAAAACGTATATGCTGATGAAATATTCAGAAGCTGGCTGACACTTGGAAAGAATCGAATTTGGATCTTCAAATAAGTTACTGTCATAAGTTTTATGTTAGAAAGAATTCTTAAGCAAAATGTTACAGTACATTTTCTTCATACGTTTTGTAAAAGTAATTTCAGATTTATAGAATTACTTAAATTCTCTTTCTCCATACTATAGATATGTACGAGTATGTAAGAAACTATTTTTATATAATGATAATGTATAAATTATTTCATTTAAAATAAATAATGTACCCACAATAGTGTTGAGTTGACATTTGCACTTGGAACTTGGTATCGAATAGGACTGTGACTTATTCAAATAACTATTTATTTTGTATATCATTTACATTTATTGTATGGTGTAAAAAATAAAAAATAAAAACGATGCATAAAGTATACTATTATTTCTCAGTTGTGTAAGCTGTGTCTATTGTTATTTGTCATAAATAATTATTTTTTTGATAATTTTTATGAATTATATTAATAATAATATCGTATATTTATAAAATGTGATTTTTAACGTTACAGTTAAAATCAGGGAAGTCTCAAAGGCATATCTGTTTAATGAAATGTTTCTTTGATACGTATTCTGTCCTCAGATGCCGCTGGCGAGGGAACCACAATGAGATAAAATTCTACCTACACTACAAATGAAATCATGGGTAAGGACAGCTGTATATCAGGAATTACCTTTTACTGTGTTAATGGATATAATATACATTTTACTTATCTAAATTTAATGCTCTACAAGCATATAAATATTTACTCATGTACATTTAAACATCTTTAAACTGCTAATAATAGTTTGCACATATTTTTTTCTTGACGCCTTTAGCAGGGTAGTCAGAGAGAACCTAAGATCTAGACATTCAGTTGTCCACTTTCTGCCTGCACTCGAGACGTTTGGATTTCCCTAGTCTATTATAGAAACGTTCAAATGTCCCTCAAAGTATCTCCAAGCTCGGAAACTACGTTCATGTGGCTTTCAGAACATCCCGCAAATTGGACTACTTTACACCTTGCCATGCCAGGAAAGTTTACGATTTTAATACTGTTCGTGAAATTTATAGTTCGTGCAAGAAGAACTTTAGAGCCGCAAATAAATTCTAATATTTTCGATGTGTTACAACGTTACGGGAGCGGCAAATGCAATTTTCAAGCGTGGATGGAATTGCACCATATACCGTGATTCAGACCAACGTGCTTAATGCAACACGTGCTACATTTCATAGAAGCTCCGCATTAATTTTGTGGATTGTGTCGTCAAATTAAATTTATCAACACAACTTGCATGAAATATTTATTTATATTAAAGGACAGCCGAATTTACGTAATAATCACTTTATATTTTCAAGTTTTTATCGAATTCAACAAAACATATATATTACATAATTATACAGCTTCACGATTTTACCCACGTAGCAGGGTAGTCAGATAATACCTAGTGCCAACACTTTCCGAAAGAAATCGAGAAATTGAGCGTGTTCAGTGGCGGAACTAAACGTCACTCTTTGTCTACATAAAAAAAAAAATTATAAATAAAAATATTATCAATTAATATGCTTTAAAATTCCGCTTATTAATATAGTTAGTAAACCAGAAATATCTACAATCACGAATGGTTAACTGCTTACACATCAAAGCAAGTCAGAATGCACAATGCGTCCACACACACACACATATATATATATATATATATATATATATATATATATAGACAAAGCCTCCAGGCTCTTATTGGAGATCAAATTATATGTGAAGTGATTATAGATGGCTGTCTTAATTATAGGAAACTTGATGAGACCACAAATATATTATATACGCATAAGTGTTATGTTACTCTATTATTATGTTAATGTTTTCTTAAGAAGGAGCCATTATGAGATGTGCTCCACTTAGTAAGTTTCTAATTTAGCTTTTTTAGACGTAAAAAAAAGTTACATAGAGATGTTTTATAGAGATAAAACCTATATAAAATTAAATTGAAATCAATCGCTTTTGAATATATAATGGTACTGGCGAAACGTTCAGCTAGGTATTAATCTCTAGTCTTTCTCCAATTAATTAACTTTCATTGTATTCGAGAAACGGCACAGACAATATCCAATAAACCTAACCGTCAAAGCATAGCAGGTAAATAAAATGATTTCGTCATAACGCTCCCAATTCAGCGCAATCCGAGCCATAATGAAGTGACTCAAAGTGGATTTATTCCGTTCAAAGCATTCCGCTGTCAATATGTTGTGAACAAAACCGGCCCGTTTGTAATTATGAGCCCGTGTTGTGTCGGCCTTTATTACATCCTGCAGGTGACGTCAAATCAGGGCCGATCAAAGTGAGGGCTTTTAATAAAGCCCCCGTCACTAGACTGTATGGTATGTAGTAGGTACCCCCGGTTATATCAATCGCCACAGTCTATAGTTCTCGTTATTCCGATCGCTGTAGTCATATATTTACTGATAGCTACGCTATATGCAAGCTATGTACCATCCATTAGCTATGGCAGCGAATAATTTGATGCATGTACGAAAATATGCTCGAGTCTTATCGAATACGATAATTATGATCAAGTGATAATTTATCATCGTTTAGTTGTGAAAATGACAAATTACATGTCGAGTTTAAACTTCTCGCGGCTGTAAAGTAAGTCTCGTGTGATGCGTCGCGTAGGTTATTTTTAATAATGAGGTTAATTTAAAAGTTGAATATGCTAAAAAGGTTTTTATAAAGAAGTTTTCTTTTTAACTAAATAACTTTTCTTAATGTGTTAAATATTTTTGTCTTTTTTTGCTTTGATTATTGCAATCGCTGGCTTTGTCCGAAATGAATCGTTTGTATTGAATATGGATACTATCGCCTACATAAAATTTAATTAATAGTGAAATTATAATTATATATCATTGACATCTTGTATTTCCAAAATATATGTAGTTCAAGTGAATGCCACTACAAATAAGTTAATTTAACTCTAAATAAAGTTAAGCATTCCGTATATTATGTAAATATCTTCAAATTATAACGTTAATGCCGTCATGGGTTTGAAATTTAGAACAAATATTTATATTGAACACACAGACGTTTCTATAGTTGGACAGATAACGTCAAAATGTAATGTCTCGAACTTGGGCTGAAAGCGGAGGACGGAATGTCTTGACACTATCGTTTGTTCTCATGCCTACCCTGCTATGCAGGATAAAGTGTGTAGGTAAAAAATAAACAAATTTGCCCACAGATATAAAAGTAATTATATTTGTACGTCAGTTTGACGCTTACAGCAGGTGTGTAACGAAAAGTTCTCACGCGAAATAGATCAGCGAATATCTCACCCTACGCGAACGTGTAATACTTATTGCGCCAAGTCTTTTAAATATCTAGTTTAATCAAAACGCGTAAATAGGACCCTTAATACTAGGGGTCGAACAGGTGACAATAGCAATACGAAGTCCAGTTTGCAATTCGCGACCCCTTTACAGCTATTAAATTAAATATTGTTACTATTGCCCATACTTCAATATTATCTACTATATTTTTATGTTAATTTAGATAATCACTTGTTTGTATCTCACGCTTGTCAGTTTATTCAGAAACAGGTATAAAACTATTAATTAAGTTATTTTTTTCAGCATCGCGCTTTTTCCCGCATAGCAAAATAGTCAGAGAGAAACTAATGTCAAGGCACTCCGTTCTCCACATTCTGCCCGAACATAAACAATAAACTTGTTTGAAATTAATAAATTTAATCAACAAATATGTATAGCAAAACGAAAACCATTATGCATATTTAGGTTAGTAGTTATTTAAATAAATTATACAAGCTTAAGTTTATCATTAGTTTTTCCGTGTAGCATGGCAGGCAGAGATAACCTGTTGTTGCGTGTTGAGCGGCGGAACTCAACGCCGCACTTTGTCTTACCAGAGCAGATAAATGATTATAAATTGATGAAAAAGAAATCACTTAAATATAAATAACCCATCGACTGGGAATATAACCCACAACCAATCGGGTTTGCAGTCAGACGCTGTCCCACTGCGCCACAAAACATTATTTTCTTCTAAATAAAAAAAAAAATGTTAATAATTACTAAAACTTCAGAAATAAGATAGTCGGAAAGTCAGTTCGCGGCTGCGCCACGATTTTTGTTTGTAATAATTGACTGAGACTCCTTACTCATTAAAAAAGACATATTTTGTAAACGTATAAAAATTTTAACGCAGCAGGATTTGAACCTGCGCCTCTTGAAAACCATTCAAGTGCTCTGACCGCTAAGCCATGCGTTCTACAACGTTTATACGTTTTCTAAATATGTCTTTTTCAATTTCCTAAGTGTGCGAATAACACTTTAAAAAAAATGTTAAAAATTACTTTAAACATACTGAATATTATAACCATAATAATCTAATTGACTTTGTAGACATAAAACTGTTGTTACACATTATTATATCAACCCCAATCGTTTCGGTCGCGCTCTACAGGGGTAGAATTATTAAGACCCCCAGTGAATGGCAGCTTTAATTCACTGGACATTCGCATACCGATTGCGATATTGGTATTAGCATAAGAATCAGCTTCTCACGAACCAGTTATATTGTTTCGTATTATTTTTACGCAAAATTATAAATTCGTCTAGTCCACTATGGGAATGAGAACTTTTTTGGTATATACTATTAATAATAAAGATTGAATAATGTGAGGCCATTGTGGCGCAGTGGGACAGCGTCTAAGCTATAAGCAGGATGGTAGTAGGTTCCTCAGACATGGGGAAGATTATGTTTAATTTGTTGACTTCCCTTTTTAGCAAGCAATATCCCAAATTTGGATGGAAAGAGGAGAACGAAGTGCGTGAAAATATGCCAACGAGTTAGAATTCTATGACAATAGTATATTTGCAAGATATGAATCTGAAGTGCTTGCCAAGATGATTTAATTAAAAAAAAATCTCTTGTTTAGTAAATATATTTGTTATTAAAATAGATTTGTAATTTAAATATTTTTAATAAGTAGCCCAAAAATAAAGTTTAATAATATTACATCAAAAAACACTTCCATACAAACTTCCAACTCCTATTTCGCCCGCTTATAGTTAGAATTTTTACAATTGTATTTACTATATTTTTACCAGTAGTCAATAAATAAAGTTTTATATTTCTAACATCAAAAACGACAGAATGCCATATAAACTTGCAACCTCGATTCCCATCCCTTAGAGTTAGAATTTTCACAAGCACTGAATTTGGTATTTACTATTTTTTTATCAATAACCTAGAAAATTTTAATTAAAATTTTATGTTTGTAACTTTAATATTGACGGACTTTAATACAAACTTCCAACCCCTATTTCACACCTTCGGGGTTGAATTTCCAAAAATCTTTTCTTAGTAAGTACTAAATACTGACCAAAAATCATCCAAGTTCAACAGTTTACGCTCGGCGATGATTATTCAGTCAGTCAGTGAATCAGGACAAGCTGTTTTATATATATAGAAGATTTTAGTACAGCTAATTTCTGTATAAATTGTGCTGTATATATACTTCAGGGTCGTATAATAAAATTTTATTATTTCTTATACAATGCGAACTATTTTCAATCGGAACGGTCCCGTTGGAACTTGTATTGTTTCCGCGCCAGGGATAAGCAAATTAGAAGGGAATGCTTTGTAAATTGAACTCCTTTTGATAGCACTCGCTTCATTTTCTATATTATTCTCTTTGTTAACTTATAATTGTGTATTTAAATATGAATTTATTCCACAAATAAACGACATTTTTTGAAATATTTCTATATTACTTGTTGAGCATAAGGGTTAGATGTACTATACATGTTTGTTTATATTTAAGATGAAATATTTGACTGTTGATCTTTCCTAGCATACCTCAGAAAAACCGAAAATAAATAACCAATAGAAATATAGAAGAAGTGAAGTGTTTTTAGATTTATATATATGTGAAAAGAAGAAGACCAGATTTCCGCGTTACATTAAAATGTAATTAGAGACTGAACGCCCAATTCCTTAAATTTGTATTATTAGAAATAATACATTCAAAAATATCTTTAAACATTTATGCTCTATTCAAATAAAATGCAACTTAAATAGTATATTGGTTTTATATAGTTTAGTCAAATACGTATTCCGAAGTTAGGCAAATAAGATCTATCCCTTATTTGCCTCATTGGCTACGTCAGCTACAAACTCCGTAGCAGTTTAGCAGTTTACGTAGCGCTTACGTAGCGATACATTAGTGCTACGCTTGGTTTGTTGTTCTAGAGACTTACTGTTCAGGTACGTTCAGTTTAGTTCAATATGCAGACAGGATTTGTCTGATATAACGCTTCTGATTTAAATCAAAGTTTTTGTTTTTTTTTTTTAATATAAAATGTTAACAATAATTGTTGACAAAAACGATTGTTCAATATGACGGTGAATAAAAATGCGTTCTCAGAGAAAATTGTGTGAAGAATTAATCATACTCATTCATCATTATCTTAGAAACGCAGCACTTATTTATCTTATACAAACAGGGAAGAAAAAAAGTGTAATAATGCCAAAAACCACTTTAGTACACGTTTTTGTATATTTATTTTACATTATCAGGCTTTATTATGATGTATTTATGTTTCCAAAACAAGTGTGTTACTATTCAAAATATTAATATGTATTATACAATAGAAGAAAAGATTTTGTATCATATTTTTTATAAAACTGTCAAATAAAATTGTAAATTTATGCTTTATAATTGAAACAAAAAACGAGATAATACTGTTGCGAAGTAGGGCGAGTGGATACGTGGTTAGTAGTAAATAAGGGACGCTTAATACACTACGAACACAGGATTAACATCTAAACACTTAATGTTGTACATTTGAGTACACTAAATACGAACTAAGTCCATCCACTTAAGTTTATCCCAATGAATATTTGGAGCTTTTTAGTGATTTCATACAATTAAATTGTTAATTTGGATTACATAAATGGTTTTCTTAACTTGAATAATGCCATAAATGAGAAGATTTATATATCCATACTATACTAATATTATAATAATGTGAAGTTACTGCGTATCTGTGACTTGATCCCGGCTAAACCAAGAGGTTTGGTTTGGTTTGGTGTAATCAATTGTTATGAATATAGGCTACTTTTTTCTCCAATTTTTTTTAGATTTTCCAGGAATATAATTGTTTAACAATAAGGCCACCGAAGATACGAAACCAATACAGTTCATATAGTAAAAAAATATACAGTTCATATATAAAAAAGTGAAACCCATTTATTTATGTACTTATAAAATTTAGACTAATTTGCATAGAATGTTGAATATAGGTGCGATTAGACTATGTATGACCTTTAGAGAGGATATTTTGAAAATCTTATAAGAACGGGAAAGAATGAGATTTTACGTTTCCCGGTCAGAACTACGAATCATAGGTAAAGTAGTTGGCCCCAACGTATTATAATGCAATATTTAGTTTTTATAAAACAAAAAAGTGTTTAACTTACGGTGGAAGTAGACTTAGGTTTGCTATGGCTGGCTTTGCTAGCTTTAGGACGAGCTGGCGGTGTCGGTGGTGCGGGTGGTGTGCGTGGCGGGCTATTCTCACCTGTACTGATTCCATTTTTGTCCGAACCGTTACTGGACTGTAATGAAAATAAAATAAAAAAAAAGGAAGGTTATTAATGCGCAATTAATAGTAAATTTGATTCCCATTTTCAGTTGTCCGTTCTTACAAGACAAAGTTCCGCAGATTAAGAATGTATTAAATTCGGGTGGAAAGAGAAGAACGGAGAGTCCTGACACTAAGTTGTCTCTATTTACCTTGGTAAAGAAAAGGTACAATACATTTTATATTAGTATTTATTTTAGTATTAAAACGAATTATAATGCGTTAAAGAATCCTAAACGAAATTGTTAACAACAATTGGCTAGAACTCTTTTTAAAAAAACATACAAATAAATTCTCATGTTTGTTCATTTAAAGTGAAATAAGTTAGGCGCCGAAACCGAGACCTCTCCAGGCTTCTCAAATCACTAAAGGTACTCGGGCTAACAAAGAAGCGTTTCTCAAAGCAATATAAAACTTAAATCGCTTTTCCTTATTAAAACTCCGAGAGAAAACATTCTCCGTTGATTTGCCTGAGCGATGTTTGTACTTTGTTCGTTCCACCGAAATGAATTGTTGGGGAACAGGACCGTCATTATTTCTAATTTTTTCGTCAAAAACCTGTAATGGCGGCGTGAAATTAAAAGAGAGCATCGCGGATTTGGGCTAATTGGTTAATTATTAATAGGGACGTCCGGTGGCGAATTTTACACGCGGTCGGTTGGAAGGCTGCCAGCGCGTAATAAAATGTGTGATTTAATATATATCGTCACTGGGATTTATATAAGGAAAATATTTTGTGTTTCGTCATTAGTTACTTAATAATAATTTATTTCCGACATATTGCTGGCAATAGACGTGTTAACTATATATAGGAGCCTCGCAAAACATTATTGAAATATATGTTTTCAAAATAAGAACTATTCAACTAAGTACTTTATATTTTACCTTACAGGAAAGGGCCGTAGCCGTAAGGCGGAATTAAGAAACCTAAATTAATTTCGATAACACTGAAAAAATTTTGTTATTTTTAAATATAGTAAGGTATCCAAGTAAGGTATAAATAAGCATTGTACAGCTACATAAACATTCTGAAGAAAATATATGATAAAATTTATGAATGAATATATAAATAATATTAACAAATATATATGTCTACGGATATAGACTTACATCGGAATTAGTGGAGTTTGTTCTGCTTGGTGACGAAGGAGAAGTGACACGAGACGTGTTCGAGTCACGCTCAGTGTTGCTTCCATTCGTGTCGGCGGTGTTCGTTGGTTCTAAAGAAATTAAATATTAAAATGTAATAAATGTACATACAAACAATTTACAGACACAAACAATTTTTTTTATATTATTAGCGACCCGCTCGCGGCTTCGACTGCGCAAACAACGTGAATAATAGCGATTTCGTTTATAGGCTCGCCCGCGTTCTCACTTAAATCGCAAACTTTGTCCAATTAATATTGTTGAATTATGAAATAATATTGTGTCATTGTGTGTGGAAAACTTATAATTATTTCCTTAAATATGTAGTAAAATTACAAAATGAATAAGTAAAACAATATATATTAAAGGTATATAAATAACGAAATATATTTACAGCGAATTTAATTTGTGATTGAAATGTTACCTGACTAACCTAAACAGAAAAATAAGAACTTTACATTTAAATAATTCACAAGTCTAAAAATGAGTGTTAGTATTGTAAAAATCACCATCGATCTAATCACACACACTCGGAGTGCTCAAGAACGCACCAGTTCTATTGCACACACACTCAGGGTACTCAAAGACGCACCAGCACCAGTACTTACACCCGCTCAACGTACTCTAGTAACTATTTTTATGATGAAAATATTCATTTCATATCCTATGTGCGTGGCTATCAAACTTTCATGACAAATGTCCTATTAACAGCGCTTCAATTTTTTTACACAAATATGGCAATTGAAATGGTAAACGAAATTAATGCAACATTTGTTCAGAATTACTGAGATTAATAAAAATAAAAAAGTGTTTACTTGGTTCTGCAGGAGGTTGATGATGATTCTCTGTGTGTCTGCGTAACGATCTCGCATCACAATACGATTTGCCGCATCCATCCGCTTTACATTCGTACGGTTTTTTATTTCGGTGCGTCAACATATGACCATTCCTATGAAAAGAGATATATAAAGTAAGAGATGAGAATAAAACTAATCCAGCATAAATTATTTATTGTATATTTATTTGTTACTGATGTCAATATGTGGAATTAATAGTTGACATTTACTCGGGAGGCTAATCATATTTGTGAACTTGTAAAATTATGTTGTAAAAGAGCTACTATTGAATTTTCGCCGGAACTTCTTAGCAAAACTGCCTTCTGACTACTGACAGACAATACTGACTAAAAAATAATGTTAGTAATATTTCTCATATTCTACTCTTATAAACCGGAAAACGGCACCAAAATCACCGTCAAACTATCCATACTCTCCGAAATACATAGTCATAGTCGTCAGTTGTCAAATCTCATAACTGTTGGTTCATTAGTCCTGCAAATATTGCCAGCATATATCTCAATAAAAGAGTGATAACAAAAGATTTTTAATCACCATCCATCTGTAGTTAATATAACCCAGTTACAATTCCCAAATAGGTCACCAGATAACAAGGCCACTTTGCGTCGAGTCGATACGCGCATTTTGAACGTTCATTAATATTCATGGGGCGTTCGTTGCTTGCTACGATTAAAGGGACGAGCGTCGGTGAACAATGACTTAGCGGGGATATGGACACTCCTTTATGTTTAATACCAGTACACTTATAGCTCGATAACCCCTTACAACATGCATATCTCTAGAATAAATTAATATTGTTACTTTATTTACAGTACAGGTCTAGTCTAGTGTGCAGTGCAAAGCATTATTAAAAATTGTTATTTAGTATTGGAAAAGTGCATGTATTCAGTTGAGCGGTTCTCGCTGGCCTTACCCGCATTAGACAAGTTTCTTTTACAGAACTTGTTCTTGTACAGGCACAACTTTGCGGCAATCATATTATAGGTGAAACAAGACTCGTTCAATGGGAAAGGAATAAAATATAAAAAACAGAGGCAGATTTAGGAAAGAGTAGTAAATGCTACGATACTTTCCTAATATATTAATAATAAATTACTTAATAGGCTGAAATATTTCCATGCATTTTCATTTATTTACCTGTTAGTATTTTTTTTATTAGTAATCATTTTATTATGAGGTAAGTAAGGCGTTACTCACAGATGGTCTTGCCTCTTGAATGCCTTAGTGCAAGTTATGCAAACGTATTTGCGTTCATCGCTGTGTGTCAGCTTGTGCTTCGCCAGAGCTGACGCGTTTCCAAACACCTTGTTGCATACCTGGGATCAAAATATTTATTTATAAATATTAGTAACAGTACAGTAATAAATTATATATGATATTTTGAACAAAATTTTTAATGGACCACTTATTTTCTCATAAACGTGAATTCTTAAATGGATTTATGCCTATTCTAGATAAATGCAACATTTCTATCAAATGCATTGGAATTGTATCTCGATCTCAGGAACTAGGCCAAATTACCACCAAGTGGTAAATACGCTGTACTATGTAGAGCTTTTTACATTAGCTTTTTATTTTCATAGTAAAATAGAATATAAAACAGCTATAAAGAAAAACTTTGGACTTTTTACGAATATCATGTTTTTATTAAATGGCAGGTACATTAAGAAGGTAATAAGTTTTCTTTCACATAGTAAAATTTTCAACTACAAGAATTTTAATTAAAGTATTTTTAAAGGAATACTTTTCTTCATTAAAATATTGCCGGATTTTTAAAAGTAACACGAAAACATACATTGAGTCCGTAGCAATATATTTTGGGGCTCATCATTAATTAAATCATATAGATCGATCGATCATACCAAAATATATACTCGTATAAGCCCTTCAAAACCCCTTATCTGTTAGAATTATACTTAACATAAAAATATGTATATTATTAAGCCAATTTGTAAAACCTTACATTATCTGCACCAGAGTATTTATCAATTTATTTATAACTTGTTACCCGATCGTGACTTCACTTACGTTAACTACACTACTATAAGTACCTATTTAGTTTTTTCACCCGCCCGCGTTTCACTTAAACCCAGACACTTTGCTTAAATTCATAATTTAAATGGTAGTAACTTTTTTATTTATGAACCGGTTGAAATTAAATAATCACTAAATGTTAAGGGAAGTATACAAAAATACAATAGGCAAAATTGCATTTAAATCAGTTAAGCCGTTTCTGAGATTAGTGTGCACAAACGCCTAAACACACAAACAGAAAACAAAATAAATAATCATGATCGTTTTGATCTATTACATTAATAAATGCCCCAATCATATTTTTTTTCGTATATCTTTTATGTACACGTATCAGTTTGATCAGTTACATTTCTATTAAGTGAATGGATTAGAATAGAAATATAAGTTTAAAACGTTTAAAAAAACTTAGAGAAAGAACTTCAATAAGTATTTTTTAGATTAAATTTCGCACGAATGGTAAAAGTGTGATATACGATATAGACGAAGTAAACAATATCGGTGTGACACCAATACAATATATTCCGACCCGTCGCCATTGTCTTCAGTATTATTATGGAACATTTGAATATTTTACTGCAACCCAAGAGTTTTGGTAACGCGGTGTTGCCCGTAGGAAAACATTTCTTGGCATCACTCCTTTCTTGTTATACCCTTTTAGTGCGGCTATTGGCGTATTTACTGAAAGGGTTTATTGTCAATTTTTTATGTAATTTTACGGAATGTTTTTATAATATTTGTAGCTTTTGTTACGTGTTACGGGACGACAATAATACGTTTGTGTTCTTAAAGCATTCAGTTGTTATAGTCTATAAATATAATAGTATATATCGGTCTTTTTTTTTCTAATCCATAATATTTTCTATACGAAAAAATAAAAATCTTAGTCCATGTATATCTTATATTACGCACAAAATAAGTCCCTCCGCCACAATAGAGTTTTCCTATGGGACATGAGTTAGCCCTAAAAATCGCTCGCCCCTTCAATGAATACCCATCGAATATAATAGACATATAAAAATATGTAATGGCTTCCCGTCGCAGGGTCCGTTAAGTTATCTCACGGACAGATCGTTTATGTAAGGTTTATATCATAGGCTTTTATTGGAAAATAAAGTGAAATGACGACTTGTGCTTCATGTTTGTACATATGTAGCAACGCTTATAAGAGACTGACAATAAATATATAGTTTTCTTTCAGATTTTATGATATTATCTTTAATATTTCATTTATATTTAGTTAAAAAATAACTTGAATATTTAACAAGCGAAGGAAGTCTAGCATCCATTTTAAATAACTGCTCATTAAGAGGCATTGTGTAGAATGGTAGCAAGAGTCCAAGCTACCCACCTTTGTACCTATATGATCAGACCAGAGAAAGAACCAACAACTAAAATATTTAATCACACGTCCCAAATGCGCCATTGCGTCGGAGCTATGAAATGCTAAATACGTTTTTGCAAAAACAGATAAATAATAGTCATTCTACATTTACTGTTTGTTACATAAAGAAAATGCTAAAAATTAAATATGTAATACAAATAAAATATAATGGGGTTTTATTTTTCAAAATATGTACCTAATTTAGTCATAGCTTTATAATTTCACCCAGAACAATTTAAAGTTTCATTTATGATTCTATTCAATACATATATATTTGAAAAATGTATTACAAAATTAAATATATATTTAAAAAAAAATGCTTTAACTTGCTTTACTTCACTATGCAGTATATTTAAATTATATTTGAATTATGTCAGTTCCCAGCGCAGTCGTTCACTTGGACAGTGTGGAACATACAAATCATTGTATTATCGTTATATACTTACGTAACGATTGTATTTAACGTCACTGTATCTACTTTGGACTCCCATATATATATATATATTTTAAACAAGTGTGAAATTTTTTATACTAAAAGTTTATATGAAAAAAGAGTGCAGAAATATATTTTTTATAACAATACATTAATTTAATAAAATATATATATAACGCACACTGCCATGCGTTGTACGCTTGTTTAAAGTGACATATGTATACAAACATATGCTGCTAAGCCAATGCATATTTTACGGGTCAATGGAATTACTAATTGATATTATTATAAATAAAACAGATGTCGTACCTTGTCTAAGAGACCAGGAAAACGATTATTTGTCATTTATAAAGCACACTCAATGAAAGCAGGTTTTGAATTACACTTTAAAACCCGCTAATGGGGCATACAGAGCATAATAATTCCTCTAAGCTTTTATTTTACTTGAATAATATATTTTAAAATACTTCAAATGATATTCTTAGCACACATAATGGCACAAAGAAAGCTTTAATAAAAATATGATAAACAAATCAAAATATTAAGAATATATAAATCAAAATATGTATGTATGCAATATATATATATATATTTATTTATTAAATGCAGTGTTAGATTTCATACTTTCCAATAGAATTTGGTTTCCATCCAGTTTGATGCTATTTTATTTCATAAAGCTCGACCTAATTCACGGGCCGTGACCCACATCAAAAATGCACGCAAAACCGGGTCGTGCGTCTTCTTACTACAATTTTTCACTTGACATTGTTTTATAAGAACGTTTTTCGTTCGTTCTTTACATTTCGTTCGTTTCTATCGTTTTGTAATATCTTGGATTTTGTAATGTTATTAGAATTCATTTGAAAATAAATAAAAGAGCCATTTTTCAGTAAAGAAGTTAAAATATGTTAAATGCTTCTTATATATTCTATAAGTTATATACATATAATAATGTTGTTGTTCTTTATGTGTTGGGTTTAATTTACTTTGCCAATGTCACGTAAAATTGAGAAGTCACGATGAAGACTGATTATTTCAATTTTACAAAAGTACACGTAAAAAGCTACATTAACGGTTTAAAAATAGAAGGTCATATTATTTAAGCTAGCATCTGACCACCACCAATATCAACTCAACTTAATAACTGTCGATTTTCTGACATATAATAAAATATTAAATTTTTGACAAGAAATATTTGAGAGAGAAAACGTTGTAAAAAAACAGTGACAAGATATAAGTTAAAATATTCATAGATATATTATTATTTCAGCTAAAACCAATACTCGGAAACAGGTAGCAAGGGCTCCGGCATATCCGTCATAACAAATAAAGTGTCGGGATTTGAAGATCAAAACATCCATTTGCTCGTGACGCAATTTCCGTGGAAATATGAGACGGAGTGGGATCATCTCGACATCCAGTCTAAGCCTGGGGACCATGCGATGCTCACGCATCAAATACCCAATAACAATTTACAGTATATTACAAAGTTAGTAAAATATACATTTCTTTTTTCAGCTTTACATTTTTTCCCGCATAGATAGAACATAGTGTGAAGACACTCTGTTCTCCATTTATCGAAATAGAGACATTGCATGTTGAGTGGCGGAAATCAACGCCGTGTTTTGGACTTGGATACTGGTTTATATCCGCCCTGGAGCGGAGAAATTACATTATTTAAATAAAATAATTCATCCAAATGGGAGCCTAGCCCACAACCAATCGCGTTTATAGTCAGACGCTGTCCCACTGCGCCACGATGGCCCCACCATGTAAAATATACATACACCGTGTAAAATAGACATTCATATTCATATGACGTATGACGAAATTCGTAGGCATAGAAAAAGTGGATTTCATATGAACTAGCGTCTTCCTTTATGAATGTAATGATTATAATGTGATGTATTTTTAGTAAGCGAGTGTTAACCAAGGGAATTAATTAATTGACCTTATCGAGGTTATCGAAATTCAGATATTAAATTCTCAAAAGGTATGAGGCGTTTAGGGCTTCCTCCCTGAACATCTTATTACATATATTTTATAAGTACATATACATATCTAAACAGCAATTTATGCGATGTAAGAGCATTTTGTATATATGAGGCTTGTTAAAATCAATTAATAATTTAAATAAATCAGAATCTACATATATATATATATATATATCGGTAATATTATTCAAACTTTTAGATGATTTTCATGCTTATATAAAAAGGGAAAAGAAATACCACTAAATGCACTATATTTTTCTCTACTTCATAACGGGCGGGAAGCGCCTGCTTGGGCTACACAAAGTATCGTGGCTAAATATAGATGTAGTGCCTCTGTATCAATGGAAAGTATAGAACAAAATAATTATATTTATTCCTGATTTTTGATGAAAACAAACATTGTAATAACAGAAAAAAAATTTTTATGAATTCAACACTTGAAGTCTCACGTCTTTTGAAGAGTATGACATTCACTCGTAAATCAACATCTAGCGCCGGCCGACGGACGTGTCAACAATGCAAATGAGCCATGGCTCATGGCTTGGATTAGCGCTGAGCTATCGAGACAATACTGACAGTTTCACCATGACAGGAAAATTCTTAAGAGCCACGGTATTTTACTTTAAAAGTGATTTATACAAAAAAAATCTTCGTTTGAATTCAAATATAGTAGGTGAATTTCAAATTTTAAGCTTCCTAAAATCAATATTATGTTTTGTGTATTTATACTTGAAACAAGCGCCGCTTTAGCTCTATAAAGATTTTGACCGACCCCGTGCAGGTATATTGCAAATAGAATACCGTAATCGTTTTTATCATAGAATATTTAATATAAACAAAATAATACCCAAGTACATAAATCGAATAACGCGCCCTTGACGTAATCTCTCGATGTTTTCTCTTTTCGTTTTTCTGATCGCGGCGGCTTTGCTTTTCGTGAATTGAATTGAAAATGGGATGAGTGCCTTTTGTTTATGGATTCTGTTTCAACAAAAAATATTTCATTACACATCTGCGAGTCATATAAACTTTAAATCTTTCAAATTGATAAACAAAATTACACAATTAGCCTGATAGAACTAAATTTGCATGTAAATTATTGAAATGAGGGTTTGTATGATATTGTTATATTAAATTTGCAAATTAATTCGTCTAGTGCGATTGAATTGCTTTTTATTTTTTACATACTGGTACATCTTTCTCTTTCATTGTCTCTCATAAAATAAACCAAGATAAGTAAATTACTGTTTCACTGTCGTTCTCCTTCCAACGCGTATAAGAGGAAGAGCTTTCGCAACATAATTGTGAAGCATTCATCGACCGAAAATTATGTTTTTAGGCTGTATTGGATATATATATACCTAAGCATACCATAACGACCATTACTGCATTATGATATTATTTTTAATTAATTCATCATTTTTAATAATGATGAATGCATTTATATTATTATATTAAATTTATATAGAACTTTTGAAACCCTAGGCAAACTCATTTGTCAAAGTTTCACAATATCTGATAAACATACTTACATCTAACAGGAATGATTTACTTCATTTTCCTCACCTCGTTTATATTTGGCCGCTAATATGAATATGACAACAGATTAAATATATAGTTAGTATGTATGTACGTAATATTAATATCGTATTTGATATTTTTGTACTTCATAAGAAATACTAGTAAAATCGATGTTATTTTCTAAAATATCAGTAAACAATAGTGGGCACTCCGTCCCTGTTTTAAAACAAATATTTTCTCGTACATCGACTGTAAGTCGACAGAGAGTCCTCTACCATCCCATTCATGTACTTACACAATTTTATTTTGAAAAACATTTTTGAAACTTGTGTTTTGCATGAAAATACGGTTTCACTGAACTGTACAAAATTTTCTAGTTGCAATAGTTTTAATTACAACAGTGTTGTTAGATTTTTTGTTTTTAAAAAGTATATCACACGTTTTTGAATTAGTTTGACATAATAATAATTAATATAAATAAACACTTCGTTTTTTAATGGTCAAGGTAAACTTAGTTCATTTTTAAATATAAATATAATATTACAATTATTTTTGTTCTAATTATATTAACCTTGTAGAAAATAGAAGTACATTTAATTAATTAGCTCATTAAAGTTTGTTATTGCATTGCAAAGGGTGCATCAAATGTAAAGCCTTAAAGATTTTCAGTCTACGTATGTTTTCAAGCTCTAACAGAACTGAAACTGTAAATATTTAATGTTGAATTTAATTTGCAACAAATAGACATTTATTAATGTCTATCTGCCTGCGATAATTATGTGTTCACACAAATATTTAATTTTAAAATATAGGCGTTTGCAGTTTATTTAATCGCGAAAACAGTCAAATAAAGTCTTGCAAAGTGAATCATCACAAATAAAAAACAATTGTCTTTGGTTTTCGTATGTTCAAAAATGTATTAAATTAATGATAATAAAAATATATTTATGCTTTTACCGGCATTACATTTAAGTCCAGTCGATTGGAATTATGAAATTTGTTTAAATGAATTCGTTTTTTTCTTTTTTGAAACTAACACACAACAAACGTTTTGTCAGTTTTCAATTTTATTTGTTAAATATTAAAAAAAATAATATAATAAATAATTAATAATTTTAATATTGCGAAAAGTTCAATTATGTATCTATTTCGTAGCTATCAGAGCGTGTAGATATTGCTCTGAGTTGTCTTATTGCATCTCACGTTTCCATAGGCTATGGTTAGCTCTGGCAGATGCTTGCTAATTGGATGACGTCCGATCCGTCCGTCGGTGTTAAATTAAAACCCATTGATATAATTCCATGGACTTTTACTGACTTGTCGAGTATCTGCCATACTCCCGTTCCGTATTCAATTAATAACGTTGAAAAAGCCATTTTGTTTTACATTTGATTCGTTTTTATTATGGATTAAAATAGAAAATTAGGTACATTATAGCAGTGTATTATAGGAAAAGTACGATGATTCTAGAATGTATAGTGGTTTTTGTCTTCTTATATTTTCCCGATTGTCTTCTACCTAGGATTTGAATATGCAATTCATACGTAGGTATCTAGTATTTGTGAGACGCTCCTTTGTCGCCGTAAATACTATAGTATTTGTTCCATTTATATAATAGCTTAAAGTTAAGTAGTTAGTATAAGCATAAAAATATTGAAATAACTCTACCGTGAGTATTAATTCATAGAATTGTGGAATGCTTTCAAACACGCTGTGTACAACAATGCAATTATTTGCATTTTGCGTTTTTTCTCAGAGTCGGGCTGCGATTTCACCTCCTATTTTTGTCCCTGAATGTCAGCCATTTGTCCGCCGCGTCGCCTTTGTCTCTTTTCGCCATAGATTTTATTTTTTATTTATATTTGTGCTATGTTATGTATTGAATGTGTAACATTAAATTTACAAAAACGTTGTTTGCGAGATTTTCTATTTAAAATAACGTAAGAGTACAATTTGTTTATAGCGTACTGCTTACATATAAATATTGTTTATGTACAAGGAAATATATAGTAATTTATATTATGTAATAACTTCTTAATTTCAGAGTTGTATGTGTATGATTTTAGAATGTAAAAAAAAAATACAGTTTTACACTTTCTTTCGTTAAACGGGAGACAGGCAAAGGGAACCTAGTATCAAGACTCTACATGCTCTCTTCGCCACAATTTGACACATTCAATGAGTGAGTGAACTCGATGCGTTTTGTATCAAAGAAATGAAAATAATTTAAATAAAATAAATTTAAATAATCCGAATGGGGATTGAATCACAATCCCGTTGACAATCAAATGTTGTTCCACTGTGCCACGATAGCCTCATAATATATAGAAATTTTATTAACTAATATATGATGAATATGTGAAAGACAATGGATAAATAAATATACAGTACTACAAAATATCAACTTGTATTATTTTTTTATGAATGTTTTGTTTTTATGAACCTTTTTATACCTTTTATTTCGTCCGACCTGAATGCCAGTCGTTTGTCAACTGCGTCGTGGCCTTTGTCTCTTTTTCCTAAGATTTTATCGTTTAAAGTAAAAGGCAATTATTTTTATTTACTTAATGTAATGAAAAGAAGATGTAATTTGTGTAATAGGAAGGATAAGTCTTGGCAATTAAGTATCAACACTTATTTATAGTATAAACGATTATTATATAGTTATTCAGTAAAACTATTTAAATGAGTTTCAACTTTTGTTATTAATAACATTTTTAAGTATTTTTACGGAGAGGTTTTTCTTTTTAGTTGTATAGATATTTAAAACTGTAATTATAATTTCATTAATTAATTTCACAAAACAGAAAACGACATATTGAATGGACATATGGAATAATAATTTAATGCCCACCAAAATGTATACTATACATCAGATGTAATTAGATGTACATCAGATGTATTTTTTTATAAAACTTCCAATATATATATATATATTATGAAATTATTTCATTTAGTTATTATACATATATAATAGAGTACATAGTGGCGCAGTGGGATAGTGTTTGACTCTGATTGCGATTGGTTATGGGTGCGACTTCCACTCGGAGGAATGATCATTATTTAATTATTTTAATTTATCCGCTCTGGAGAACAAGCCGAAGGAAGCGCAGCATTGAGTTCCGCCACTCTACACGTAATGCTTCAAATTTGGGCGGAAAGTGGAGAACGGAGTGTCTTGACACTAAGTTGTCTCTGACCCTCTGCTATGTGGGAAAAAGCGTGAAGTTTTCATTTTGTTTTTCCGCTACGTTAATCAAATTTCTGATGGACCATATAAAAACTGCTCTTTGATTAATTTTCCAGACTTATTTTCTTTACGGGGACCGTTCATTAATCAGCCATGACAGGGCTTTTGTCTTATATTGTCTAGGTTCTATCAGGGCAGTGAAAAAGCTAATTACTTTTGATTATATTAATAAAACACACCGATGAAAATATTTAAAGGCCAAAGATAATTACATTGAAGCCTTAGAAAACAGGTGTAGGTTTTCCTCGGCGACAATCTATAAAAATAGCGTTTCAAAATCATAAGGCTCATGTTATTTAATCTGCTATTTTCCTTTTAGCAAAAAGGAATATATATCGCCGTCAAATTCACTTTAGCGAAGTGCCATCAAATGTGTCATTATTTTTATAAGAAACGTCCATTCTGGTTGTTTAACTAACCGTAGCACATTTCCTTCCTCGACATAAAACTGACCTTTTTCTTTTACGGTCACATGAACAATTGACAAAATGTAACGTGGATTTGTCGTCATAATCCAACACCTCGTAGATTAGTTTACCTTTTTAAGAAACGCCTCAGGGCGTGGATTAGGGGCTTGTGCCTCACGTGCGTTATTTCAAGCTACCACGATTTACTATTCGTTTAAGCTTTAACAAAAAAAGCGCTTCTTAAAGATAGATCCTTTCATTCGTCTTTCACTATCAAAATTTATTCGAGCTACCTTCATCAATCTCGCGTACGTCCAAACCGGAGTGACGCGTTAACAGGTGATTTCATCCCTTCAAGCTTAACGAATGGTGCGTGATAAAGCATATTTTTTCATGTTTTTATACTAGTTTTTGGGAATTCTCATTGCATTCAAATACTTAACAATCTTAAATTTCTATTCGTTCCGATGAAATAGTATTTACTACAGTTACAATTTCCACATAAAGTCAAAAAAATATGATTTGAAACAGTGTAGAGTTCAGTGCAGTTAAATTTCAATTTGAAATGAAATACCTAGGTCGTTAGACGTATCAAATTGAATACTCAATTACGGTTTCATATCAAAATTTTAAAGCTAAAGTTTACAGGCGCGTTCATTTGGAATTACCTGAAGTGGCTTGGCTGGTTGCCGAGCCCGTTTATAGGGCCACTTTAGTATACTGTAGCTTTGGACAGCGTTTTGTTATTGCCACAAAACTTACTGAACGTACTTATGCTGAAATATAATTGTATCGTTAACTGTATATGGGTCTTTATTTTTCATTATAACTTTATATTGTTCTACGTAATAGCACAAATTGTTTTAAACTGTTGCAATTTTTTAAGATTACTTTCAATTTAGGAATCTCTGTGTTCAATATATAGGTATAAGTATAATATATTATATTTCTGTTTTGTTAACATTTTTTAAAGTATTATTAACACACTAAGGAAATTAAAAAGACATATTTAGAAAACGTATAAAAATTTGAACGCAGCGGGATTTGAACCAGCGCCTCTTTAAAACCGTTCAAGTTTTCAAGAGGCGCGGGTTCAAATCCCGCTGCGTTCAAATTTTTGTACGTTTTCTAAATAAGTCTTTTTTATATTTCTGTTATAAAAATAAAAGGCCAGGTGTATAAAATCTTTTAAGATTTGTTGTTTTATAGTATATACCTAGTTTTATAAATATTTCAATACATAGTGTTCAATATATAAATTCTGAATATGAGATAGATATTTTATTAGCTGCAGATAATTCAAATTTTATTCGTCGGAAACTTGACACGATCTAGTGAGCCAGATTGTGAAAAAAACTTTTTAATTAATTCCTTATAATACCTTTAGTAATATACATATGTTGTCTCGTATTTATGGGAACATGATAAGGGTTCAACTCAAGTACAAAACTTAACATACATTTATGGTGTATGTACGTTTATGAAAAATCGAGAATCTACTATAGATTTAAAAGTGTGATTCTTTTTCAGTTTTACGCTTTTTTCCGCATAGCATTAATATATTCAGAGAAAACCTAGTGTCAAAACACTCCGTTCTGCAATTACGGGTCCGAATCCGAGTTACGTGTTGAGAGGTGAAACTCAACACTAGAACCCAATAACCATTCAGGTGAGCAGTTGTGCCCAGCGGCTGTCACACAGCGCGCCACGACGGCCTAACATATTGTGGAATTATACCTTTTGCTATGTAATTTATTCAGTTTTCTTTAAGTTTATAAGAGCGGTTGCAGTTGTATGTTACGAGCTTATCGGAAAGTATGTATAAGCGCCCAACGGCACCAAGCTGGTTTAAGGCCCACCACACAGCTCAAGCTCGGTTAGACGTCAATGTGCCTTTATTTATCAACACATATATTTAGCATATACGGTGAGCAAATATTGCAACAATTTATTAAGTTTATGCGCATTTTTGTTAGCGTAAAGAAACAGCTCAGAGGTTATTAATGATAAGTGAAGTATAGGTAAATAAATATGCACACGTTGTTTAATTTTAAATTATAATAAATGCAAACATAATAATAAAAATGGCATCAAAACAATAATAAAAACAAAAACACTAAAGAAAAATATATTTATATTGACTGCTCGTGACTTGTGAATATTTCACTTAATAGAAAAGTGTATAATAGAATATAATTAAATGCGAAAGCAATTTTATAAACGTTACAGAAGTTGAATGGATCGTGATTGAGAGAGATTAAATCTTTATGAAGCTAGGAACAGATACACATAGGTGACAAATGTTTGTTTGTGTGAAAATAAAGTGGTAAAGTTTTGCGACGCACTAGTACAAGTAAAAATATTAGTATTATTTTGCATTATCATATATATCGCTACAATTTCTTGTGATAAGGCGTCATCCATGGATCATGCAAGACCACTGCTAATTTTGGTAGTCTGTGATCCTTTATCGAAAAATAAGAATTCCATCAAGTTTAATCTAATATATCTTTTAAAGTGAAACAGAAAAATAAACAAAAGATGTGTTAGTCTGAATATTTTTTCTTTTAAGCTCAATTTGATGCATTTTTTAAACACAGAAAGTTGTAATAATCGCCTGCTTGCCAGCCCTATTTTGAATATACCGTATCGTATGTATACCGTGTAGTAAACGTCGCCTATAATGACAAACGTTGGCAGGTTTTCAAAGCAATATTTATTTTCTTTAGTTAATAATGATAACTGCATATATATATATATATATATATATATATATATATATATATATAATATTATATATATATATATATACATGTAATATCAGATAATATATGATATATATGTATATTTATGAAATTTCCATGCAACATTTAATATTTTATGATTTGTACCTGCAAATTAAAATAATGTGTATTTTTTTTTTATTTATACGCCTTGATATATTATACGATTCTTACGTAACATATATTTTTATTTACAACAATTATTTTAATTATTTCATTTAATAAGTTAAATAAAGTGTCAATGATAACAACAAAATAACAATGAAAACAAATTAACTTATTAACAACTATGGTTAGAAAAGTGAAAACCAATCAATAGTCAAGTAAATTGATATAGGGTGACTCGTACACACGCCTTTACAAGTTCTACAGCATTAGGCATTCGAGACGCGTTCGGAGCTTTCAGCGCCCTACTCACGAACTGTTAAATGAAATAAGAATCCGTCATAACTTGGCAGGTTAAAATGAAGATATCAACAAATTCGATTTAGCTGTATTGACATGGCGGCGGATAATTATATAAAATGAAAATTGGCTTAAAATCAATTATTCAATTGAAGTTAACATAAAGTCTTATAGTCTTATAGACTTGATGAGATGTTAACTTCAATTGAACCGAACCGAACCAACTTGTGTTGTTTTTTTTTTGCACTTAATTTAAACATTTTTTATATAAATTAAGACCTAAATATAACTTCTTCTAAAGATGCAAAATAATGTTAAGCTATAATATGTTTTATATAATCTTATTGTTTTATTTAAAGATTATTCGGACCGTTCGGTTCGTAATTGCTTGATTAATTATTAGGAAAGTGAGATGGGGTTAAAACGAGACGAGGGTCGGAGATCCACGGCGACATCAATAAGCTTTAATTGGCAAGGACCATCAAGGCTATTAGCCTGGCCAATTAGTAGTATCAGTTTAAGTCTCATTCCAACATTAAAACAACTCGGTATCTGATTATATTATGAAGCCTTTGCAAGTTATTTTGTGAGTTTGAATGATGGAATTATGGAAGAAGGAATCGACGTCGGAGGCGGAGACAAAAGGGGATATTCAATCTGTTTATATAATTTAGTAAACTTTGTGTAGATACTGTTATACAAGTATAGCTGCGAGTACTGACGGTATTAATGCTTTATAAATAGCAAACATTTGCTATGTCTGATTTTAATACCTTTATAAATATTTTATGTATTTTATATAACAAGATGTTGTATAGGCAAGTCATTAAATAAAAAATTGTAAATGCTAATATTTTTTACACAATATAGACTAAGGCCATTCTGGCGCAGTGTGAGAGCGGCTGGTTTTTCGTTTCTCCGCTCTGGTGACAAGACAAAGCGCGGCGTCGAGTTCCGCCACCCAACACGCAATGTCTCGGATTCGGACGGAGAACGGAAAGCGGAGTGTGTCTTCCACTTCCATTCCATCAATCCTATCCCCTAAATATGATATCAATTGAATTTTTTTACGCAAAAGTTTTAATTAGTAGTATATTACACCTAATAATAATCAGAAACTTATGATTGGATGTAACTGAAACCGTAGAAGCAGGAAACAAACAGTTGCAACAAATTCTAAAATTATATTTCGATATTGATTCTCACTCACTAAAGCTAGTCAGGTATAGTGAATGTGTATATATACTTCGGCGCCTGCATAGGATTAGATTCACAACCAAAGCTCTCAAACAGACTCGTTTCGAATGAGCGATGTTCGTACATTATGTCACAAATACAATTGTGATATTTACGAATAAATAAAATTGAAGTGCTTATTTTTAATATTAAAATAACCGCTATTTACTAAATGCATTTGAATATATATACACGGTACATATACCAAATCTATTCTATACAGTTTTTGTGTGTTTGTTCCAGCTAAGCTCTGGAACAGCTGGACTGATTTTGACAAAACTATCACTGGTTGATAGCTGTTTTAATAAATAGTAAGTTAGGCTACTTTTATTTAAGAATTTCACGCCAACGAAGTCGCGGTACAAAGAACTATACCAATAAGAAAATAAACTACCTATACCAAAAACTTTGATAGTAACTCCTAGCCCCGGTCCTTACTTTTGATAATTTGACCTAAAAACACAGTTTTTCGCTCCATTATCCCTTTCAATGTTAGAATCTGCTGAGACATTTCCGGTTTTCTTTTAGATCGCTTCTGTTTATCATTTCGTAATATAATTTATGATTGTCACGCTGTGCGCAAATAGTAGCTTATTATTTATAAAAGTAATTCCGGTTTCATAAAGAGAGGACACACAGTATACCATGCGAAAAAAACATTTAATTAAAACAGTTGGATTTTTATCATTTTATAGTGTTATCACACACTTAGGAAATTGAAAAACATATTTCTAGAAAACATATAATAATTATAACGCAAAAATTTGGACACTTTCCAAATCGCATTAAGTAACAAGTCCATCTTGGCGCAGTGGGACAGCGTCTCATTGTAATTATGATTAGTTGTGGGTTCGATTCCCACTCGTAACAATGATCATAATTTAACTATTTTAATTTCTCCGCTCTGGTCAATAAGACAAACTGCGGCGTTGAGGGCCGCCACGGTACGGCCAACGGTGTGTCTTACCACTAGACTACCATGCTAGGAAATGCCGGAAATAATCCGTGCAGCTAAACTAAGCTAGCCCAAAATAATTAAAAAAGTAATTAAGATTTCTGTAAAACATTGACAGCAAACGAACACAGATTGTCACAGTTTTAAAATTGGTTTCGGTGAACTTTCAATACAGTGTACAAAAAAAATGTACAAAGTTTCCTTTTGATATTACATAATATGCTTCGCATTTTCTAACATAGACGTACATATCTTCTAAATAATCAGTTTTAGTATGAGGTTTCTTGTATATGTGGGGTTTATACATCGTCAAAAGACAAATAAAGGCAGTCGCCTCGGTCCATCGGTCGTTATGGGGTGGAAACTATCTGGAACACTGATACTATCCTCCTTGCTTTGATATAACTTCTCTATATTGACTAACCAAATAGAGGTCTTATTCAACCCAAACATACGAACTGTAAAAATGCACGTTAAAAGCTGACTGTGTATTTTGCCGATGAATTTTATTTCAGTCTTATTTTTGCAATTTTATCGACTTAATTCTATTGGGGGAGCGTCGGGTTTTTTATTTACTTGAACGTTTTATATTTTATGAATCTTTTATTAGTCGTGATAAGAGTCGTGAACCAGTCAATACTAGGTCACATGACAATAGGCTTGTACTAAGAAGCACATCGGTAGATTTTATTAAAGAAATGCACAGTTGCCGTAAAAATACTAGTTCTATGCAGTAATTGCAAATGAAATTATTGAACATTTGCAAATATGCTTTTCACAAAGTAGACATGCCATCAAATTTAGTACTATTAATTAGTAGTAATACATGAAAGTACGTCATCAATATACAACATAAAAAAAAAATTAAATAAGTTTTTATTTACAACATTCAGTTAGATACACTATAATTGGCTTAGTTAGTAGTAAAATATACGTAACTTTAAAGCTTATATTGAGATTAAGACTCATTAGGCTATTATTTAATTACCACACCTATTAATAAAGAACTATCGTTTATATAAAAACTATACGATGTTTGATATAATAATTAATTAAGAAAGCAGTATAAGTAATTTAAAATATTTTTAATAATTAACTAGATTAACTTAGAAGACTTACTGCCTCGCGATGCCAAACTTTATAGCAGCCAGTGAAGACTTTAAGAACGACTCCAGATTTAGTATTACATAAGGAAAAAGCTTAGGGCTCCCTTGATAAGACGTTTGGCACGTGTCACTTGTTACAATATATTATATCAAATGAAACCTACTTGGCATGGTCGCCGAATTGTTTGAGCTCGAGCCAGAGAGAACCGTTCTGTAGATCGGTAAGTTAGAATAGAATGTATAATAAAAGTGCAACACAGGAAAATATGTTAAAAAGGTATACTTTAAAAATATTCATAAAATCTATATTTTGTTTATGGTTAAAAAAAATTAGAGCTCCTTATTATTTTGAAATATAAAAAAAATACTTAATTTTTTTTTAATTCAAAGAACGTGGTGTATCTTTAACAGCATTTTGTCATTATTGCCGCATGGGGTACCATTTTCTTATTAAAGCATAGAGCATCGATTACTAACTTGACACTGCTGAGGTCCTTGGCGGTTAGGCGAGGCAGGCTTCGGACGCACTTTCTTGGTTAGCGGCCGTGTGTCCAGCCCTGTGACCGCCACCGAGACGGTAGTGATGCCACTAATGCTAGACGATGAGGACCTAGTGCAATCTGAGAACAAAAACAATTGTTATAAGCATTTTACATAAACACTTTGTAAATGTGATAAACGCTATGGTAATGTGTGTAATAAATATTATATCTATTTAATATATTTTAATAAGATTATTAAATAATCTGGCTTTCTGCACCTCCATATAAATTGTGTGTATGTAAAATCTAACTGTGCAGTATTATACATTTAAAAACAGATAAAAAATAACTAAACGTCATCTTCAAACTTCAACAGCCCATTTGTGTTTAATATATTGCTAGAAATTACCTATTTGCACCGAAATATTTCCCGTTGATAGATGCCGGCTATTTATTTAAGTGCTCACTTTGTATAGCGTTACTAACGTACACATATCCGTATATACGCCACCCTGTTGTGGTAGGGACCAGTAGTTTTGCGAAGGTAAAAATTATTAGTTTATCTTTATAATCACATCATTATATGCAATATCTGCAAGTGTTTAATAGAACAAAACAAATTTCTTAATAATAAATTCTTTGATTTTCGCGATTATTACACATTTTGAAATGAAACTATTGTAACCGGATAAATCGCGTATAATTTTGGTATTCGAAAATACATTTTTAGAACCCGACGTTTCGAACACTTTACAGTAGTCCGTAGTCACAGGTAGACTGAGGTGGCACTTGTCTGTCATTTGATACAAACTATTATCTCAAACTACTGCCAACAAACTCTCAAACTCTCAAACAAACAAAAAAAGATACAGTCAGCTCATTTTGCAAGGATCCAGGGCAGTACGCGAGGCAACTATGAAATCGTTGAAAATTTCTTAATATTAAAACGATTTTCAATTGTGTCAATTTAAATTATACATTTATGCGTATATGCATATAATTGCAGCTGTTACAGGTAAGACAATCTTATTTTCTCATATTGGACTGTACAAAACTTATCTTTCATATAAAGTAATTTAATATTTTTTCGTAGTAAATTTGGAGATACTTAAAAGTCCTCCTTAAATTTCATGCTTTCAGGTTCAAGACGTTTATTTCTTGTGGGAGTATACGAGTAAATCGAGATAAGAGTAAAGAGCGCATGTAGTTAAACATTATAAGAGGGTTCCTTTAGCTCGTAGCAAGTATTACTTTCTTAGATATTTTTAGATTATAATTTTCAAAAGGTATGTAAATAGCTCAGTTGAGACGTAATTGGGTTTTCATAATGTTTTTCAAAACGTTTAAAATATTTTAACGATCTTTATGCCATGTAAATTATTTTAAAATTTCTTTGTAGGTATTTACTGTACGATATTAAGTGGATCGTGAAAATAGTCTAAAATATAATACATAAGTAAAAGTCATTGTTTTTGTATGGCAGGTGAAAATGGATACCAGATATTACTAAGTTTAATATGCATAAAAAGATATATATTGCTTAGAAGTTATATACTGTAAATCTATCTATACATATAATAAAAATGCAAGTGATCGCTGTCTGTATATGGAAGATATATGAAGAAAAATAACAGAATTGGGGGCATTTACCAATATAATAGAACCCAAAACAATAGTTTAAATTTTTTTTCTGTTTATCTGTGTGTCTGTTTGTCTGTTTGTTTGTGCATGCTAATCTTAGAAATGGCATAACCGAATTAAATACTTTTTGACTTTTGTGTTGTGGTAAGCGTCCCTTAACATTTAGTATTTATTTCATTTTAATCGTTTCATAAAAAAAAAGTTACATCCATTTGAATTATAAATTAAAGCAAACTTTATGATTTATATGAGAACGCCGGCGGGCAAAAAAATTAAATAGTTTAGTCATTAGCATTCTATGGATTCACCTATGGGTGCATATACCGTTGCAAAAAGGAGCTCGAAGCAGTCCTGGTACTTGCGTTACAAGTATAGGGTTAATATAAAAATAAAGCCCTCCCCCCCCCCCTTTAAAATGCGTTAAAGCGCTTCTCCACTGTCCGAGCTCCACTCTCGACCTAAGTCGTAAAGTAAACTCCTTAAGAGAATGTAACTTTTGCGCAATATAAGTCCATATACACTAACAAATCAATGCACCCCAATTTAATTAGTATTTAAAATGAAGTGGAAAATAATTAATGTTTTATTTACCTCTGCTGTACGTTATTTGTTGGATAAATATGCAATTCGGCGAATGGTATTTTCGTTATAAATTTCATCATAATAAAACAGAATATTAAAACAAAACTCTCGGAAATGGTGATTAACTTTATTTTGGAATTCAGCAGCTCGTTTAAAAAGTAATATTTTGCAAGTATTTGCGAATGAAATATATTTTTGAAATAGCTTTTATGATAGTAAAATACTTAAAACTCTTAAGTATTATATAAATCGGAATATGTGGCATGCACAATGCACGCTTGTTTATTTTTTTTATCTACACGTACAGACAGTACGTCTCCTACAGATTAGGTAGGTTGAACTTATGTTAGTGATAAGTCACCCCGCTCTCTATTTTGCTTCCAGTTTAGGCACTTTTTTGACGTATAGCGGTATTAAGCTCATTACAAGCTTTGTCACACCGATATATGTATATAG
The DNA here is from genome assembly GCA_038994665.1 of Podotricha telesiphe. Taxonomy (NCBI): domain Eukaryota; kingdom Metazoa; phylum Arthropoda; class Insecta; order Lepidoptera; family Nymphalidae; genus Podotricha; species Podotricha telesiphe. Next base: position 105,199 of record JAOYRR010000315.1, on the reverse strand, counting down.
TTTGAATCATCTAGACTGTTCCAGTATAGTGGAATTTCGTTGTAAAAAGAAATAATATTAGACATTTTGTTTTGAATTAAAACATCTAAGTAGGTCACTGACGAATTTTATCATACTCAGTGTTTTTAGAAAGCCAGATAATTTTTAAGTTATTTAAAATTTATTAATCAAAAGATATATTATACGCAACATATTAAATTGAAACTGTATCCGGTCCAAGGCCGCTTAGAAAGGGAAAGTTTCTACTAATTTAATTCAATTTTTTTGTGTCAACTCCTGTCAAAGCATTAATTATTTTTTACCCGCCTGCCTCTGGCATACATTTTAGAACTTTATAATAGTTTCTATTTTTTATCCGCAAGTTATTGTTCTAAGACCTATATTTTCTGTTTGCTTAGTGTTTGTTCAGTGCGTTTTCTACCAAGTATTATTAGCTTTATTATAACAATACCTTTGGCTTCGGCTGTCTGTCTGTCTAATTATCAATGTAAGAAAATATTGTAACGCTATTTAGATCCACTTTTTGCTACCTGATTCAAATAAGTCTAACCGTGTCCTTTTAGCTTTTTAGCACCTCCACCAAGTATATTCACAGTGAATCTAGTGTCAAGACAGAACTGAACTCTGCACTTTAGTTTTCTTTTTGAATTAATTTGTTATTGTGTATAGCTTCAACGTCAGGTATGTAAGCGACATATATGCACACGACTTATCTATAGATACTTCGTTGAAATATTGTACCTACTAAATGTAAGAAAATACTTTTTTTATTTGCAACAAGGAAGTATCCTAGAGCGTGTATTTGTATATGTGCGTGTGTGCATCCATGCATGCGTTCGTGTTTGCGTGTGTGAGTGAAAATGTGGAGTGGTAATTACCGGAGTTATTATATGTAATAGTTAAATTTGATGCGTTTTACGCGTTTTAGGGCAATTACATTAGATTTTATTAACTTTTATTAAATTTTACACAAATCAATGTCTGTAACCGTGTGACCTCTTGACCTGAAGGGCAGACGGCATCTTTACTTCAAATAAAATCTAGGCTTTAAATAAAGTTCTAACGTAAGATAATACAATTTATATGAAAATATATTACGTTCAGGTATTTTCTTTGTTTATAAGATTTTATAGAATATTGACGTAGAATTTAAGGCAACAATTATGTTGTAAATTACTAGACTTTACATTCATAGATCAATAAGAGGGCCGAAGTATATTATAATAATTGATTTAGATAGAAAAAAATATAAAAAAAAAAAATATAACATAATTCTAACTTGTTGGAATTTTGTTGATCTAAAGTTTTGTTCGGTTGTAAGAAAGAAAAGAACGAAGACAAACAAGACTAGACGCCATTATCAAAAAACGTAAGGCGATTAAAAAATCTAGACATATCTTACAAAACTGATAAGTATAAAATATTATTATTACATATTATTCATCGCGGCGCCGTGGGAGTGCGTATAACTGTAAACGCGATTGGTTGTGGGGACGATTCCGACTGGGAGGAATGGTCATATTTTAATTAGTTTAATTTCTCCGCTCTAATACCTAAGACAAAGGGCGGTGGTGGAGTTGAGTTTGACCACTCAAACCACAATGTCTAGATCTCGGGCGGAAAATGGATAACGGAGAGTCTTGACACTAGGTTCTCTCTGACTACACTGCTACTGCTAATTAAGAGAAAAAACGAGAAATTATGAAAAAAATTATATTCATATACAGAAAGTAAAATTTCAATAAGTGACTACAAATAACATCTCCTTCTAATATATTTTGCTAAAATAATAAATAATACTAGCATTAAAAGTATACCATTAGGCGGATGTAAACTAAAAATCCACCAAATGCCATCGAATCCATCACTTGGCTAGTGAAAAGCAGGCACTTTGTTACGGTTGCCTGCCTCCTTCCACTTGATGGGTCGTCATTTTTCGTCCATTCCATTAGCGGTCATTGGTTGGGACGAAAGTGCGGGGTAAATATATTTATGTTTACCTAATGGTATTGCATTGGCCAAACATCACAGACGGAAATTATATATTTTAATTTTACTAAAATATATATAATGAATTGTTAAAAGCTTATTGAATGAAAACTTAGTGCCATTTACGTACTCTCTTTTTAGATTTAATATGAGCTTTCTAGGATACTGATGATATTTGTTTTATTGTTACTTTATAATTTTTTTCATGTGGTATGTGAAATTGAACCTCCACTGTCCGTGTACCTCTCTCTACCTAAGCAAATTTGAAAAGATCCTACTAATGGTGTTTTTGAAATCCGGGCCTAAAAATTAGCTGTGATGGTTCTAGACACGTCCAGCTTTTAGTAGATCATATAGAGGATTCGTTGTTATACTTCTCGCTCGCTGCTATTAGTACTTTATCCTATTATTTGTATTATTAGTACTTTGAATGAATGAAAAATAGGTTTTTTATAAATTGTGTTATGTTATTTATTATTACAGTTCAGTTCGAAAATGTGGCGCTTTGAACAATGTCACTTCGCCAATGTCACGTTGTATGGAAAACATTCGAAGGAGATTGATCAATTATTTAATGATTACTTTGCATAGTTTAAGCTTATATGGAGAAGAAGTCCAGTAACTCAAATATTGAACAACAATTTTAGAAATTTAAAAATTTATAACAGCAGGTCTCGAACCCGCGTCTCTTGGAAATCTACTAAGCGCTCTGACCACTAAGCCACACGAACACATGTAATTCATATCACTGCAAAAATTACTACATATTTTACAAATACTACATATTACATATTCCATACAAAAGTGTAAATTGAGATACACGTTACTATGGAAACGTGTATTTTACGTGGCTACTACCTAATAATAATTAGATACTTATCACGAAACAATAATTGTCCGATTGTGACACAGTGGCCTAATATAGAAGCAGATTTACTCTACAATATTAATTCAATGGAAAATTGCACAGAATTATACATAATGAGGCACCGCGAGGGACCTATTCATTTAAATAATAAAGCGATTTTGTAACTATATTTTCGATATGGACTTCAAATTTTGATAAACGCTCTGTGAAGTTAATAACGTTAATAATTTTCAACGTCATTAATTTTAAGCCCATAGAATCCAAAAGCTTAAACTGTTGGTATATTTGAATTATAATAATTATATTCCATTAAGGACAGTCATTCATATTATCAAGTTTAGGCTTCTTCGTGACATTGTCCGTTATTCTCTATCATTTAAAATATGTATGAACGGAATTTACGTACATATAAAAAACAGTAGTTTTTTGGGACCTGTTTGCGGCTTCGCCTGCGTAAAGTACACGACTTAATTATTATTTCGCCCCCCGCGCTATCACCTAAATCACTAACATTGCTTAAATTTATTATTTAAATGGTCGTAACTGGTCAACCGGTTGAAACTAAATAAACACTAAATGTTAAGGGGCGTATACCAAAATACAATTGTCAAAACTGCATTTATATTTATTAACCATTTTTGACATTAGCGTGTACAAAGGCATAGACTAACAGAAAAGAAAATGAAAAATAATTGTTTTGTGTTCTAATATATTATAAATGCCCCCAATACTTTTTTTTTCATATATATTCCATTTACAGAAATCGATTAGTTACAGTTTAATTATATGTGTAGATTTTATTATATGTAAAGATTATCCCTGACTTCTATCTATAGATAGTCCCCTACAAGCAATTAGGCTAATGGATACAATACAGTTATTACTTTTTAACTTTGAATGTGTAATGTTTTTAATATTACAAAATAAATCAAAAATATATATTTATTCTTAGAATTCAAATATGCTAACAGTTTGACAATTATAGTTTTGTCTAATTATGCCAGATACACTATATATATAATATCAAACAATGTCAGTAATGTATCTTTATATGTCAATATTTTTAAAACAAATGCATTCTACTTAGACAAAGGCGAAGCTACTAGCTAACTACAAACATCTAACAATATGTCCATTATATACACATCGCATGCATGATGGCGATTAATCTGAAATAATTATATTACACCGATGAAATGATATGCCTCGATGCACAGACAGAGGGCTTGAATGACGAGGCTCAGGGCGGAATTATTACGTACATATATATACGAGTGTACACACGAGCAACAGTAATTAAAGCTTAACTGTGTACTTTGAATTTAAAATGAAATATTGGAACGCCATTTCAATAACAGTGTATTAAAGTGTAAGGAACATTTTAATAGTTTTATGTACCTATACATTTATAGTAAATATGTGGGAAAAAGCGTGAGGCTTAAAATATTTGTAAGAATATAAAATATGTAATATAAAATCTCTTTTCTCTTGTGTCCTGCCGAGCTAAAAGTGATGATTAAAGACACACATCTTCTTTTATAATATACATATTTTCTCAGCTTGAGGAGCAAATTGTAACATTTGATTATGCCAGCGAGAAGGCAATCTGTTCAAAACGCGTAGAAAATAGAGAAAGCAATAACTTACAGGCACTCCTTTGGAGGTTATACAAAAAATGTTGAGAAAAGATTTTAAGGAAAACTGCTTTCCGATACTATTTTCATAATGTCTTTAATTAATTTAGTATTCAACGTTCAGTTCAGAAACATTTAATTTTGTATTAAACATAAACGTGTGTTTAATGCAAGTGCTGCAGTTTAATTACTTTTTGTATTATCTATAATATTATATGGCATTTGCAAAACCATTTAGTCTGACCATAAATATTGTTATAATTAAAAAATAAACAAAATATTACTTTGACTTTGGAATCTGTCTATTTTATATATTATAAAGTGCTTTGTGATATTATAGTGGAGTGCGGTGATAAAGAGAACCGAGTCTCTGTGATTGCATTTTTTTTTTTTATAGTGGAGTGCGGTGATAAAGAGAACCGAGTCTCTGTGATTGCATTAGATAAAGAAGGTATATGCAATTTTTAAAGTTTTCTTAAAGGGAATTAGTCAAATGTTTGTGTACCGAGCTATTGATAGGTGCAATGTTCGTCTTAAAGTACCCCGTCCCCTTAATGATCAGTGTTTGTTAATGTTTTTGTTTAGTCCTCCTTGTAAATTTTTATGTACATATATTTAATTATTTATTACTAACTAACTTTATATATTGTAAATATTTGGCTGTTTTGTAACAGGTGAAGGTTGCTGTATTGCTACTGGATCTCCTTTCAGATCAAAATATACAATCTTTAATAGTGTAACTTTATCTCTTTTTTACCGATCAACCTCCTTCGTGTATTCTCCATAAAACGTGACATTGGTGAAGTCATAAGTGCTCAACTTGCACGTTCGAAGCATTAGAATGCAATGAAAAGTCCTTTATTTGTGACAGAAAAAGGTCTGGCCGTTTACGTAGTTTTCGAACGAAAAAGGCGATCAAAGCAGTAAGGGAAAGAATCCTGTCCGAAAGAAAAAGATTTTTTGACGTGAGATGAAGATAGCACATAGAACCATGTCGCGTATTTTAAAGGTGGCTTAGGACTTGCAGCCTTTAAGAGGCGCACTGGTAATTTTTTAACTAATAATTTATAAAAGGATAGGGTGGTAAAATCAAAACAATTATTTAAGCGGTACGCAATGTGAGGTCACAGAAAAATTTTGTGTACAGATGAGAATTTTTTACAATTGAGCAATATTTTAACAAACAAAATGTTCGTATTTATATGAAAGCTCTAAAGAAGCTTCGATATTAGTCAACAGAGTACAACGTGGGCATTATCTGTCTTCTGATGGTAATGGTGCCGGTTAGCTTCACTGAAAGAGTGACAGCCATATTCTTGTAAAAAACGTATCAAAATATCGGCACAACTAGATACCATTCTTGAGAAGGTAGTTAAGCCCTTTAACAACACTATGTTCAATAACCAGGAATGGTCCTATCAGCAAGACTCGGCGCCGGGTCATAAAGCTCGATCCACCCAATCTTGGTTAGAAACGAACGTTCCGGACTTCATCAGAGCCGAAGACTGGCCGTCATCTAGTCCTGATTTTAACCCACTGGATTATGATTTAAGGTCACTTTTAGAGAATAAGGCTTGTTATAAACGCCATGATATGTTGGAGTCCCTAAAACAATCCATACCATTATATTTGGCAGTGAAAAAATTTGTTTGTCACCATACTATTGGCAGCGAAAAATTTTCTTGTAGAAAGAATGCGTGCAGCTATTGACAATTGGCGTCAACGTTAAAAGAACTGTATGAATATGCAGCCAATGGCGACAATTTCGAATAAGCTTTCTATATTTTTAATGGTTTTAATATTTTATGTATTAAACTAACACACTGTAATAGTAATAAATGTTACGTACAATAAAAAATATATTATATTGTACGTAACAATATAAATGTATTATCTTTCTTTATAACAATACTTATGGCAAGACTGAGTAAAAAAAATTTCGCAATGTCAGATTTTGTTCTCTGGTAAATCAGTACATTTTTACGACGAAATATTAAAAACGAAATAAATTTAATTTAATACTTGATTAGGTACTCGAGTTCCCAAATTGTACTATAGTTTTACAAATCAAGCTTGTTTAGATTAAATTCCATAAAAACATAGAATCGAGCGATAGCTTGTTGCAAACAAAATAGAAATACACATCCAATATTTGAGGGAAAATTACCATATGAAACTCAATTTCACACGTCACAAGTTCAAATTCGGTATCGTGCTATAGGCTATTGACCAAATTGTAAATAAAAACAACTTTTGCGTTGAATATATACAGTTTTTGAAAACAAATAGTAAACTAAATAGACATAGTTTATTAAGGGTTTTTTATACATAATAGCTTGTGAATTTTCTTTGTTGTGTACCTGAAAATAAGACTATAGCTGTACCCTGTGCTTATACAGTACATTTGAGATATAATGTTTTTTTTTCTAATACTCATAATGTTAAAAGTAATAAATATGGTTCTAAGGATGTGCAACGGTAAAATTATTTCCAACTAAAAATAACTAAGGTAAAAGTTATTCAAATCATTTTAAAGGCACATTATAATTTCGGTATAGCTATATAACAGCTCTAAACATTATATTTTGATTAACAGTTTTTGTAGCAGTTTTTTTTCAGCGTTATGCGTTTTCCCGCATATGGTAGTAAGAGAGAACCTAGTGTCAAGACAATCCGTTCTCCACTTTCCTACCAAAATCGAGACATTGCAAGATATGTGGCGGAACTCAACGACGCGCTATGCTTGTACACCAGAGTGGACGAATGAAAATAATTTAAATTCTCCCTAGTGGAATCGAACCCGCAATTACAGTCAGCCGCTGTCCTACTGCACCGCCATGGCCTCAAGGTACAGCTCAAAAGCTTATTATATGTTAAAAAAATATACTATAGGAGATACTTCATAAAGTTAGTCAGTTTCTTTTTTTAATTAAAAACAATCTTCACGTAGAATAATGGAGTAGATAGAAAGAAGTAGTATCTTGACCGTCAGTCAAGATACTACTTCGTAGCTACGATAGCTACGTCGTAGCTACTGTCCAATGGTTCACTTGAGGATAACATATATAAATAATATTAAAAGCAAATAGTTTTAACCAGATTCATTTAGTTAAGTTTTGTATTCCAGAATAAGTTCTAGAATACCCAATGGGACTTTTCAAAATATGCGTGAATAATACGGGTAAAATATTACAATACATCATGTGTTTGACCTAGCAGTTTCGTATAAAGGTACATAGGTATACGTTGATATGGCAACTCGTATATTACGCGTAGACGTGTCCTCTAGAATAAGTAACTGGGTGGAAAATAAAATGGTTTAATCTTTCCTCTAATTAAGTTATATGGAAATTGTATTCACTGCTAGTTTATTATGGATTATAGGCGCGCCGGTTACTGACAAATTAATAACCTACTCGACCCGTAATGTAATTTAGAAAGAAAATGTATATTTATAAAATTTCAATAGATATATCAAGCGATCGTTTATAAACGGCCTCATGTCGGCCTTTTGAAATTATTCAAATTGGAGCCCTTGTCATATTGTGGGTCGTGTCCCGCCCTAAGGCCCTGCGTGGCTCTGTAAGACGGTTATGGAAATACCACTACACTAGTTATTGAATTAGTAGTAAGTTAGTAGTAAGTAATTATTCTACATCTAGAATGTTTTAACAAATATAATAGCAACAAAATCGTAAAGCTGTTCGAATATTTTTAATTCGGTTTTTTAACAATTTACTTTCGAAATGGATACATATTTCTTTTTTACAGATGTGTCAATAACTCTTATAATAAACTAACTAGATATACTAAATTACAAAAAAACGCTATTAAATAATTAAGTGAGCGTTTAATAATAATTACTAGCACAATACAATATATATGTTATAGTTTTTAATAGAGAAGATGCAAAAACGTGCATATTAGAGACACGAGCGTTGTTTTGAAGGAGTCTTCTCAACATGGCATAGTTATAACGGCTTGCCGTCACAGTTACGAGTTAATCATCATCATCAAAATAAAATCAAATATCGTTATATGAATTCAGCCATAATTAAGATATATTGTATTGCATTGTAGCATATTTCATGATTTATGATAGTAGCTGTTTAAGTTTTGGGTATAATAAGACAAAGTTCCGCATAGAAATTTGCCGCAAGTGAGCGGCGCGGAAATTTATATTTAATAAAAGTTCAATTATATTATGAAGTCACATTGCTATATGAAAATAGGTGGGTAGTCGTAATTTATGTCCTCAATAAGTCCTCGCAAGCGACCAATTTAATCTTCACCTTAATATAACCACTCATCGTCGGAGCTCTCACGGAAATCCACTGAGAAAACTGCCTATTAAAATGGTTGCGTGGGCTTTGAATTGAATACTCTACGCCTCTTGTACATTTAAATAGCTTAATTAACATGAAGTTTTCAATTTCACTTTCATATAAGAAGTTATTAATAAAAGTTTTTAATAAAATATTTTGAACTTTATATGCAGTTTTTTGTTTTTAAAGTCTTTTCATGTTCTGATTATTTCATAAGTTTTGGTTCATACAAAATCGTATGTAACAGAAATTGAATCCGTAATAAGATGAGTGAGAGAGAGAGAGAGAGAGATGAGAGAATCTTGAATAAGATTCACCTAATGCCTATTAAGCGATGCAATATACGCGGTGGAATGATATAACTTAATAATTTTTTTCACTCTGGTGAATAAAACAAAGCGCGGCGTTGAGTTCCGCCACTCAACATGCAATTTCTTGAATTCGTATGGAAAGTGGAGTCTTGACAGTCAGAGAGGACTATGTTCTCTCTGACTACCCTGCTATGCGGAAAAAATATTTAAAATTGAAATACTTACGAGAAGAGGTGCAAGGTAACCGTGGTAGAAGAAATGGAAATAGTCAAGACCGAATCGTAATGTCCAAGCAAACGAAGTTGTGGGCGAAAGCTAGTATGTTTATCATTAAATTATTATGTAGGAGATGTCTATTACACATTTATATATATATATTATTTGTATGAATACTTAATATTATAAAGCCATCAACATTTTAATTATACATTTTGTGCTAACATTTAGGGGCAGACAAAAGCTAAAGCAAAACAAAGGTAAGCTTATTAATATTATAAGTACAACAATTAATGAAACTTTAATTATAAAATCGCTAAAATGGAATTGAATTTTTGGAAATATAAATATGGCTAATATACAATAATTTGATTTGAAATATCCGAATTTCTTTGTTTAACGTTCGCAAGGAAACGTCCTTGGATTGTTAATTAATGGGATAGACGAGTACAAGTAGGTCGTTTTAATTATTGACTGATATAGATAACTTAAAAACTCCGAGCCGTATCTCTTTATATGTATCGAAAATGCCAAGATCGTAAGAATTTCAATGGTATTCTTAAATAGGGAAGGTAAGTTTGCACACTGTGGAGAATTAGACCTTTTCTTTTGCATAATGTACATGCTATATTTTGTAATAAGTTACTCCGTGTTCTACTTTCTTCCTATATATATATATATATATAATATATATATTTAATATTTGTCATATATATATATATATATATAATATTTGTTAATTGATGGAACTTAATGCCACTCTTTGTGCCAGAAGACTAAAGACATACTTTTCCTCGGAGTGAACGCTGAGTCCCTAATCAGCTCACCCAGTCAGTCCCAACGGTAAGTCACGATACGATGGGATTTTATATTTTTTTTAATCAAAAACATGAAACAATTTTAATATAATGAAGTCTATATTTTATTATTTAATTAATGAATACAAAGTAACTTCACGTAATTTCCCACATAGCAGAGTAAGTAGAGAGTATCATTCCCTTTTGCACTCTCCGTCCAAATGTAAGACATTACATTGTGTGTCCAATGACAGCGGGAAAATATTTAAATAATCATTCCTCAGAGTGGCGATGAAAACCACACCGCACTTTCAGTTAGTCAACGAAAACGAGACGAATAAGGCTATGAATTGATTACATAATTATTAATCGTTTTTTTTTCAACTTTATAGTTTTTTTCCGTATAACAGTGTAACCAGAGAGAACTGAGTGTCAAGCTATTCTCCACTTGCCGCCCGAATTCGAAACATTGCTGGTTGAGTAGCAGAAATCAAAGCTGCACATTATCTTAGGTCATCAGAGCGGAAAAATGAAAATATTTTAAGTAAAGTCATTCCTCCGGGTGGGAATCGAAACTAAAACTAATCGAGTCAGACGCAGTCCCACTGCGCCACAATGGACCCTTTCTAACCTCACTTGATATCACGTAGAAATTACGTTACAACTTCTTGAGGTTCTCATTGAAATAATCCATTCTGATTTAATACATTTATATGGTAACATGTAATTGTGTAGGCATTTAGTATAGTTATATATCTTGAGAACGCTTTTGACAAGCAAATTCTGTCTGAGCTAGAATTGCTTGTCTCGTTGATGGGTAATTTGAACGCGTTTCCGGCTTCACAGAACTGAGAGTGTTATGCGAGGCGTACAGGTGTGCATAAGGATTGTGAGGTTTTACTCTAGTAATGAAATTCGTTAGAAGTTATATATATTGACTGTATACTTTATTTTGAAATGTCCAATGCTGTTCAACAGTGTAAATTATGTTCAATGCTTTATAAGGAAAGTTTGCCTTGTTATATAAATAATAATTTAAATAAAATACTATACATATATAAATATTCAAAGTATATTTGTTTATTATTTAGTTTCACGGTTTTCCCTACATAACAGGGTATTAAGAGAGAACATAGTATCTTGAAATCGAGACTTTGCGTGTTGATTGGTGGAACTCAAACCGACTAGGGATAGAACACACAATCATTGATTTTACAGCCAGACACTGCCGTACTGCCCTACGGTAGCCTTAATCGAGACTCCAGATTCTCTCTTTGTAAGTATATTTTTATACATTAATATGTATAAAAAAACTATAAAAAATAATATTATTTTCGAAATTTCCGTAAAATCTGTCAATACAAATAATAAATATCAAAATTAAGAAAATGTTTATTTTTTTTAAGATTTTTGAAGTGTTATTCCCACGCTAAGGAAATTGAAAAAGACATATTTAGAAAACGTATAAAAATTTTAACGCAGCGGGACACGAACCCGCGCCTGTTTCAAAAAAAAAAGTATATATTTAATAAATAGCATCTCTCTTGCCAAACGATTGTTCGTAGAATAATCTTTGGGTAGCAGAAATTTGTAAAAAATCTCCCTACAGAGATGCTAACAACAAATATAAGTTGTAATAAGCGTATAACGATTTCAACGTAGCTGGATGTAGAACGCATGGCTTAGCGCTTGAATGGTTTTCAAGAGGCGCGGGTTAAAATCCCGCTGCGTTCAAATTTTTATACGTTTTCTAAATATGTCTTTTTTAAGAAAATGTTACTAAAACTATATCAGTAAGTTTAATTGTTAGTCGCAAATGATATAATATTAAACTTATCATATGAAACGTCAGTTGTTTAAACTTCCAAGCGAAGTACTATATAATCTACGTTTCACGTAGTGTAACAGTCAGGCTTGACGCGGGCGAATTTCTAGTAAAATGCGATACATTTAGCTACGCGACACGCTTGATAAATAACCTCACCAGAGCCAGTTCTAGTGACACAAACATTGCACAGTTCTGATTTAGTTAATTAAAAATAAAAAAGAGAATATTTATTTAGAAAACGTATAACAAATTGAACGAAGCGGGATTTAAACCCGCGTCTCTTAAAACGATTTTCAAGAGGAGCGGGTACATGTTTTTCAATTTCCTAAGTGTGTGAATAACACTTTGAAAAAAACAATTAATTAAAAATTGTTGTTTATGTATGAAAGTTTAAATGCATTGGAGAAGTAGTACTTGGGATTTCATAAGACATGGTCATTAAATTTTAGATCAGCCTAAGAAACATTTTTACGCTAGTTACTAGAAAAATAATAAAGACTATTTTTATATACAATATATATTGTGCAACTTATCACTTTTTTCCGCATAGTAGGGCAAGACATGGCACCGTTTTCTCAAGATATTGCGTGTTGAATGGCGTAACTCAACGCCGCACTTTGACTAAGGTTTAAATAATAGCCTAGTAAAGGAAAGGTTATATTAAAAAATCTATTTTATTTTGAATATTTAGGTGCTTTCAATTATTTATTTAAATACAATAGTTCTTTTTCTTATTTCTCTATAAATTCAGCTCAAAGAGTAGATTCTAAGAAAACATCTTAAAAATGAACTTGAAGACGTCTTACATTTTCAGGATGGATTTTGTGTTTTAATCATTTTGAAATTCCTTTTCTACGAAGTAAAGTCACTTCAATTTAAAAGTGACCCTCAAAATATTCGAATATATTTTTATACGTGGAAGTAAATTGTACTGACGTAGAAATTGTATAGAATTAACCAACCGGTTGTTATGAGGGAGATATATTTAGAAAACGTATAAAAAATTGAACGCAGCGGGATTTGAACCCGCGCTTCTTGAAAACCGTTTAAGCATAGGTTTTTCTAAATGTGTCTTTTTCAATTACCTAAGTGTGCGATTAACACTTTAAAAAATGTTAAAAAAATATAGGTTTTTTGTAATTTATTTATTTGTATATAATTATAGGTATATTCATTTGCCCATTATGGTAAGGCAAAGGGCGGCGTTCCATTCCGCCATTCAACATGAATATACCTTGAACACATTGATTTAGAAAACGTAACAAAATTTGAACAAATTTCAATAGTTCAAATTTTATAAGTGTGTGAAACTTTAAAAAAACAAATGTTAAAAATGCAGAGACCTTACCCACTGTACATGCGTTATTAGACTATAGCGAAACCTCGGTCTAGTTTGATACCGGACAATATGTAGTACGTAAAATGTCTAAAAACTTATATATTAATACAGAAAGGTAAAAAAATAGAGTCCTCTTTACAAATGTGCGGACGAAGGATCGATTGACATTTGACACAGAATAAGTTTATGAAGAGAATATAATAAGAACAAAATAGAATTACCTAAATTATTATTACACACGCTATCATGTGTTCAATATAAACTATTTTAAATACGTTTTTTAGCATTTTAAAGTGTTATTCACGCAATTTTTTATACATTTTCTAAAATATATTTTAAATAATTTAGTTTATTGCACACAAACATTATAAGCAAACACATAAAAAATAAAAATGTACATTATTATATAAAACGACCCATTTATAGTCATCGTTTTATATAACATATCTAGAACGTACAGTGATCTCTTCTGCGAGAGTTGCATAAAGTTGCAGTGGGCAGTGCATTTAATTTTAATTTAATTTACTAAGGTAACTTTCCTTTTGAAAGAAAGAAATATAATTAGTAGTAGTTTGACGAAGTAAATGACGTGAACAAGTAGTCAGTTAAAAATGTGTTCTCAACATAACACAGTGTCGGTATGATGAATAATGAAGCAGGTTGTAGACTCTTGCCCTTCCTGTGGCCCGCGGTCAGCGAACAATGGAGGCTGCGATTTATCAAAGCGCCCACGTTCACACTAAATAGTAACAACAGCATGTTTCTAACATTGAAATACGAAAATCCTCTGTAACTGAATTAGCATTTTGTATTTAAATTTTAGTTATAATATGAATTCAGGCTATTATGGAGTAGTTGTATTTGTTATGGGTTTGAGTCTCATTGGATTTTAATATTTGATATTTTCTTCTTATACACAAATATTATATAAATAAAATGGAACTTTTCACCTGTATTTAAAATTGGCAACATCTAAATACGGAATGCGTTAAATATTTTTGTCTTTCTATATAGATTTTACACTCCATACTCCGTTGCATGTTGGACTGAAGTGTAAAATAACTGTTCATTTCATTGAGAATATAAGAATATTCTTGATAATTTGTATGACTTGTAGGCATTAATAAATGAATGAAAATTTACTTTAGGTGATACAAAAATAATACTCATACATTGGAAGTGCATAACAATGTTAATTGTATATAATATTTTTGTATCATACGATATAATAATTGATATCAATCAAAGTCATATAGAAAACGTATAACATTTTAACGTAGCGGGATTCGAAACCCGCACCTCTTGGAACCTGAAGAATTTGTCGGTGTCACGCCTGTTTTGGAAACCTTGTACAAAGCCAAAGTGAAATATTTTTATTCAAAATAAGAAGTTACATGCTTCATTTTTTGAACGTCAAACGTCAATGTCAAATTTACCACGGGTTCACTAAAGTTAATGCCTTAGACCTGAGAAGAACCGGCGCAAGAAACTCAGCTAGGATTTTTTTTTTAAAACGCTCTATCAAATGTTCGAGTTTCTATATATGTTTTTTTTTATCCTAAGAGTGTGGAAAGCTTTAAAATTAACTAACATAGTGTTATATTTAACAAAGTTACGTTTAGACATATTATTTTATGAAAAAGTGTCAAACTGCCTTAACAATCGTATTTTACAAATTAAAATATAAAGAAACACACAATATGATTATATTAATACACGTTATTTGTTAACTTGGTAGTCCCTAATGACTTCGCATGAAGCGTGGTCGGTAAACAAAGGATGCTGCGATCTATTAGAGCTGTCAACAGAACGACTCGGCACACGCATCATTGCCATTAACCTATATAATAAATACAAAGAGTGATATTTTGTATATAAAACGTGTTGTGTGCTCTGTGTCATGTATACGTTCATCAACTGGAATACAATATTTTATATTATATTGTGTATAAAGAATAAAAGTAAATAATAGTTAGAAAATATTTATGGAAAATGTATAAAATTTTTAACGCAGCGGTGATTCGAATCCGCGTGTTTTGTGTTACTATCCGCTCTCACCGCTACGCCGTGCGTTCTACATCCAGTTACGTTGATATAATTATACGTTTTTTTATAATTTAATTTTGTTGTTAGCATCTCTGTAGAGATTTTTAGAAATTTCTGCTATACGAAGATAATTTCCAGAGCCTGTTAAAACAGAGACCGACGTTTAGTTCCGCATCCCAACATACATTGTCGCTAAAACGGGAAGCTATAAAACTTTGAAAAAAAAAACATTCTATTAACATTTTTTTTATTGCCTAAAAAAAATGTTTATGCGCGTATAGTTCCCCCAAAAATTCACAATATATAGCTTTTTGAGGTATCCAAATAACTTTTTTTGTCAAAAAATGGGAAATTTTCCCTGATCTCAAGTTAAAGTAAAAGACAAAATATTTCTAAAGCAAGTAAATTATGCACAAATTGGCTTGTTTCCTTCCAAAACATGAATTGGTAGCTTTTCTATTAACATTTCTCTTATAAATTTATAATGATATACCTACAATACAATATATAGAAAATAGCGTCCAACAATGAGCAATTTATACATATACTAGTATGTTAAACGATCCTTAAGGATGTTAAATCGTGCACGAAATGCAATCCAGGAACCACGACAGGATTAACGGAACAAATCGACTTCTAAATGCAATGGTAATGTTTGGTAAAATACAAAGCCTTAAAACTGCTGGAAGAAACGTACTTTATACTCTTCAATGGAACTCGAAGCATTTATTTTATTTACTACGCGAGCGGATCTGTATTATGAATTTCTGTTGGTCGGGATACATTTTTAATTCTGCGAATGCAGGAGCTAAAATTGTTCTCGTTCTTTTCCTTTTGCACAATTCCCGGCAACAGAATGTCGTGCATAAATAATTAGTCATTTTAAGGACAATTGCTGGTTTTTCTTTACTTTTGTAGTTGACGTTTTTAAAGTACATACACAATTCATTTCTGTAGTTGTTTTGTTCGTATTTTTGTTGAAGAAGTGTGAAAATTTTAGGTTTCATTAAAATATTTTATGAAGTAAGCTGAATACACTATGACTAATCTTCTACGATAATTTAAAATTATGAACAAGTTTTTGTTTGAGAAATTTACAGAAAGATGTTACATTATAGGTAACAAAATTTACCCGTTAATCTATTTAAACTATACTCTATTAGAGAGAACTGATCGAAAAGCTTTTCATTATCAACTTTCTGGTCTAATATAATACTTAATTTATTATAATATGCATGGAGGAAGCTGGTTTGTCTCAACGATCGTTTTCAGTCAGGCATCGAACTTTAATATAGCTTTAAATAAATTGCTACTATATACTAATAACTTTTTTTATCAGAATATGATATGACATGGAAAAGGAAAATTACGAAGACGGTATACGCAAGCAAAATAGATAAAAGAACAGAAAGTTCAAAGGACAGAGATAAAGAATGTGCTCATTATAGCTGTTATGTAATCACATTTTTACACAATTCAAAAATTTTCAATAATAATTAATTAATGCAGTCTTGTTATTAAGACAAACATCGCAATATTTGCCAATTTGTTTAGGAACTACTAATATTCATTAGTTTCGTCCGCCTTTGATCTATCAATGTTTGTATGACGACTAATGGCAGTCATAATTATTTTCCATATTACTTGATAGCTTTAGAAGTTTGGTTATATCTTTCATCAGACGGTACAAATTTCTATGTTTAATTAAATTGATTTTACTTAGTTCAGTATATCATGTGATTGATACTTTTAGTATTATATATGTTTAGTTTACTTTGCATAAAGTTTTTCTTTAATAATAATTCTAAATACTAAACTTTATTTCAGATTTAAATAAAATTCTCACCATCCTCTTCGAACAGTTGAGTTTGTGGTAGCTTTGCATAGGATTTGACAATGAACATAGCTACGGTACATATTTTTTTGATGTTAATAATAAGTAAATGAAGTTATTTAATAAAATAACAGCAGTACGAAGTTATGGAAGGCTTTTTCTACCTACGTTATACTTATAAACAATGACCCACAGTGCTACGATGGACTCGTATACAAGTTATATGAGCCCAACGTACCGCAGTGGCACAGTGTCTGACTGTAAATTGAATGGATGCAATTGGATGTGAGTTCTATTCCACTCGAGTATTGATTATAATTTTTTTTTTTTTTTTTTTTTTTTTTTTTTTTTTTTTTTTTTTTTTTTTTTTTTTTTTTTTTTTTTTTTTTTTTTTTTTTTTTTTTTTTTTTTATATTTCGTGTATTTTTAACCTATCATTATAATAAAGGATGTACCTGTTTTAAAGCCATAGTCAAGTCGTAGCTCGTCAAACGACATTATATTATATAAAAAAAATGTAAAGAAACTTGTAACTTCTACAAAATGTGAAGTGAAAAGTTGAGTATTGTCTATTCCAGATATAAAGGTTTGTATTTTTTAAGACAGCCAGATAGCAGCGGTGTAGTACTCTAGTCAAATGTCCGCTACCGCTAAGTACATATCAAATACTTCATGCGCTCTGTAAAGTTAAATTTAATTTAGTGATGTAGTAATTTGCTGCGGAATATTTACATTGTTGTATTCAGGCTATTCATATTTGCAGAGTATTTGTTAATTTGAATAACATATTCAAATATAGAGTACGTTTTATTCTCATACCTCTATGAAATTGGGGCGACTGTGGCGCAGTGGGATAGTGTTGGACTGCAAACGCGATGGTTGTTAGTTCTATTGTCACCAAAGAATTATTATATCTCCGCTCTAGTATGGCAAAAGGCGGCGTTGAGTTTCGCCATACAGAGCGTCCCAACCTCCCATAATCAAATTCAGACGAAAAGCTTTTAGTTCTCTCAGTCTACTTTGATATGCAGAGAGAGCAGAGAGAGTGTTGTTGTGATTATATATTGACAAGCAGAGTAGTGATTGGTGATTTTAATGAAAAGCTAAAACTCGTGGGTTTGATTCCCATCTAGAACAAATATTTGTGTAATGAGTATCAGTATCTTTCTATATGGATATCAAGATTCATTTTTGAATATGTAATTACAACTTTATTATTATTAGTTACCTCAGTTTTTTTTATTTATATATATGATAATTGTCTGAAGTAATGATTGTTATCATAATCTTTAAAATTATTTAATAAAAATCCAGTGACAACGTGTGACCTAATTTGGATAATTAGATAAATATGCCGTGCCAAGGTCAGTGAGGGTGGTTATTTAATTAAAATAAAATAATATTAGTAGTTCTAATAAAGTTAAGAATATAAATAAAAGCTTCATTTTCTATCTACCAATTAAAGTGAGAAAATTTCGAAATTATTTCACACCTCTTCTTGCCGTCTGATTTGCTTTGAACATTTGTAAAAGTATTCGGATACTTGTACAAAATTTGTTCAAACCAAACCTGTTATATTTAGTAAGAAATTATTTGAGAGCGTGTTCTTTTTTACTTTAAAATTAGTTGTATGTGATTATTATTGATCATATTGCTTTAAATTCGGTGTTACTGTTACTGATACTGTAGGCAGGTCAGGTAAAAAAAAAAATATATATATATATATATATATATATATATATATATATATATATAGGGATAGCGTTTGGCACCCCCTGACCATCCTGTTAGCGTGAAGCTAAAAAAGATCAGTCATAATGGTAAATTTTCAAAAATATAAAAGGTTGCATCATGTGACAGTATTATGAAATAAAATATGAATTATCTTTTAACTCAATTAAATACCATATGACCAATTGGCTAATTATTATTTTGCGTTTCCTACACATATAATAATTTATAATAATTTCACCATTGGTCAAGACGTTCTCCTAATATTTTAAGAGCAGATACGGAGATCATCGTGGCGGTACGGTACCATTTGATTGTAAACGCGATTGGTTGTGGGTTCGATTCCCATTTAGTGGTACGGTTTTTCATTTTAAATTTATTTTGGTTAATATTTATATTACTTTCATTTCTTCGCTTTGGTAAGATAAAGAACGGCGTTCACTACCGCCAACACACCGTCATGTCAACACGCATTGTATTAATTTCAGGAGGAAAGTAGAGACCGAAGTGTCGTGACACTAGATTCTCTATGAAAAAAAAGGTAATATACAGGTAAATAAATTATGGCGCATATATAAAATGTAATGGACGGACTGTTGTATCATGAACGTAATGTAGGTGTAAAAATAGAAAAATGACAAAACAATATCCAGTATTTAGTCTAGGTACCTTTGTGAGAGTACGCACATAGTTGAAAACGTTTACCAAAAATAGCAAGTTACGAAAGAGCCCCTTATTTATTTTGTATAATACAATGCTTTAGGGAATAACATAGGCTTTTAGAATAGAATAAGAAGAATAAGAATTGTATTAAATATACATAAAAAAATGGATGTTAGATCAACCTTGGTTAACAATTTAAACTCCTTACAATCACAGCGGCCTATTCAAGCTACGGAATAATAAAGTAGCAAATTTCTGTATAATTTAAAAATAATATTAATATTAAATTTAAAAACGTAGCAACACAAGAAAAAGATTTTTTATTTAGAATATTATTTATTTTGATATTCAATACGTACACAAAATTAAATATATATGTATATATATATAATTAGATTAAAACCTATTGAAAAATACATATTTAGAAAACGTATAAAAATTTGAACGCAGCGGGATTTTTATAAAAAAATTATACGTTTTCTAAGTATGTCTCTTTCAATTTCCTTAGTTAGCGATAAAAAAATGTTAAAAAAAAGATTTGAACTTATGACAAATTTGTTTATATATAAAACATAACATCTTTGCTGAGAAAAATATTTTATAAGCTCTTATTATTCTGTACTGAACGAGCTTATGTTCTAGCAGGTTACATTTCATTAAAAAGATCCATTAGGCTAATGGGTTGTCAAGTCGTCTTTTGTTGCACCGTTAATCATAGCTTCAAGCAATATCTTGTGACAAGTATAAATCATTATTATTCCATTTCTAAATAATATAAATATATGACAAAATAGTCATCAACTTAAGTGAAGTAATATTTTACAATATTATACAACAAGCTTCCCTAAACAATGGAGCATGCATCGATTTTGTATATATAATATACATAGATATATATAATGATGAACGATTATATATATAGATAGATAATCTATGGAGCATTTTTTTTAAGAACTTCTTTTTAGTTTCTTTTATTATATAACTTCCCGGTACACCGCAAATAAATCTTAGCCAATATAACGTTGTATGGAGAAGACAACTTCAATATAAGAATCAACAGTATTTTTTTATTTCTTGTCTACTTTTTCACAAATTCACCAATTTTAATACGATTTCATCATCAAAAAGGTTCCTAAAAAGATCGTTTTCAGCGACAATATATATTGAATGAATGTTACTGTATCGTGTATGCCTACGCCTTTGTAAAATGTGCGTGCAATAAAAAAAATTATAGTGAGTGAAAAAAATACTCATCTAGCTGTTTACTTTATAACTGATAGAAAAATTTGTTAAGTATATTATTACAGTTTCCAGTATCCAAAAAAATAAATAACTACGGGCGGAACTAAAGGCGGAACTAAACGCCGCGCTTTGCCTTCGGTACTAGAGCGGAGAAACGAAAATATTTTAAATATAATCTATCTCCCGAGTGGGAATCGAATCAACAACCAATTACGTTTACAGTTACAGGTTCTCACACTGCACGATTATGGCTCATGGCTTAAATTTAATTTTAAATTGTGTTTTTATTCAATAATCTATTAAGTTTACTCTCATACATTGTAATGTTTTTAATAAATTAAAAGATCTATAATGAAATTAACAGTTTTGAAATAAAAAAGTACCTTAGAATAAAACAAATTCACTGAAACACTGGAACTATAAGAATTGTAATCCGTTTGTTCTTTGTAAAGCCCACCTTGCAAATGTATACAGAACAAGTGCTGTGAAGTTAGAAACAATGTAACAGGACTCATCGCAGAATGTAAAAGCGACTCGTCTAATTCAAATTTGTTTAGCATAAAACTCAATTATATGTGAAAAGTACAATTTGAATTCAATTTTACAGCAGTTGTACATACAACAGTTTACGAACGTACCAAAAGTTGTTTAGAATCTCGCAACAGCGTCATACATGTTTCATTTCGAGGCTATAAATTTGATACGGGACATGAGACATACGTGCCAAATATGGCAGTGTAGGCCGCGGTCGCTTTATTCATTCATAGAAAGAAAAATTAATGACTTTAAACCTGTTGATGCCACCGTGGCGCAGTGGCACAACGTCTAAACTGTAAACACAAATGGTAGTGGGTTCAATCCCCACTCGGAGGAATGATTATATTTGATGAGTTAGGACTCGCCACTCCACAGTGGCCGCGTTCGCAATGTCTCGAATACGGGCGGAAAGTAGAGACTGGATTTTGGACGTACATTCTCTCTGACTACCCTATAAATATAGATATACGAGCATATATTTTACAGTACTTAAATTTACTTAAATAAAATCATTTATCAAAGATAAAATTCGAAATCCTAGATCAATCAATAAGTGAAGTTAATTGAAACTAGTGCTAATGAAAATTACTATTTCCACAGTATTTCTTGTTGGAAATAATTTTAGTTATTAATATAAGATATGTGAATAAATTTTCCAAAAACATACTGTATGGCATTAAGTATGCCCGTGGGCAAAGGACCTGCAATTTTAAGCGGAGCGTTTCATTTTTGGCAATTTCAGAGCATCCTCTATACGAAAGAGGGGTTTGAGTGACGAATTTTAAAGGGGTATGCAGTATAACAACTAAAATATTTAAGTACTTTACCATACTTTTTGTTTAAGCACCCAATGTTTTTCAGTCTAAATTTTTATAATTGCCTTTTGACAATAATATGACAACTCGTTTCAATTTTAAATGTCATTCTTTCCCGCACTACTTGAAGCTTGTAACCGGTGGTCGCCGTGGCGTATATATCCGATTCATGCAATAAAAATATTGTATAGTATATAATAGTATATATAGTATAAACTAACCTAACATATGTGTAAATTTCCAAGCAAATCGGACGGCAAGAAGATTTCTTAAACTGATATATTAATAGACACAAATCAAATTAATTACAGTTTGTTACAAATAATTATTCGACTGATACGAAAACAATAACGATAGAAAACGATAACGCTTGAAAAGCTTGTTAAAAAGACAAAGACAGTGCGTGTGAAGTAGTAGTCTTTTTACGTAAGGGAAAGTTCCCCCGAGGGTGTGAGTTAAGCACGAATGACGACTTCGCACATTTTCTACTTGCAGTGAGTCTCACTTGACAGCCTATTTAAAGCCTCACTTTTGATTCCCCGTCGCACTATGACAATCGGGACATACCACTTCATCTTTGAATTTCAATGGAAAACACTTTTTGTATTCTAAACTAAAAACAATTTTTGAGAAAGCTAAATTCTATTAACAAGAAAGTTTGAAATAAAATATAAATAAACAAATAATTGTAATCGCAGAATACAGTTAATAAAATTGTGTTGAAGTTGATATGCACATTTTATAACTAATTATTTTTAGTTATAATCTATATGTACAAAGGCTTTTCCTAACTAAAGAATTCTTAAAATGTATCTTTGAAGGTACAAAATAAAACTTCAAATATAATGGACACGTATTTCTCATATATATAAAAAAAAAGAAATATGAGTATTCTCTACATAAGTCTAGAGTATAAATAATACTTTCATATAAATCTTAAATTGTTTATAAATATAGAATGCACTTTCGACAATAATTTCATATAAAGCTTCATTCCAACGAACCAAAAGCAAACATAGACTTGACAAATAATATAATTTGAACAATTTAAACATAAATCTCTATTTGAAGCTGAATAAACATTCATTACTATTTTCATAGCTATTACAACGGAGAAACACATCGGTATATGCAAATTGCGTCAAAGGCCCGGGAGATGTACCAGGAAACATTATTAAGTGCTATGAATGTACGCTTGCAAAAGAGACCATTGCCAGAGCTTTGGAGCAGTTTATTTGTTTAGATATTAATATCGTAAACCTTTGCAAGGCAAAGGCGGTTCATACACAAGGACTTTATCTGAAAAACATGTTACATTCGGAATTAAATTATTTCCTTGGACGTCGAATCACATTTTCTAGTGGAATGCAAAGGACTTATTTCTTTGATGTCAAAAGCAGTAATTAGTTCGTTAGAATTCGTTTAATGTCAAATAACGTTAGCAAACTTTAAATTATAAGGAATAACTTTGTCGTCTGAGCTGTTGATGACTTTAAAGAATTTTAATGCGTCTTTTTAAAAAGAATTATTACTTAATAATAAATTTATCAGTAAATCTGCGCAAATACGGCCGTATGGTTGGTCCGGTTCACATTCATTTATAATTAATTAAAAAAAATAGCATTTTTCTTAATGTCGTATACGACAAATCGCATCTGATACTAACATAGCCACAACACCGTGACGATATAAGTACTTGAATAGATTGTTTATACATTTTGAAATGAAACTACTTTTAAACGGAGTAATCGCGTATAATATTGGAATTCGAAAATACATTTTAGAACCCGACGTTTCGAACACAGTAGTCCGTTTACAGTAGTCCGTTGTCACAGGTAGACACCTCTACGAATTTTCGAATACCAATATTATACGTGATTAATCCAGTTAAAAATAGTTTCATTTCAAAATGTGTAATAATCGTGAAACTCAAAGAACTTATTAGATTGTTTACAGTTATAGTTGCTTTGACAAATAGAACGATTTGTAGGATCCTCTCTCTGAGTTGTATTTAGTTCCACAAACCCTATTCAACTTTGAGATTGATGGATTTCGCGAATTGCCCGAGTTTGTCGCTTTCGGCAATACGGAAGAAACTTCCATGTTTATGATACAAGCTGTGCAAGATATATGTATTTATGTAGAATGCCTAAATTTCTAATAACATTTATGTTCTATATTACATTAGTGTTGTAGGTCGAAACGTTAAACTAACTTATATAATAAAGCACATAATATATGTGTAATAACTCAGAAATAATATTGGAGCTTATGAAGTGGCCATTCTTTGTAATCAAAGAAAAAATTGCGCAAGAGATTTTATTAAAATATCGTTTAAGAAAACATAAAAAACTGTGCCATCTACATAAAAAAAACTTGGTGCTTTTAGTGGACATCTTTCGTTTATAATATCAAGACTTTGACTATCATTGATTAGCAATTTTAAAAATACCTATAAGTCTATATAATAAATACAATAAAAATATAAGAAATGCGCTTGGAAAAAACTAACAAAACCATTGCTTCTATATAAAATAATCGAACGAACGAACACTATTATTATGCAACACGTTTTGTGAAACATTACTCTAAAGATACAAAGTCTTCGTACTATATAAAATAAGCGGAAGCACGGCATTACTATGTAATGCAAGAGGTAAAATTACTCGTTATTTTCGACACGTGTCATCTTCAGTCTTGCAGCGCTACTTGCATTGTGTTACAAAGTAAACTAAAAGGGTTAAAGTGCTCTCGGCTCCTGAGAGTTATCTTCTATTAAATTGGAATACAGTACCTATATACGACTATATTATAAGAAAAATAAAAAAGATCTTGAGAGAGACAAGTGCTTTTCGTAGCTAACAGGCAGTTTCATTTATAAAAAAAATTAAAATGTTATTATTATTATTAAATGTTATTACAGTTTTTAAATATTGAAGACATTTTATATATCTATTTAACTTTTGGCTAAATTAAACGGAGCAGGTTGACTTCCCGTCCACCGTGAGCATAAGTTTTAAAAGAAAAAGAAATAAGTCAATTTAAGGAATGTATTATAAATAAAAATATTTTAAAAATCTCAGTATCACAGAAAAAATTCTTAGTGGAACTGCCTTTTCGACTGATTGCTTTTTGAAACGTGAGCCAACTCCAATCTGGCACAAAGCGACGACTTACATTTGTCATTTGTAAAATGTTACAAAGCAAGTTTCGAGGTGTTTCTGAGTTTCAGACGTTTGGTCCATGATGAATTTACTATTTAATGACTATCTAAAGAGAGTATAATTCATAGTCTAATATATACATACAGATGAAATAAATCAATATTTATAGATAATAAATTATTATAATTTATAATATCACCTAATCCCTAATGATAAAAATGTTACTGTGCGACTGGGAATCTAATCGTGATTGGTTGCGGGTTCGACTCCCACTTGGGGGAATGATATATATTTAAATATTTAAAATGTTATAATTTTTTCGCTTTTGTACCTAAGACAAAGCGCTGCATTGAGAACTGCCGCTTAATGCGCAATGTCTCGACTTAGGGCGGAAAGTGCAGAACGGAGTGACACTAGGTTCTCTCTAACTACTCTGCTATGCGGGATAAAGCGTGAAGCTAGACCTAGATCACCTAATAAAATGTATTGATAAGTAACTATATATATATTTTACAATATATTACAATATGTACAATATAAATTTAGAATATATTGAAAAATATATATTTATCTACATATCATTTCAGACCGCAAAATATCTGATAGTGTAGCTAACCACTGCCATTGCATTTATATACGCTAATCAAGATGCTATTGAGGACCTTTTGGGACGTGTCTGACTGAACACGTTGGTTATGTTTTAAAATGATCACGGACACGGACGGACACATTTTTCAGAAGTAGCTTTTTGTATAGTGGTGTATTTTGAATTTAATTTTTGAGCTGCCTAAACGTATAAAAATTTTAACGCAGCGGGATTTGAATTCGCGCCTCTCGAAAACCGTCCCGCTGCGTTCAAATTTTTGTACGTTTTCTAAGTATGTTTTTTTCAATTTCCTAAGTGTGCAATTAACACATTAAAATTTTTTTTTAAAAATTGTACTGGTACTTAGATTATTTCTGAAAAGGCGCATATAGTGATATTAAGAGATTATGTGTTTATTTTATTATTAATGTTTATTTATTTATATATTCTTTATTGTATACAATTTACATAAAAAAAACAACGTACGACAAAAACTCAACCTTATCACGTGGGATATGATAGTGTAAATGTATAATTTTTAAAATTATTAAAATTTTGTTAGTTATATTAGTATCATTAAAATCTTCACTCAAACGTTAAGCTTTGTTATATTTGCACACACTGTATCATACCGTTGTCGTGGTCTGGCAATGGCAGACTATCAGACGCGTCAGACGCTAGCGCCAAGTCAGGGGAGGACGCCTCGAGCAAAGCTGTCAGCCCATCATGTTCACCATCTAAGTGACAATATAATAATTACTTCATACTATCGTAGCTTATTATATAGACAATTATTTTGTTCCTGTATGTCAAACGTTCGGACGTTCGAAATTTGATAAGAATTTTCTTTAGAAAACGTATAAAAATTTGAACGCAGCGGGATTTGAACCAGCGACTCCTGAAAACCGTTCAAGCGCTTTTTCAATTTCCTTAGTGTGTGTATAACACTTTAAAAAATGTTAAAAAAAAAATAAGATTTTTCTTTTTTAGCTAAAATTGGCTAGAAATATTTTTTAAGGTATGTAGAAAAAAAAACAATATTGCGAATATAAAATGTACAGTATTCAATTTTATTAAGACAGCTGTTCTAGTATTTTTAACATTTATGTTAAAAAGGTCGTCGTGTATTCAGAAAACAGGGAAATTGATATAATATTTTTCTATAGACGTCAATGAATGAACTGATATTTGACGATGATGTATTTTATTCTACTTCTATGTTCTTTATTCTTTTGTTTTCACTAGTATTGATATTAACCATTTATATTAAATTAGGAAAAATGCATTGCCTGAGCAACCTATATGACATTTAGATAATGCATTATTATGCAAAATATTGGCAATCAAGAGTCATATATAAAATACGTCAAATTTTATACTCCTCCATCCGTATTAATTTGATAAAAAGATGTCTAAAGTTTTTTTCTTCACGAATTATAATGCCACCATATTGATTAAAACATAATTATTTTATTTTTCTCTTTTCAGTGGAATGGGGGTAAAAAATTGTCCTCGCAAGTACAAATTTGTATTAGCGCGGAAAATTATTACCCGGGGTATACTTGTTTACGTAATACATTGTATTGTAATGAGAGCTAAAATTAAGATTTTTTTGCTCACAAATTTTACTCCTATTTTTTACTTAAAAGCTTCGTATATATTATACAAAAGTATTTAATATTTTTAAATTCTCACATATTATTTTAATAATAAATTTTTATCAAAAAATATATATAGCTAATATCTTTAATTTTTTTATCAAAACGATTATTTTTTACTGATATTTAAACGTTAATTTATAGTTACAGGTATTTTAAAATTCTAAAAATTATTTAAATGTTGTAAAGGCATTGAAGAAATATTCGCATACCAGAAGTCTTTCAAAGTTGAGCTATTCTGAATTCCTATAAATTATTTATAGAACTTGAACAATTTTCTTAGCTTGCCGCCGGCCATTCTGTAATTGTGTAGGGCTTGAGTAACCTTGTCTGAAAGCTGAAGGAATGTGTTTGTAATGAAATGTGAAATTGCGTGAACAGCTAAAATTTTTTTAATAATATTTAAGATATTTTTATTTACACACTATTGTTTTTCATGTTTGACAAGCCAGTGTGTAATTTATATCCTCTTCGTATGAATTTCTATTCAAATTTTGAAACTATCTTATGTACGCCGGAGAAGCGCGTTTTTTTATAATGTTCATACAATGACTATAAGAGATAAGTCCGTAAAAATATGATTATATAAATAGGGATATAAAAAGAGCCTTGCTAGGCACTTTTAAAACAACTATAGCCTTCTAGATAGTAGATATATAATTTATAAAATCTACGTACAATTACATCACTAATGGTTTGTCTATTCAAATACCAAAGTAAAAATATTATGGTATTCGTATTTCAAAGTACAAAAGAGTTCGTAACAAAATGTGAACTGAACGTATTTCCAAGATAATAATTTAACGAAAGCCTCACAGAATTACACTCTCGCTGAATAACGATTCTTTTGCTCCTTTATTCTATAATTTTTCATCCTTGTTCGCCATTAATTAACGACGTCTGTCTTCCTCCTCGTAAAAATACTATAGAGAACATTTTAGCTTATGAATAAAAATTTTAAATGCAAACCAATTTCTCACATCAATGTTAATAATAATTGAGTAAAATCTTTTATAAGGTAGAGTATTATATATAATATATTTTTTATTTAAGTTAAAATAAATAAATTTAACTTAAACAATTAAAAAAAAACAATGGTTACAAATGCTTTAAAACATGATTGATGTTATAATAGCTATTTTGAATACATCTGCAAACGCGCACTCAAAGGTTTCATGATATATATATATATTTAAATGATCATTTTTCGCCGCATTTACAAGACGTGTGACGTGCGTGACGAGCATCACACAATGTTTTGAATTCCCATGTGTAGAGCTGTAAAAAATTACCTTTAAAATTATCAAATATTATTATTTTATATATTGTACCATATTATTTCAAGCTAATTTTGTTAATTATGTGACCAAATTTAAACCAGAAAATAGTTTTTATAACGATCCTGAGGAGGAAGAGTACGCGACAAATGTACTATAAAATTGCAAACGAAGTATTACCGCACTCGGCTTACGTAGAAACTTAGAAACTGTGAAATAGAGTACCCATGCTAGAAGTTTTCTCTCAGTGTCATTTAATTATGCTGAATAAACTGTATTGACGTCCAGCGAGTCTATTTACTAATTAATATAGATGGTTTTTATTACAAATTGAAGCCCTTGGTGCGACTGCGGATGTAAAGCTCATATTGCTTTTGTTAGTTGTTTTTATTATGATACTAGCGACCCGCTCGCGGCTTCGCTGCGTAAACTACACGACTAAACTAGTTAGATTTTTTATAATTGGTTCTATCTTTTCTATTTATATGCCGATTGGAATGACATAAACACTAAGTGTTAGAGAAACTTTACCCAAATACAATAGTCAAAACGGCACTTGAATCAGTTAATCTGTTTTTGAGATCAGCGTGCACAAACACTTAGACATACAGACAAACAGAAAAGAAAATCAAAAAATATTGTTTTGGGTTCTATTACATTGATAATAATATTTTTTTTCATTTAGCTTCCATGTACAGACTACGATTAGTAACATTTTTAGTACATGTATATATAGATATAATACCATTTAGATATAATACCATAATACAATTTAATGTCACTGACGCTTAACCTGTTAGCACAGTGCGTAGTCATAAATAATTACACTGAGACTACTACGGCACATTCATTAAAATCTGTGTATAATACATACATACGCCACATACACACACACACACACCTACACACACACACACACATACACACACCTACACACACAAATATATTATGTTTTTCTGATGCTAGTAAAAATAGTAGAAATAAATTACTTAGGACCTAACAAAATATTTGCTTAACTCTAATAATCAAATTTGCATGAATATTAAAATTATTTTGTACATTTTTGTTATTGGAAGGTCGGGATCTCCTAATACAGGCATAATTTGCTTCGGCTAGCGGCGGTCGAGGAGGAGCACCATGAGGTTTTAGTGGGTATACGGACGGCCTATCTGCCAATCCGCAGTCTCACATAACCACACCCGAGTCCCTAATCGGGCTGGTAGCCGTATGCCTCACGTTATAAAAAAAAAGAAATGCATAATTTGCTTAAAAAGAAATCTCAACAGCAAACTTTGTTGTGTTAAATCTGTGTTTACAATTAAAGTAATTTTTTATGTAGTCAATAAATACAAATGAAGTGTTTGACCATACTTGCGATGGTTTTAGGTTCAATTTCAACTAATTATACGAGATTGACTCGTAGATTGCGTAAAACAAAGAGCGGCGTTGGTTTACGTCGCCCAACAAGCTCCCAATGGGCAGGAAGTGGAGAACGGAATGCCTAATACTTATTACATTTGCTTATACGCGAAATGTGTGAAGTTAAAAAAATGAATGATGCTGTATAATGTAAAATTATTAATATTAAAATAAGATTTATTATAGATTCGAATTAAAGACTACACCATCAATGGCCAACATATTAGCCACTAAGCCAAAGCGGAAACTAGGTATGTATATCCAATTACGCAATGTCATAAGCGGATGGCAGGCTATTGAATCGATGGGATTCCCCGCTGGCAAGACGCAGCTGTCACTTGTCAAGAAGGACGTGGGTTTGACATTGAAGATGTATCGCGAGTCGACAGAATCAATAAGTAAAATACATATAAACAAAATACACATACTGAATTATATTATTTAATATATGTATGTAAAAATTATATAGTATATATATTTTTTTGTTTTCGTACTTTTTATCTTTTCTATGGCAGTAAAAGAAAGTTTGCGATAAGTTACTAATATTCGAATGTTTTACAATATACTTGTGCAGGAAAAGCGAGGAGCTGTTATCTTAAAATTTTCGCTATAATTCTTAATTTTTTTTATAAAGCCTAAGTAAATAAAGAGATTATTAGTAAAAATTAAGGCTATTTTGGACTAAAAGTGTATATGAGTTTTAATTGCTGGCACCTTTAACTTTTTGAGCAGTCAGTTGGAATATTATATATACTTATATATAAAATATACAATATCATGGTACGATTTAAATTTTCACCTATTTCATAGAGTTAATTAAACATGTGGTTAATTGTATTTGTGGTATAAATACTATATGGACTCATTTTAATCAAAGTAATTGTTGACATAATGTAAAATATTTAAATCTTAAAGTTTGAATTAAAATTGATTACAAAAGTTAAGTTGTTGTTTTTGTTCAATAAATAAGGCCAGTAGAAACTCATTACTGGTTGTATTTAATTTATTGAGGATTTGGGAAATTAACAGATAGAACATTGAATTGCCGTATCATCTTCAGTCAAAGACCATAGTTGGCATCTGGTTTCTATATATTGTAACCGTCATAACAAAGTTATATGAGGGTCGATGTTTGTCGTAAAATTTAATAGAAGCAACCTCTCCCGAATTTATGCGGGTCCAATTATGACGCCGGTACGCTAATCTTATTGCCTATTTCAAATATCCGAAGTAAAAATATGCTTTTAAAAACATTTTTACGAGTATTTTCGAATGTTTACTTCGTTTTATCTGGATTAAAAAAGTCATCTTTCAAATTTGTTGCTACTTTCTGTTAAATGGAGCTTGTCTTAATGAGCTTATTTGTTTTTAATTTTGTTGTATCGCTGTTAGATTTAGAAAACCCAGAACAAATTACCCAGTTCTAAAAGACATATTTAGAAATCGTATAAAAATTTGAACGCAGCGGGATTTGAACCCGCGCCTTTTGAATACCGTTCAAGCGCTCTGACCGCTAAGCCATGCGTTCTACATCCAGCTACGTTGAAATTCTTATACGCTTATTACAACTTATATTTGTTGTTAGCATCTCTGTAGAGAGATTTGTACAAATTTCTGCAACCCAAAGATTATTCTACGAACAATCGTCTGGCAAGAGAGAATGCTATTTATTAAATATATATTTTGTTAACATTTTTTAAAGTGTTATTCCCACACTAAGGAAATTGAAGATTACCCAGTTCTCCATAATATATGGTCTTAGTGAGAAAAGTTAATATTGTATACTATTTATTAATTTTATACACTAAAATTCATCATCAAAGCGCAATGTTACTGATTGACATATGGCACTTGGAAGTAATCTTTACAAATTACATTTACTAAATATTTTCATTATGCCGATCTGGTAAGATTAAGTTCAGCTTCACGTTTTGTTCCCGCATAGCTAGGATAGGCAGAGAGAATCTAAGGTCAAGCCGCTCCGCTCTCCACTTTCCACCAGAAACTTTGTCTTGCCATCAGAGCAATTAAATAAAAATAGTTTGAATAAAATAATTTCCCCCAGTACGAATCGAACCCACAACCATCGCGTATATAGTCTGACATTGTACGAGGGCCTTCTTAGGTTAAGCAAGGCGATGATTTCCACCATCATGTACGCTATAATAATATAACATAATAGATACTATATAAGTCGCCCGTGAATGATGAAATTGTTTGCCATAAGGTTCTTTGCAATCCCGCATTAATACAGAATAAGCGTGAAGGCGATAAAACTGCAATCCTAAATAAATAAACAATATACAAATTGAAAATACAAATTCAATGCTATTCAATGAAAATGCTAGTTTAGAATTAAATTAAACTCCGTTTTTCACAACACAATAGTTTAAAAAATCGTTTAAACTGAAACCGCCGTTAGAAAAATGGTGCAATAAAATAAGATATTTCTTTAAGAAACTCGCCGTCTATTATTGTCAGTGATTCAGGCGCTCTCTTGAAAACAATTCGCAGAGTGACAATTCATCTCCGCAAAAGGCTTTCCGCCGCCCACTAAATAAAGTATGCAACTACTTAGTCATATTTTATTTTACTTCCTGACTTTTGTTGCGACATTACTAATATTAAGAGGTTACTTTAATCTACCAGTAAACATCTTATATTATTGGGTTTGTGAATAGATTCAATCTATTTAAAGTATATATGAATTTCAGTTAGGAATATATATAATTAAAATGCGAAATGTTTTTAGATTATTTTGCTTATGTAGAGAGAGAAAGAAATCAAAAAATATATTGGGATATACCACTATTTCTCTTTACAGTGCCAACCAAGTGCAGCTTCACTCTTTTGCGTATATAGCAGGGTATTCAGAGAAAACCTAGTGTAAACCTAGTGTAAGACGCTCCTTTCTCTACTTTCCGCCCGAATTCGAGGCATTGTGTGTTGAGTGGCGGAGATATTAGTATGTTTTTAATATAATCATTCCCCTGAGTAGTAATTGAATCCACAAAAAATCACCTTTACAGCCAGACGCTGTCCCACTGCGCCTTGATATCCTCTGAGTGTTTCATTATTTGTAATATATTTCATATAATGTATTGTTTAATATATATTGTGTAATGTATTATACTACATTACCTTTTGAAAACAAAACATTTCTTTTTCTCTTTCTCTTTTCATTTTCTTGTAATACACTAATTATGCAACTTTTTACGACTTTCTTGCTTAAAGCAAAAATAAATTAACAAAAAGAATCGTTAAAAAGATTTGTGGTTACATATAAAATTAAAACTCCACATAGTGGAGAAATTTGTTCTTTTGGTACTTCACAGTTTTTGTTTTAAATTAAATAACAACTTTGCAATAACAGCAGTAGTATC
The DNA here is from genome assembly GCA_038994665.1 of Podotricha telesiphe. Lineage (NCBI taxonomy): Eukaryota > Metazoa > Arthropoda > Insecta > Lepidoptera > Nymphalidae > Podotricha > Podotricha telesiphe. The sequence goes on along the minus strand of JAOYRR010000315.1, from coordinate 71,537 downwards.
TTCTCAATTTGTGTCCAATAATGGCAAGAAATATTTCATCTTTTGCTTGATAAATCTAATTCAATTAGAGGCCTCTGAAGCTCGTTTGCATGACTTAGCATTTTTAAGAGGCAGGAGTTGGCGAGATTTTTGACAAGTCGAAATTCTGCCTTTGGCGTTCGCCGACTAATGAAGTCGGGAACTTCGGGATAAAAACGTACAGTCAGCGTTACAAATTGTAATAATCTTATGTGTATATACATAACTATAATACTGTTTAGATATTTGGAAAAAGTACGGAGGTGCGTTTAATTTCTAACAGAGCAATGCATAAAACGATAATTTTGATGTAGTTTTTCAATTGAAAAGGTAACTTAGAAAAAACATTATTGTTGTATTTCGATATGGAACTATTTTTTTAAACCGCATTAATCGTGTATATTTTTGGTATTCGAAAATAAATTAAAAAAACCCGACTTTTCGAACACTTACACTGCGTACGTACTGCCCTGGATTCTTGCAGAATGAGCTAACTAATAACTTAAAAAATGTATAAATAATTTTCATGTAGTCACATGAAGCCAGGTTAAATTATACTTAAAGATAGATATTAGATAAGTTACAAAAGTAGGTGCAAATTCGAGCCCCGACATTCGAAATAATTGTTTCTACAATTTATACTAGTAATAAGATAGTATAAATGATTCTGGCACACTTCTCCTATTAAGCTCTTACTTAGTATTACGATACATTTAACATAGTCATTTGTAATAATATATTTAGCAAGTTTAATATTTCATTACATACTTAAGTTCTCAATTAAGTACAGCTAATGTTACATTAATATTGGCGGTGTAGGAAATAGAAAGGGATTTCCATAATATATAGGGTTCTGTTTTAAGCGACGCTCGCACTATGGGAATAGAGTAATTGTTAAGGGAGTGAGAAGCTATTAATGATGAGAAAATGTTTCACAACCGTTGTAACTCTTAATATACAATTAAGAAGTAATTTATATTCGTCTTGAATTAAATCAAATATGTAATATCAGTGGCCGTTGTGACGTGGTGGAACCGCGTCTGGATATGAAATGGTTATGTGTTCGATTCTCATCCGGGGAATTCATTACGCTTTAATTTATTAGTCTAATCGTTCGGGTAAAATAAAGTGCGGCATTGAGCTCCACCACACAAAACACAAGATGGCTCAAATTCAGGTGGTAAATGGGAAACGGAGAGTATTGACACTAAATTGTTTCTACCTGCTCTCTGCTTTGCTGGAATGAGCATGAAGCTGATTACTACTTCCCACCCTTTCTCATTTTAACGAAGCAACGAGCGAACAGATTTGTTTTCTTGTCTTTTTTGGACGGAAAATTGTTCAAGTATCAAGTGACTTTATATACAATTAGAACATACTTGGCTATACAAATTAGTTGCAAATTTACATACCATTCGAAAGGACATAATTTAAAATATTTTCGGTTAAATGTTTTGTATAGATAAAAGAATTGCTGGGTGGCGAACTCTGGCAATGCTTCTAAATGAGTAGAAAATGATAAGCAAATGATTTATCACTCGATTCTTTGGCAGAGACCCCAAGAAAAATATAGAAAAAGTGTGACTTTAAAAGAAATTATGTTTTCTTTATAAAATATTATTCTATCTTACCTCAATTTTAAGTTTCCCTGTAACGCAATTCCTTTAAAGTACGAGTCGTATATTTAAATGGTTCTACGGGGACATATTGTAGTGTAAAATTTAAAAGTTCCATGTTGCGGCTGCTGACTCGCTGTAACTATGCAAGTAAAAAGCTAACAAACAATAAAACTGATCGTTTGTCCCAAACGGCCATAGTAAATGGTAATGCCGTCCGAACGCGACGTTCGAATCCAGTTTCGAATGCAAAATTCCATATTTGAATTTCAAAACGACCGACATACCCTCTAGCAAGAATACTCCTCATTCTTGTGCCGTCAAATAAAACAAGTTAGCTTTGCCTCGACTGAATGCCAATTCTGTTGACAGCACTTTTCCCTCGCGGCATGCTATAGAGCACAACATGCGTTGTATGAATTTTGCTAAAATGGTACTTGGCTTTTGCTATCTATTTAGTGAATTTTGCATTTTTCAGCCGTAATTAAATTGATGAATGCTTTTGAAAGTTTCAACAAAATATAATTCAATTCTTATTATTAATACTTGTTACAGTTTTTTCTACTTTCTTATTAGTTGTTCCTACATAAATGTGAGAAAATCTTCTTTGTTTTTTACGGAGCATGGATAAACTAAGTTCCAAATTTAAATAAGGCACATGGCTTAGACGTAAAAGTGATTTCATAGACAATATAATAGAATGTGTCAGCTTCCTTTCAGGAATAATAGCTTTTTCATTTTAAAATTATCTTAAAACAGATGTTTTCAAGAACAAGTAACAGAATTTCAAATGAGATGGTTTTAATAACATTTATACATCATCCGGGCAAACTAGGGTAAGTGTACTGAGAACAAGGCTGTGCATATTTCAATTTCAAATGTATGTTACCAAATTTATAAATGCAAATTGCGACTATGTGTCGCACTACGCAATACCTAAAATTTAGTTTAAAAATAAGAATCAAAGAAGGTTATCTTATCGAATTTTTCGATATGTTAAAGATAACCCAATTGTAAAAATAATATTATATTAATTAATTGATTAATTGTCAATTGAAGCTCGTAAAAGCGTGTAAAAATAGAAAAAATAAAAAGTTCCTACCGATATCAGCAGCAGCGTGCAGCAGATCGGCAAGTAGTTCCGGTTCATGGCACGCTATAGCGCATCTCTCGTCTATCTCTGCTGGTGTTGCCTCCCGCAGCTGTAGCGCCACGCCCTCGCCGCCCACCGCCGCGCTGTACATAAGCACGGCGCGAGGCGAGAACGTCGGCAGCGGCAACCGCGTGGTCGCGACCTGTTATAACATTAAAATAAGTAAAATGTACTCAGAACTTAAATAAGAAATTAAGTGATAGTTTTTTTCAGCTTCACGCTTTTTTCCGTGTAACAAGGAAGTCAAAGAGAAATCGATAAATTGCGTGATGAGTAGCGAAACTCAATGCAATGAAAAGCGCTTAGGTATTCCTCTAAGTGGGAACCAATCCCACAACCAATCCTGTTTAGAGTTCGATACTGTCCCACTGCGTCTGATTCTTAATTTCTCTTAAATTAGTATCGAATTCTCCAATAAAGAATTAATAATTAAAAATTATAAAATTAACAGAAAGCCTCGCATATATATATAAGCAGAAACAATCTAGTGTTTTAACACTTTCTCCACTTTTCGCCTAATTCCAGAACATTGTGTGTTCAGTAGCGGAATACAGCGCCTCGCTTCTTTATTTAATCATTCCCCAGAGAGATGTCTAACTGTAAACGACCATCTCGTTACTCTCATAAAATCTTGAACACTATCACACTGCGTCGTTATGATGTTAATATTGGTATCAATTATCGTTAAAAGTTTGAAATCATTTATATTTATATACCAAAAGTTTGAAAAGAAAAGAGTATTATCAGTTGAGTTCAAAAAAATATTTTTAATTTGCTTATTAATTAATAATTATATTAATCTTAAAGGTACACCTTGAGCAATTTGATTTAATAAATAGGAAAGATAAACAAAACATTTTTGCAAAAATAAATGGAGGTACATTTTTACCTTTATAAGAACATGTTATATATAACAACCTTATAGAGGTAAAAATTAAAGTAACAGTATACATAAGCAAATAGTATATAAAATAATGTACAGTTTGAAGTAGCTTAGTACTCGGACGTGAGTGTGGTATTAAATTAAAAGAAGAAGTTTCTGGTTTCCCGCAAGTTTGGAACTTTATTTATTTGCGAAAGTGTGAAGATTGTTTGGTTGTGAGCACCAAATTCACTAGGACATTGCGCTTAGAACGAACTTAGTTTTGCTTTAGTTCTTATATAGACAAAGGTATTAAATTTCTTTTTAACGTTTGTCCGTTAACCTTTATCGGTAGCCATCCGTGGAAATATATTTTAGTTTTATATACAAAATTAAATGTGTTTTTTAAGTTTTATGAGTTTTTAGGTTAAAATTGCGTAAGTGCACAATTCTAATGTAACGTTCTTCGAGTCTAAAATTTGGACTATGTGGTGACTAATATATTTATAAAAAATATCTAATACAAAGCAAAATGTAGGTGTTCGAAACGTCGGCTTCTAAAATGTATTTTCGAATACCAAAATTATACGCGATTAATCCGGTTAAAATAGTTTCATTTCAAAATGTGTAATAATCGTGAAAATCAAAGAACTTATTAGGTTTGAGAAGACAAAGTAACTTATAGCTTGAAGTCTCAAGATTTAACTCGTTTACCTTAAATACGCGGAAAGTGTAAAAAAGCGTTAGGTGTCAATCAATTTGCTTCCCTAACGTGTACATACTTGCATGTCGCTTTATACAAAAGCGTATGTCAAATCAATGGTAGTGTGTAGTATTCTCTTTGCATTTGCCTGCATAGCAGGGTAGTTAGAGAGAACCTAGTGTCAAGACACTCCGTTCTTCACTTTGCACCCGAAATCAAGACTTTGTGAGAATAGCGCTTAAGTACCAGAGCGCCACGATTTCTAATATATTATTATGAAAAATATAAGCTTTTTGCACTTCACCTCTATATAAACTTTAACTGTGCGAAACTACTAGTATCTACATATTTTTTTATAAACGGGGTTTTGTAACAAATACACCTCCTTTCTTCCTTTACTTTTATTAATAATATAATAAGCCTTCGCCCGTTTGATAATTTCAATTATGTTGAACGAGTTCAATAACTTCGTCTGATATTTCAAATTTGTCACCGTTTAAGTAAGAATTTTGGTAAATCTCTCTTAACACCATACACTCCGCAAATAACATATACGTCAAATTTCCCCTTTGTATGTTTAGTTTAGTTTAAGCTGTGCGTTGTTCTTCAGTCACTTTCAATACAATTTCATGCGTTATTTCATTATTATATAACAAAGTACATTTTGAATTAACTTAACTTATGTATGCACGTTAGTAATTAATAGTTATACAACTAATGGTGTCGTATCACAATGTTATTAGTGCTTTCCACTAATGGACCGACTCCCATTACAGAGCTTTGTCTTACGCCTAATGAAATTGTCTAACTGATATTCTGCATTATGGATTATCACATACTTATAGAAGACTATGAGCAAATTATATATCTGTGTATTATTTTATTAATAAAAGTAAAGGAAAATCTTTGTTACAAAACTCCTTTATTAAAAAAAATATGTGTATTCAGTAGCGGGATACAGCGCCTCACTTTTTTGTTTAATCATTCCCAAGAGATATGTCTGACTGTAAACGACCATCTCGTTACTCTCATTAAATCTTGAACACTATCACACTGCGTCGTGATGATTTTAATATTGGCATCAATTATCGTTATAAGTTTGAAATCATTTATATTCATATACCAAAACTTTGAAAACAAAAGAGTATGTTGAGTTGAGTTAAAAAATTGATTGAGAATTTACTTATTAATCTAGAAATTAATCATTATATTAATTATATTTCTCTTAAAGGTACACATTGAGCAATTTAATTTAATAAATAGAAAAGATAAACAAAACATTTTTGCAAAAAGAAATGGAGGTACATTTTAACCTTATAGAGGTAAAAATTAAAGTAACAAGTATACATAAGCAAATAGTATATAAAATAATGTACAGTTTGAAGTAGCTTAGTACTCGGATGTGAGTTAATCGGCATTTAATTAAAAGGAGAAATACATAGAAATACATAGCAGTTTGGCATAGCTATAGTTTATAATTGAAGCTTCTATTCTAATGTAAATAAAAATTGAGCACACAATTGCCTAGTTGTCTCTATTTATTTAGAAAGAAAAGGCTAAAAGTATATTAGAGAGTATCAATTAATGACACGCATTCCACTTTTTGTTACACAATTTCTATACAAACCAAAAATGATACAAGACCTCGCTTGCGTGATTAAGCCGTGGCATTGTTCGCAAACGGTTCCCAACCGTATTCCTGGTGGCTATACAACAAAATATACAGGCCCACAGGATTCGCTTATAAAAGACACAGCACGCAATTATCACCTTTACAACGATGTGATTTAGCCTGAAATTCATATACATTTACCCATACCTGTTAGGTCTTATTTAAGTTTTTCGCACGATCGTATGCCCTATTATTGACATGTGTATAGTAGTTAATTACTCACCATTATGTTCTAGTTTATTCGTAAATGTAATTTATTTGAACCCTCGTCATTTTGAATAATGAACTTTGATTGTATTGAAGGCCATGTCTTGCTTGCTAGGGTGTTTCATATGCAGTAGGCCATTCCGTTATGTATGTGGGTTGAGTTTTCTTCATATTTTATTAAGTAATAGAACACTAATCTAATTACCAACGCGGTGTGCTTAAGTAAGTTTATACATACTATAATTGTTGTGTCCAAAATAAGAGAAGTATGACAACGTCTGACTATATACGCGATGGTAGCAGCTTCAATTTTCTACTAGGAGGAATAATTAAATTTAAATTGTTTCCTAATTAATAATTAAATTTAAATTGTTATTCGTACACTTAGGAAATTGAAAAAGGCATATTAAGAAAACTTATAAAAATTTGAACGCAGCGGGATATTAACCCGCGCCTCTTGAAAACCGTTCAAGTGCTCTAACCGTTATAGCCATGCGTTCTACATCCAGCTACGTCGAAATATATGTCTTTTTTTTTAACTGTTCCGTTTCTCCGGTTTGGTGACAAGGCAAATCTTCAGTTGCTTGAGAGCTTGCATGAGTTTAATATGAAAGTATATTTTCAAATAGATATTAAATTGCAAGATTCCAAAGCGAAGCATTGATGGTGTTTCGTATGTATTTTTTAAAATAAAATATAATTATATTCAACTGTAAGCTAAATAGCTGGGCGGTGTAATAAAGGATTATGGTAAATGGCATCATTACCAAAATGTCCAGTCCGTTTATCTGACAAAATCAAATCACTGAGGCGGGAAAAATAAAATCGCAAAAATTCCCGTGGCGCTATAAAATATAGGCTGATATTTTTTATGGGCAGTAAAATGTGAATGTGAAATTGTTAGCATTATATTGGACGTCACAGAGATTCATCTCAATGAATGGACATTGGATAGCGCAGCGTGTTTTATACTGACGCACTTATTTGATATTGCACATATTCGTATATGCTTACATAGTATACCTATATATATATACTATAAGTATTACATGTAAAATGTATTCAATAAACTATTTTTGATGGACACATTGGAAATTTTATTTTACAAAAGAATATTTTAACACGCTATGTAATAAAAAAATCATCTCTATTTAAATATAATTATACCTTATTATATTTGTAAAAAAAAAATCATGCATCAAAAAAAGTGGGTCAGTTCGCTGTATTGGCCCACTTTTTTTTCACTTGTGCCCCCAGTAAGAATGATTTGTTATCTCCCATTCATGATTGGCTTCAATACTTACTCCAGTACATAAAACAATAATATTTATGTGAGTCAAGACAAAAATATCTGTTTTTGTGAAAGATTTGTCAAGACTATATTAGACCTAGTTTCAAACTCACTAGGGCCTTACAATACGGTAATAGTTGGTAGTTCATACATCCCGTTTGTGCTACACTACTTTCACCAAGTTCAGGGGACTAGTATACCTTCGATGTAAGATCGACAAAGATTTCTTCTTGATATTAATTTTTTAAAGTACTAGTATATTTTAGTATAAAATTAACATTGCTTCACTTCAACATATTAACTAGGCAATACAAATCCTATCAATCCAGAATTCTAGGCAATAAAGTTATAATTTATATTAAAACATTCCCCTGCGTAGCATTTAAGTCTACGTAGATATCTACGAGTATGTTGTTTGACGTGTCTTAAATTTACAAGATCTGAGTCTTATATGAATACTCATTTAAATTTTCGCAGGCAAATAACAATCTTTGTTTATTTCATCATTAAAATAAATTAGCTTCATAACGACACGAATGTTAACGAAGTATAATTAAAGTAAGTATTTCACTAATTATATATTTTATGTATTTTACTTCAAAAATATCACAATTTTCTTCTTATATTATTTCAATAAAATAACTTTTACTTTATATAATCATGATTTGAATACCTTTAAATAAGTTTAATGCATAAAAAGCAATAAAATTAACAAAATAGTTTTTTGATATAAGAAAGAAAACCTACAATTTTTCGAGAACAACACATTATGTTTTCAACACGTTCAGCATTAAAGGATCATTTTAGGCTAAAGCAGTTACACTAAGGGTTAAAGTAGCCTCTCGGCGGCCATTAACTTTTTTATTGAGTTCAAAAGTTTGCGTAATATCTACAGTTTCCATTGAAAATAAAAACACATCTACATCGTAGTGAAGCGATCGTGGTATTAAAAATATGCGTTAAATTTTCGAAGCTTCTTATAGCTAATATATATGTTATGGCAGTATATTCTATCGGAACCAACCACCAAAAATAGAAAATCTTTTCTGACTATGTAGAAATTGAGTCAAATTTCCACAAATTATAACTTATTTTATTACGTCACAATTAAAATACACAAAAAGAAAAATATTGGACTCAAATTCGACACTCATCGCATATATGAAAGGCTTATAAAATACGGCGCAATGGGCCAGCATCTGACTGTAAACGCGATTGGTTGTGGGTTCGATTCCCAATCGAAGGAATGATATTATTTAAAAAGTTTCATTTCTCCGCTTTGGTCCCTAACACATAATGTCTAGGACTCAGGAGATAGGTGGAGAACGGAGTGTTTGACACTAGGTTCTCTCGGACTACCCAGCTATGCGGGAAAGAGCATGAAAAAATTCAGCTGGATCTAAAGCTAAATACCGTACTACTGCAAAAAGAAATCGATTTGAAGTTTGCTTGTGAAACGTGTGTCTATGGTGTAATGATTTATTTTTAATAGAAGTCTGTGAAATTAAACTAAAAATATAGAAAGTATTTTCTGTAAGTTGAAGAAAAGTTGGTCTTCTTACCAGGAAATTGAAAAAACAAATAGATTTAATATTAAAATAATTATAATAGCGTTCGAGTATCATCGTAGTACATTTGTGTGACACAAATAAAGAAAAATGTCAAATTTTAAAATAACAAACTATGAAATATTTTTATTCAAAATGTATTTAATGTACGTAGAATCTGGTTGGAGTTCGCGAAGTAATGGTTACCCGCGAATATTCGACACCAAATTGTTGAGGTTTTTGCAGAAAAATGCTCACCCATTAATGGGAAGTAAATTATTGTTTATCTGTTCTGATAATAATCACTGTATAATATAACAGTGTAATTGGAATTTACAATTAAAAACAGGCGGTGTGGTCGCAATTCATAAAGGGAGAACGAAAATAAATAACATTTCACATTTCCCTAATTATTACTCACTACTGATAAAGGTTTCATGCAGTGAATATTGCGAATATCACGATTTCTCTTACACATCGCATCACGAGAAGAAAAATGAAGAAATAAAGTATTTCAAAGTGTTATTTCTAATTAACGACGTACGTGTTCAGCATGAAATAGAAAAATAATAAAATTACTGTAACATCTTTTTTTAAAGAGTTAATCCCACCCAATTAGGAAAATGGAAACCGTCCAAGAGGCGCGGGTTTGAATCCTGCTGCTTTCAATTTTTTATACGTTTCCTAAAAATATGTTTTTCAATATTCATATTTTTAGTACAAGCACCTAGGAATAAAACCTGTACACTGCCCAGCAATTAGGTTGATAAGTGTTTAGAATATTTACACAAGTGTTTGTGTAAAACTAATTTTCATTATTAATTTGAGTTAATGGGATCATTTAGTTTCAGTCGTCTCATTTCAGACGCAAAATAAAAGTTGCTAGACGAATTGCAAAGAATAAATTGGAGTTGTACATTAGCGATGCTGTTATTTTAAAGATAAATCTTCAGTTCGAATGAGCTTGCAAAACTTTCTAGCAGTCTTTAAAACATTTCCTCGGCGATTCAGTAACTCTTCACTTAATAAGGGAAGAGTTAGTGGACGTTCTCATTACTTATTTTAATCAACGTAGATCCTAATTATCGTTTTATATATTTTCTTTATTTGCCTAGTAATTATGTAATTTTAAAAACCGTTCAACGGTTTTCAAGGGACGCGGGTTCAAATTAAAAAATGTTAAAAAATATCTAATTTTATCTTACATCAAAAACTCATACAGAGAAAAACGTAGCGTGATGTAGAACCATCCAATTTTATACTCAATTATATACAGTACCTTTGCAGTTTCACTGTTAATTTTTTTTAAATTCAAAAACTCTCCGTCTCCTGTAAAACAACAAAAAATACGAGGCTTTACGAATCCACAATACAAAGAATTACGTTTCCACTAAAAAGCTTGCATCGGAAAAACTCCCATCTATGATTAATTGGGGCTTACTGTATCGATTTTGTATTATCTACAGGCAAGCTCGCGTTTTATTTTGTGCGCTTCATTTGCGTGCTGCCAGTTCACTTTGGTTATGTTTTCTGGTTCGATTTTCAATTATTTTATTAATATCTAGCGCTGGTTGTTAGTTATTGCTAATTTCTTACTAATACTCATAATTTTGCTTCATATACAAGTTTTAATACTGTTGAATTAACTGCTTTACATCCTTTAAAAATGCGATTTGCGTTGAAATTATTAATTAGTGCCCGTGTAAAATATATGTATCTTATATTGAATTATAAATCCTAGTATTTGTAGCAGAGTTGATTATTATGTTATGTTTGTGGATATAAATGCCATTTAAAGATATATAGAGACGTGGCTCCTGACTTAGAGAAAGTGCGGCACTGAGTTTTGCCAGGTGACGTGTAACTTCTCGAAATAGATGGCCGTGGGCCTGATTCCTAGGCGGAAGTGATTTATATTTACGGATACATTATTTATTCTTTTCATAAGTATTGTAGTTTTATATTTCACAATTTGACATATAATCTCTTTGTAGGAAAACAGAAGGACCTGTTATTGTATCGGATTTATATATTATAATTTAGATGTGAACAGAACTCTAAAACAAGAGTTACCAAATTTCCTTTGTCGTAATTATTTCGTATTGTCGTATAATATACGAAGTCAATATTACTCACATGTTTGCGATATGAAAGTAATCGATAGGCTGTCGAGAGATTAATTTGCAAACATATTTTCCACTAATTAATGTTCGTTCACTTTCAGCTCAAATAATTATCAGAGCATTATAAAATGTATTTAATGATTTAATAAATATCACTCGCCTTTGTTCAGATAGTTCACATGTATCTTAATTCAATATTATTGGTACAAGCAACCTGTCACTGTTTATAAAGTTTAATATAGATTTTGTCTGTCTTTTTTGCAATATTATACAGTATGTATAAAAAAATATTAAAAAAAACAAACAAATCGCATATACCACTGGAGGAGGTCTACAGAACGGCAGATGTCAGTCTCGCTTATAACTTTCGATATTTAAAAACAAAAAGAACGTGGCTTAGACATGAGGAGAGTATGAGTTTAAAAACAATTTTCAAACATCTACATATGGATGTGACTTGGAAAGTCATTTATAACAATAAGTATTCTAAAGTCAATATGTGACATGGGAAGCAAACGAGATATCCCGCAAGCGTATATAAGTGGTATCATAAACAAATTGATCTCTGACCTCCATACAATCATACATATAAAGTACATGTAAGTTCAGGACGCACCGCTATGTAGTTTTAATCCCACAAATGTTGAATAAACGGTGTGCAAGGTAGAGGCTTGAAAACGTTACCACAGCTTCGTCGATTAATTGGAGCTCGCTGTATTGATTTTGTATTATACTAAGCCGAGAACTCACCAATATTAGACAGTCGCAGTCGTAGATGCTGTTTATTTATTCAAATTGCCTTGTACACACATCGGCTTACCATCTCTCCATGCATAGTTGATGCGCTCGTTAAATTTCGCTCAACGATAATCCATTTTTCCATTATACATAGGGTTTTCGCCGTTAGAGTATTTTTTCGAATCGACATTTATTATTATTTACAATTCAATATTTGCCGTATGTTCACATATATGATATTCGAGCCGAAATGCAAATAATAACCCAGTTACGTGTAAGTCAAAAGAGTAGATTTGTTTACTGTATTCGGTTGAAGCGTGAGGTTTGTACGATTTTAAAAAATATTTTCACCGCTTTGACTTTGAAGCGTAGTGAGCTTGTACTGACTGTATCTATATGGAATTTATTTTTACTATAGAGCTTTTGGAAAGCTACTTGGCTACAGAGTTTATGGATACAACAGATCCTGTTTCTATATGGTTATTACACACATTTAAAAGCTAAAATTTAAAGCTATATTTTGCATACAATTTTGTATTAAACACATTTGTAAGTACAGTTGCTCAAATAATACGCTCATGGAGTGAAAAATCACTCAAAGAAAAGCTCACATTACTTTTGTGGCATTTACAAATTATCATATTACGAAATTCATCTTAGGGCTTTTTTAATAAAATGCTCTAAGAAAGCCAAGACACGTTCTGAGTACTATTTGATACAACCACAACCTGAAAGGCATGTAACTCGTCGGGTCGAATACAACGATGCATTAAAAATGTTTTAAATCTTCTCTTAATATTTTTGTCATTTTTTTTAAAGTGTTATTTACACACTTTGGAAATTGTAAAACATATATTTAGGAAACGTATAAAAATTTGAACGCAGCGAGATTTGAACGCATGGCTTAGCGGTCGGAGCGCTTGAACGGTTTTCAAAAGGCGCAGTTTCAAACCCTGCTACGTTCAAATTTTTATACGTTACTTAAATATATGATATTCTATTAATGTTTATGGAAAAATTTCTTACTACACCTACTAAAGATATTTTCATTGCATTATTTAATAATAAAACTGTTACCATTCTGACTGTTTCAATTATTCTCTTCGTATTATAGACTTGTAAAGCTTAAAAAAAACACACCAAACCAAATGAATACATTAGGCACATTTGATTTATTCCCGTCGGCATGGACGTACGTTATTTGCCGATCGCTTTTACTTTCACGGCCGATATTTTTTATATTTCAAACACAGTTACCATCAAATAGTATTAATATTGACAGTCTGTGTACACTTTATACTATTATAAATTCAGCTTTGAAAAAAAATGAAACACAGGGACATAACTATATTTGGGGTATATGAAATTGTATGCATATGTGAAAAATGACTTTTCATAATTAAAAAATAAACCTCGTACAGTTTGTTATGTTCGTTTAAAATAGAAAATTCAAGGCATTTACGAATTGGTGGTTTTATAAACATCATCGCTTCTATATTTTAACATTTTTTAAAGTGTTATTCCCACACTAAGGAAATTGAAAATTCCTTTGTGTGAATGTAAATTTTAAATATGTCTTTATCATGGCTTCTCTTTTAAATAAAGGCTGTTGGGGCGCAGTGGCAACAAACAGCCTTTGACTAGTGATGGTTTAATATTCGGTTCCCACTCAGGGAAAAATTACGTTTGTATATTAAGTTATTTGCATTTCTTCGATCCAGTGTGACAAAGCGCAACTTAGAATTTTGCCACTAAGCATTTTTTTATGTTAAAAGCGTGAAGTTGCTTTGGTTTTTTACAAATAAACATGTTAGGTTTATTTTCAGACATTAATTTGTCTCCAGTAAATATAATATACATAGTCCTATGCGAAATAATAAAAGTTTTGTTAAATCTTCTTATACAAAAGGAAAGGCATATGTAAGTAAAAAGGTTATAACGTTTTCATTGTACCTGTCTTATTTTGATTAAATTCACTCGAGTCTATAAATTTTTGCATAGGATACACGGTTGTCTGTAATTCAGTTAATGACTCGTTGCGCGGTGAACAAAGAGCCGTCCAACCGTTTTGTAATGGCCCAATTATACAAAATTAATTTCATTGCTGTCTTCACCAAAAAAGTGTAACGAGATTTCAAAGCGACACGCCCGTTCTAAAACGCTTTATGGCGGCACCGCTTGGACACGGGTAATGGTCCAAATTTATTGGGTTAAATGGTTCGTGCGAACGGAATTCCACGTAAATTTTTCATGTGTTTAATTTTTGAATTATAATATTTTTGATTATCTTCAGATAAACAGCTATTTCCCGTAATTCGTTTAAGCAAACAAAAATGTGACACGATTAAAATGCGATTTATCCTACTAATATTATAAACGCGAAAGTTTGTAATGATGTTTGTTACTCTTTCACGTAAAAACTACTGAATGGATTTCAATGAAACTTTACAATAATATAGCTTATACATCAGAATAACACATAGGCTACAAGTTATAAAGACATTGTGTGAATTGACCAAAATATCAAGTAAGTATCTTATGTTCAAGCCATTAAAGCCAAAATAGTGAACCATTGTAGTCAATAAATTAATATTATGGTATACACATACTAAATGCATATTTATACACGTTACATATACCAGAATATTATTTTTTGCTATTTTTGTGTCTGTCAGTCTGTTTGTTCCGGCTAATCTCTAGAACGGCTACACCGATTTTGACTAGCAAATAGCTGATGTAAGATCTCCACGCGGACAAAGTCGCGGGCACAGCTAGTATATTATAATACTTTCACATTCATTTGGACTTTATAACTGTGTCATGCGTTCTAGCGGTCTTTCTTAACAGAATCTCTTTGCGATGCGACGAGGAGACTGCTCCCCGTGGGAGTAAAAATTTGATTAAAATGTTTCTAAAATAAATTAAATTAATGGAATAGAAAATTGAAGAATTGTGCTCACAATTCTAAAAATGTTAACCTTACAACTTAAAATTAATATTTTAATAAGCAATACGTAAATTGATTTTTTTATTGTCTAATTAAATTTCTTTGTTTACTTTAAAAATCAACTCAAATCAAAATTTTTATTATATGTCCTAGGTATATAAAAGAGTTATACCCCAAACTGGTATTTACTTTTTATGTAAAACATGAACTCCAAATTTTTGATATATAATATTTCTCCATTATATACTATGCAAATAACATACGAAAAATCTAATTTAATAAACTCATTTTTATTTTTGTAAGACTTGTGGGCTAGCAAATTGTGCGCAGCGTCTAAACTCCTCCACTGCACTCCTGTAGTCCTCCACTCACTGTAGTCGGCTTATTAGAGACATTGACCATTTGATTGACATGTTACAAAATTGGTTAGGCGATGAATTTTGTGTAATCAGACTACTATTGCGTCTTTTTAAAATGAAACTATTTTAACCGGATAGATAGGACCGGTAGACTCTACCTGTGACCACGGACTACTGTAAAGTGTTCGAAACGTCGGGTTCTTAAAATGTATATTTGAATACCAAAATTATACGCGATTAATCCGGTTAACATAGATTCATTTCAAAATGTCTAATAATCGCGAAAATCAAATAACTTATTATCGCGTCTTTTCAAACATGCAATATAGCACAATCTATAAATAATAGTTTACGCCCCAAATATTACTTATGTCATTCATGGTTACCCTATTCACCCCTTTCTTAACATTCACCATTTAATATTGATTTCATTTGATTTGAATGAACAATCGGAAAAATAATATAAATTTTGAATATTTGCATCAACGTTTAATATGAAATATTTTAAAATACCAAATTTAAGTTCATGAGTTCACAGTGCAATGCGCGGCTCAGATCCAGAGTAGTTTACACTAATTAAATAACATTTACAATTCTGTTTGCGTATTTCTGGTAAAATGTGAAACTTTTGCCTCATTTAATAGTTTTGCTGAGTTGTATAATATTACTAATGGTAGCACAAAAAGTTTTATGCAATAATATAGTTTTGTGTTGTTTCTTCATTACGCTACGCAGTCTATTACGAGGAGCCTTAAAAAAAGTCGGTCGAGCCATTATTGTATAGTTTCAAGTTTCTTGTCGACTATGCAAAAGGTTAATTCTTGCAGATCTATGTCTAAGTATCTTTTGAGATTACTTAGTTTAATTTGTCTACCAATGAATTTTGGTCAAATACTTTACTGTTAAATACTTCTAAGTAATGACTACATTCCTTATATTGGTGTCTTTTTCATGTAATAGCAGATCAATTTCTCGATTTCTAAGATTTTTTTATTAATTGCTCTAAGGACAAAATCATTTTCTTCCCAAAACGTAAATTTTTAAAGGTCAATAACAGTTTATCTTATATTGATGGTATATTAAAATGAGAATTTGGTCTATTCCAAAGCTTACATAATAATGCCTCAAATTAAAAAACTTTATTAAAAGTTGTACTATTTTTTTTAGTTTAATATAAATTATGGAAGGTAACAAAGTGTATTACTAATATTGAGCTATTGGAATTGTTCTATATACTAATTTACCTAAATTAACTTCATGTTGATGAAAATTATGAATCGTTAGTTGAATAATCTTTGGGTGGCAGAAATTTGTAATAATCTCTCTACAGAGATGCTAATAACAAAAATAAATTGTAATAAGTGTATAGAAATTTCGACGCAGCCACATGTAGAACGCATGGCTTAGCGGTCAGAGGCGCTTTAATGGTTTCCACGAAGGCGGGATTGAATCCTGTTGCGTTCAGAATTTTTATACGTTTTTTTAAAATGTTTAACTTTGTTTGTTTATATCTAATTTTCTTACTTATTAGGCTAAATATAATCTAACGAACTGACTGAATATCATTCATTTATAGTTTCATGCTTATTTCCATATAGGAAGGTGAGCAGAGAGAACCTTGTGTTAATTTAAAATTTAAATCAACACTGCATTTTAGACATTCAGCCAAAATTCGAGACTGCGCCGTGCTTCGTCTTACCAGAGCGGGGAAATTAAAATAAAATGATTCCCCTGGTCGTTTTATTATTGCTTTTACATTGCTTTTACACTCAGATGCTGTCGCACTGGACCACGATGATTTTTTCGCCAATATAGATTTAAACCCACAATCAATACTTTTAATTACCTACTTATCAACTGAGACATCATGACGTCATATATAAGATATATCATAAAAAGAATTAAGATACAAAAATGAGCCCGTAAGCTTCATTTTGATGTTACATTTCTTCTAAGAATATACATTGAGGTAACAGTACAAAATGTATCTTGGGCATAATACCGTAGAATATTATCGCTATAACTGTCACAAATATTGCTAATATGATTTAGACCTACATCAGGTGTGTATTTTGTTAACGAAGCATTCTCAAGACACATACGAAATATACCTATTTATATTATAGACTAGCGACCCGCTTGCGGCTTCGCTTGCGCGAACTACATCCTATTATAATTAGAATATTCGACTAAACTGTTTAGTTTTTTCGTTGACCGCGTACTCACTTAAATCACAAACTTTGCTTAAATTTATAATTTAAGTAGTTGTAACTTTTTTGTTTATGAACACAAAACGTTAAGGGAAGTTTACTAAAATATAATAGTCAAAACTGCATTAAAATCGGCTTAGCCGTTTCTGAGATCAGCGTGCACATAACAATATTTTGTTTTATAAATCTTCCATGTATACGAGAGCGATCGGTTATATTTCAATTATATGTATAAATTTGAGACCTTCGTGACGCATTGAGACAGCGTCCGACTGTAAACGAGATTGGTTGTTGGTTCGATTCCCAATTGAACAGATTATATTTGAAGTATTTCCATTTTCCCCGCGGAATGTCTTTATTCTAAGTTGTTATTGCTTTGCGAGAACAAACGTGAATTAGAAAGTAAAAATATTTCATTTTAAATTATTATATTAATTATTTTTCTAGATATTCATTGTAATTGTAAGAAAAGAGCTGATTTTAGGTGTTATTGGTGGTTGGTTTTTGGGTCTATTGAATGCGAAGATTGAAGATTGCAATTTACAGTTATACTATTTTTAGTGCTATAAAAATAAGCTGATATTCGTTTATAACAATTATTTTATCTATAGTTTTATGAAAAAATAAAAATATGCCTTCATAACACTGACTGATAAAATTTTGTAGTAATTAATAAATTTACTTGTATTTTTTGTTTAAACGCTTGAACTATGGACATATTTCATTATAAATATAGGTTATTTATTTTCAAATTCAATTAATTCTCGTCGTTCTATTAAAAAAAACAATTAATAATCATATGCAGCTTCACGCTTTTTTCCGCATGTCCCGCAGGATAGTCAGAGAGAATATTTTTAACATTTTGAAAGTATTATTCACACACAAAATTAAAAAAAGTATTTTTAGAAAACGTATAAAAATTAAATCACAATAATAAAATGTTAAAAATATTTAATAAATAGCATTCTCTTTTGCAAAACGATTGTTTATAGAATAATATTTGGGTAGCAGTAACTTCTAACAACAAAAATAAGTTGTAATAAGCGTATAAGAATTTTACGTAGCCGGATGTAGAACGTATGGCTTAGCGGTCAGAGCGCTTGGACGGTTTCTAAGAGGCGGCAGGTTCAAATCCCGCTGCGATCAATTTGTTGTACGTTTTCTAAAAATATGTTAGTCAGAGAGAAGATGAGTGTCAAGTAGTCACAAGAGACTCCATTCTCCACATTCCACCCGAAATTGAGACATTTTAGGTACCAGAGCGGAAAAAATTAATGATTGGGAATCGAATCCGTAAAAATCCCGTTTCCAGTTAGACGTTGTCACACTGCACCACCGTATCCCTAAATAATTTGAAGTTAAAAAAGAAAAAAACAACTTTGGGATTCAAAAAGATTGATACGGAAAAAAAAATTACCTAAATAGAAATTTAATTCTTCCATCGATAAACCATTTGGCCTGTAATATTTACAGATGGAGAGCGAGAGAGACATAATATATCATACGTATCAGCTCATTTCACGTACTCTGTTTGTTTTGCTGTAGCTTCTGATGTTAATAGACTGTTTTTGTTCAGCAACGACAATGGCTTGGAAGCGGCCCAAATCGGCAACTTGTCGTTACAAACAAAACATTTTACATCTTAGCTTTTAGGTAGCAAAGTAGTGGTTTTCGTGAAATCATAATGTATATGACATTTAATTTAAACAGGTCTCTAAAATTATAAGAATATGTTAAATGGCCAGTATTGAAATCTGCACTTTATTGCTTTAACTATAAATACGCTATACATTTCTACATAATCACAATTCACAAGTAGTTACTTGTATGGAAATTTATTCGACTGGTACTCCCTTTATATATCTAAGACTGTTTTGTATAGAAATATACCGCTCAATTGTTTTCAAGAGGCTTCTTATTTTGCTAGTAAGCGCACGCTGTATATTTTCTCTGTGAGCACCATTTTTACAGCGAAGGTAAAATGAACGGAGTTAAGGAAAAATCCTTAATACAGTTCGCTGTAAATCTAATACAACAATTGAATCAAATGGCTCTAGTGACAGCTGCCGTGATAATGCCCGATTTATACCCTATATTCTGTATAGCGCTGCCGGCACTTTGGTAGTAGGATTATGTTAATTGCTCAAAAAAAAATTGGGGCAGCCTTAGAATTAAATGAGATTGCAATTAGAAAAATAGAGAAAAGAATAATAGAGAAAAGATTGCCAAATTTCATATTAATAACTACCTGTGTCCGCGATTTCGTCTGCTTGAAAATCTAAAATAAAAGTAGCCTAAATTACTCTTTATTTCATCAGATATCTGACAGTAAAAGTCCCGTCAAAATCGGTCCAGCCCTTCCAGAGATGGGCCGGAACAGACAGACAAAAATTGTAATATATGTTATTTTGGTATACGTACTGTGGTATACGTAAGTAATGTAATATTTGGTAAAAAGCGGTTATTTTAATATTACAAGCATACACTCCAATTTTATTTATTTGTATGGATAAACTGATATGTCCCGTGGCTAGAGAGATTTTGTTTTTTAAATCAATAGGTTATATATAACATTTTTTCAATTAAAAACTTCTTTAGTCGCGTTGACCACTTTTTGGTATGGAAAAATCTTATTGGTTTACGTAACTGATATGCTAATATGAAGTGCGTAAAATTCGTAAGACGCGTTTTTGTATAGAAAAAGTATAAACCTACCCCCTAGGACTTATTAATTTCTACTTTATTTAAAAATCATTGCATAGGAGGTGACAAAACAAATATTACATTCGAAATAAAGCCACCCATATGTAAACTTTCACATAAAAAACTAATATTAAAAGTTGAAATCGTCTTGCAAAAGCAGAACATATTCGTACATCACTAGAAACTTTTCAAATTTATAACAGGTATAAGTGAGATTTAAAATGGCGCATTACACATTGAAACGAATTTAAAGCATTTTATTCGGGGTTTTTCATGCAGTTGCATCCGACTCTATCCCAGATGTAAGTAAATCCGATTACGGTCGTTTATATGGTTTTGTTAGTCTTCGGTTTTCAGAACTAATACTGCTTTTATTATGGTTATAAAATGTAAGTATTTTTTGATTTTAATTTGTCTAGCGATTACAAGTGTAGGTAACACTGTTTTTCGCCAAATCTACATTTGCTTTGAATTTTTCAAACTACTAGCCCCAGTAGTAGGTAGTGTGACATATTATCATTATTATGAAAAATCTTAACTTATTGCATTTTTTTCTTTTACTGAGCCAAATTTTATGCACCTTTGTTATAATTTTCTGAAAAAGGCATCGATAATTTTTCCTACTATTATAAATTATAATAGTATAAACGTATAATTGAGTATATTTAATATTGGTCAGAAATTTACTTTAAATAATAGAATATATAGCGTTACCTCTTTATTATATTGAATTAAAAACAGATGTTAGTTCTTTCTTTATAATAACATACGCTGCACAATTTAAAAACATCATAGAAATACGTTGAATAGAATTTCAAATCTTGCTCAATACAGTCTATGTAGGTATAAATATACTTACAGAAATACCACATCTGTGAATGTCGCACGTCTCTGAAAATCTAATACGCCGCACACGTGAGGAATACTTGTTCATAATTAACAAAAGCGAAAAACTTTCTTACTAATTCTCACACACTGATAATTCTTGGCACGTTAGAACCGGTTTTGTGAGATATACATATGTATGTTTGTATGGCCGTATGTATATTTCTGTTTGAAATACTTATGAATGTTTCAAAAGAGTTGGTTTATAGCAATGTGTCAGCTTATGACAGTATATTGTACTTATTAAAAATAACTATATAACTACAAATGCAAATATTATAACAAGAACTAAAATCTGCTAATTTTTGCGACATATAATGCATGATTGCAGTGAAAGTTCTTAAGCCGCGTTGAACACTTTTTGGGTGAACAAAAATCAACACCGAACACCTAATCTATCTATACATATAATAAAAGTGTAACTGGTCGCTATCTGTACTTATTATTGGTTGCATTTATAAATATAATAGAACCCAAAACAATTATTTTTAATTTTCTTTTCTGTGCGTTTGTGCATGCTAATCTCAGAAACGGCTTAACCGATTTAGATGCAGTTTACACAATTATATTGTGGTAAACTTCCTTAAATATTAAGTGTTTGTTTTAGTATCACAAAGTTTGTATCACCGTGGGTGAAAAAGCGAAATACTTTAGTCGTGTAGTTTACACAGGTAAAGCCGCTACTATCGAATATAATTTTATGTCTATAGTCGTATGCCGTAGCATATAATTTTATGTAAATAGATATTTAACAAGATTGATGATGATAGTTTTAAATTAAACATATGAAATTTCATATTTCAATACAAAAATTCTAACATATACACTTCTATCGACGGTTCTTATTACTGTTTTTGAAGAGCTCTATACATATGTTTACAATATTCAAATGATTTAAACAAAAATTTTGATTTTGTTATTCTATACAAAAAACGTGACGAGAGTGGCTCATTATGAATTCTAGCATATCTATTTACGACCATGAAAGAGATTATTAATTTACGTTTAAACAGTAACAATTTTCTAGGCAGCGTCAAGGAAAGTCAAGGCGTTGCGTTAATGAAGGACGTTTTATATATTTCGGGCTCTTTCAAACAAACCCCCGTCTTAATTAGACCCCAGCACCCGTAAATAAAAATGTCACGGACTTTATTTATAAGCAACTCGACAAATATATTTTGTCTACTAATTAGCGTTAAATAACTTGTTTTACAGCTGTTTCTGCTATATCAACGGGTATTTTTATTACGAAAGTAATATTCGTTTATTGTTTATTTTAAATGTGAATTTTGCTGTAACAACCCGTTATGGACTCGTTAGGCAGCTAAGTTTTCTTGACATATCAAATGTTATCCGAAGTTTTTCGGTCTATAATTAATTATCTTATTTTTTCTTACTACATTTAGAGGCTATTGTGGGACAGTGTCTTACAGTAATCGCCATTGGTTGTAGGTTCGATTCGCACTCGGTGAAATGATCATAATTAAATCGACCTGGAGACACTGCCGCTGGTAAGCCTTTCCACAGTTGAGTGGCACGTGGAAGGAAGTTCCTTCAAAACTGCACAGTAGTAGAGTGCCACTCAACACGCAGTGTCTCGAATTCGGGCAAAAAGAGGAGAATGGAGTGTCTTGCTACTAGGTTCTCTCTGACTACCCTGCTATGCGGGTAAAGAGTAAAGCTGAAATAAAAACAGACAGAAATAAAGCCTTTCTTCTATAGGAGTACTGCCTCAAAAATATGTGTGTAATAATTTAGTACAAATTTAGTTAAAACACAGTTTACCTATGTATTATTGTTCAACTTAACGCTTTTTTACTTGCCTTCAATGAGAACCTAAGTCAAAACACACTCTTTTTCACTTATATGTTGTGTTGAGTGGCGAAACTCAACGCCGTTTATTTTCTAGAGCGGGAGAATGAAAATAACTTGACTATAATCTGTCCTTCAATGGTTGTGAAACGAATAACTGATGCCGTCGCCCAAATAATATATGTTTCACCTTAGTATATAATATTTATTTTAAACCTAGTCCGCATCGTCGTGTTGAAACTTGTAAAATGTTTTTTTCTTTTACATATAATTACTTTAGTGGAAAGTTAGGTTTCACCGTAAAAATCATCACAATCATATCTATGCTTATCCAATCTAGAAATAATATGTGGATCGTTGTAGAGTAGCTGGTTTTGCCAGCGAGTAAACCTACTTCACCAAGAGCACATATAAAATATGAAATTTTGCAGCGCGCGAGAGTATTTAATGCATGCACGAAGACGTTTTTTTTCACTGAAAATTGCAGAGAAATTTTCTTTCTCGTTCGACGCGTCTTTTTTATCCTTATTAGAATGCATGAACTTGATTGATTTAGGTGGCGGTAGAGCTAATGTTACTTTATAGACGAGCTTTTCTCGTATCAGCTATTCTGAAAGTACCTTGTAATATCACAAGTTTTCAAGTGTCTAATAATATGTTCGCCAAAACAATCGTGAATAACCGCAAAAACAGAGCTATGTATCAAAATATCTCAACAATATCACTAAATTTAAGTCACAAGTGAAATAAATGTGGCTATCAGTGTCGACAGAATAAATTTTGGAAATCCTATAGGGAATAAAGAATAGTAGGCAAAATTTACGAGCCTGGGGAGGGCAGTAAAGCCTCGTTATGGTGAGCTATGACCCGATCGAGGGAATATTACTACAAAATACTATTTGAAACACTATTTGTGATAAAAAAAAATTACTTAATAATGTAAGATTACAAGTCTTATTTTCTATTATATTTTATTAATTTGATTTATTACACATTTTTACACAATTAAAATACAGAAAATACGCAATATGATAAACTTTAAACTAAGTGTAAAATCATGCTTAAGGTAAAAACTGTTGCATAAAATAAAATTGTTTACTATGTTAAAAATACGAAAATGGAAAGGAAAGGGAGGCGAAATATCAAACTAAATCCATGTTTCCGGATTCAATAACGAAGTATGATTTTATGAGCAGTTCTAATAACTTATAAATGTAGTTTAGACAAGAACAATCTAACTTTTACTGTAGCAAAAGTCATAAATAGATTTTAAAAGCCGCATATGAATTACTTTTAGAATCTAAACTACCAAATATGAAAACATATGTATTCTTACTTAATTTTATTTTAATATATTTATATAATTATAAAATATGAATTCATCAGATTTAAGTATTTCTATTCAATTGATGGTCCCATTTCCTCCTTTGACCTACTTTTGTTTGAGATTGTGTAACGATTTATCACACAGCAGTTGCCGTCGCATTCATCACGCTAAGTGTAGGATAGAATTAAAACGGTTTACAAGTGGAAAGAATGAGTGCTCGTTCGTCTATACAAAGAAAGGAAAAGATGCAATCTCCCTTCTTCTATAAATTATTTTAGAAACGCTTTGCTTGTTAACTAAGTAACTATTTTAAAAACAACGCTATTTTAAATTGATTTATGTTTAAAGAATATATAAATATATAAGCAAAAGAGAATCCTAATAAAATTTTAAATGCCGAGAATTTCCGCTCACTAAGACATATTATTCGTCGTGTAGCGCAATATAAAATTATATCTAAGCCCCATGAAAATATGCCATTTAGGTATATATTTAGGTCATAGTGACGAGTATCAGCGCGTCTGTCTGTGTACAAATTACTCAGTGGAATGTTCATATTCCGGCTTTTGTAAGACTTATGGCGGCATTGAGTTTAGCAAAATGGAAAACAGAGTGTCTCAGCAATATAAATAATATAATAACCATTAACTTAACATATTTAAAAATCTTCTTACAACATGTAACTATGTAAGTCTAAAATCCGATACGATATATGAAAAACACACAATTTGTAAAACTTAATATACTAAAAGCTTAATTCCAAATAGCAAATGAAGTTCAATTTATTTCCACAATAGTTATATTTCATGCGTGAATTAAATTTAATTATACCACTATTTGACAACTTCATTTTGTTGTAATAATTGCGTGACGAGTATATCCATTGAAATCGTCATCGAAGCTTCAAACGTTGTAATACAATATGTATGATGCATTTTCAATATTTGGTAGCTAAAATGTGATTATTATTCTGATTTTAGTATTTCTACCTTCACTTATCATGTTACGTTATGTTAAAATAGGACAGTGTATCATATACCTATATAAATATTTACGTTATAATATAAAACCTTTTTGTAGAACCGTACAAATAATCCATCAAATCATACAAAGAGTCCTACAACAAAAGAACTCATCGTGGCGCGGCGGGACACAGTCTGACTGCAAACGCGATTGGTTGTGGTTTCGATTCCCACTCGGGGTAATGATTATTTTTTAAATATATTTATTTCTCCGCTCTGGTACCTCTAAGACGCGCGGCGTTGAGTTCTGCCAGCCAACAGGCAATGTCTCGATTGCGGGTGGAAAGTGGAGAACGGAGTGTATTGACATTAGGTTCTTTCTGACTACCTTGCTATGCGGTAAAGCTGCGTTTTTACTAAATGAAATTTTATAGGTGGAAATTAGATAAAAAATATGCAATAAATATAATAAACTTCTTTGCGAAATACACATTTTAAGCAAAGTAATATACGCTTGGTTCAAGCTGACTGCTACGTAATTACATAATAAATGAAATATCTTAATACACTTAAATTTTAGAATCAAACTATATTACAATATTATAATAATATTGATAAATTATATATTCGTTCGTCTGTTTGTCGTAAAATAATTTATATTTAATTTTAGTGGGCCTTAATAAAACACGTCCAGTACACTTCACCAAAAGTGGAGACTCTCCACTTCAGAGATAAAATTTCATAACATTTCATGGGCTCACAGTGCGGGTGCATATGATGTTGAAAAAAGAAGCTACTAGAGCAGTTCCTGGGACTTTTGACCCAATTGTAGGCTTTAGCTCCTTGAAAAAGGCTCCATTTACTATCCTCCACTGTCCAAACTCTCTCTATCTAACCAAATTTAAAAAGATTCAACTAATATTAAATTTAATAAGCATCATTAAGTATGTTCAGTCAAAAATGTTGCGTCGTTGTCGAAGCAATTTACAATTTTTACATTTTCCTGGCTTCATGACGTCGTTTCGCTTGTAGCGCTCCATCATAGTGCCACGGAGGATGCATGCACGTTATGAAATATTCTATTAAAGACATCAAAATGAAAACTTTTTCGGGATATTACAAGAAAGTAATATAATATTTTCTATTTAAGTAATGAAAATCTGTTTTATTAAAGAAGCGAGCGGTATAATACGTAATAAAATATGGTACAATAAATTACATTAGTACGTACAATTAGATCTATCGGAAAGTATTTAGGCAGTAATATATTTTAATTCTAATTTGAATTAATTGATTAACTTCAGATTTATATTTCAATACAACAAATTCTGCAAATCTACTACCACAAATGTTTACATTAAACAAAACAATACATTCGTATGTGATTTTATTCAGCTTCACGTTTTTTCCTGCGTAGAATGGAGAAGAAGTGAGAACCTAGTGTTAAGAAAAACCGTTTCCCGAATTCCCACTTCAAATCGAGACATTTCGTGTTAAGTAGCGGAACTCAACGCCGCTCTTTGTCTTAGGTAGCAAAGCGGGGAAGTGAAAATAATTTAAATATAATCATTCACAGCCAATCGCGTCCATATTCTTGATTAGATTGAGATTGTAATGATTATCTATATTTGTTTTTAACACTTCAATACACAAGATTGGGATTTGGTGTCAGGCTATATTGTCGATGGTTATGGGTTCATATATTGTAGAGATAAAGCCAAAAATGAGGGTTCATTAATTCTCTAAATATGGTAAGACCTATTTCGTTAAACCCAAATTTGTGAGTTTTAGAAATATTAAGTCAAAATAAAATTTTATAAATTAAATTCATCTTAAATATATCTTCATAAAATTAATTGTTTAAAGTGGTTATCGCCGCTTAAGACTTAGTAGTTAATGCCAATGTTTTTTTAGCAGAAATAGTTTAAGTGGAGGCTTAAAGATGGCCATTCTCTTGCGGGTGACCGCATTTATTATGCTAAATTGCTCCATTAAGCCATAAGCTGCACGTTTTAAGCCGAGATACTAAGATTGGGGTCAGGAATTTAGCGCATAAAAAGGAGATATTATTTTTAATATATCGGTCGTTGCTGTGGAAGGTGCCGATGCCATAATTTCAGATGAATTTATTATTATGAAAGGGATATTATTACAAAAATAGTAAATTAAATCACAATATCAATTGTAAGAATATATAACAGTTATCTTATGGAAATACGTGGTTGAGTTCCGCCATTCAACGCGCAATGTCGGATTTGGGTGGATAGTGGAGAGCAGAGTGTCTTGACACTAGGTTCTTTCTGACTACCCTACTATGCGGGAAAACCCGTGAAGCTGCTATAATTATATAAACTGTATAATATGACAGCAAGGTTTAAAATAATATAGCGTTGTTGCCGCACTCAGAACATTCATTATGCGTTTAATTGACATTAATTAAAATTCAATCAACTCACATATAATACTAATTATATGACAGTTTTATATGAACGTGTTAATTCGAAACTTGCCTCAAATGCGACTGGTTTGTGACCAATGCGGAAAGTTACTAATTAATCAATTTTCTAGTCAAACCTATCCAAAAACATTATTATCAAAACTATTTAAGCTTCCAATATAGCTTCGAAGTGTGAAAATTTAATAAAAGTGTACAGAATAAGTAAACGTGTCCAACGTATTTGGAGAGCAACAATATCACTATTTCATATTAAAGAGAGCTTTTATTACATTTTTACTTGGAGCTTTTTCGTAATTGAAATAGCAAGCTTTCGATACAAAGATAAGTTATTTACATTACATCCAAATATCTCAATATTGAATATTTATTTTAATAGTACAGCATCAATATTACGTATATGATCGACAACAGGAAAAATGTCAATAACAGGCTTCTGTAAGCAAGCATTATATATTATTATACCGTTACGAGCTCCCTCCCTGTTTACTCGTAGCAACCATGCAATAAAAGAAAAAGTCGACTTAGTTGAAAATGTTTCATTATATTTTCATAAAGCATCCATTGAACAAAAAAATCTTTTTAATTTTTAATTTGTTATGTAAAGTTCATATACAATTACTTACAATTTACGGATAATGTACTTGAAAAAGTAAAATTTAATCAAATTAAGTTTATTAAATTATACTTGAATTATTATACTGAATTTTCTATCTATCGTGGCAACGTGAACTGGGTGGTTATAGGTTGAAATGGTTAGTGAGTTCATTTTAAATGACAATAACTAAACTTGATTTACCGCGTATGTTTTGGTATTTGAAAGTCCGACTCGAATCGAATCCGAATCCGATTCGAACAGTAGGCCGTTCTACCTGAAACCACGGACTACGAGAATGAGGACACAAAATAAATCCGATTATAATAATTTAATTTAAAACGTGTTAATAATTTAATATAACGAAAACCAGTCTTAAAATTGCCAATAAAAAGAGTTGGTGTTAAGGTATTGTTTATATATATATATTATTCCATAGACAAGGCAAACGAGCCGCCGACGACCCCGTGTAACACCAGAGGAGCTACAAGGATGTTGCCAGCCTTTATGTTTTGTTTATATTAATAAAACAGGCTTGAAATTACACCAAGTACCACGAATTGTAGGTAAAGTAAAAAAACCAGAGTGACGTATCACTAAATTCAATTTATATACATACAGTTGTGTTCTTTATTTAGATATATCTACACTAGTTAAGGCGCGGCGCGTACGATACGCGTTGTCATACCAACGTGTATATCTTTACGCGAAAGTGTATGTCTTATTAAAATTTAGTACTGAGAGTGTGTGTATTTAGATTATTAAATTAAGGTAATTCTAATGCAATATTGTAAAAATTACATTTCTTCATCATTTCTTCTTCATACAAACTTTACGTATGCAAAGTTTTATATAGTTTTCTATATCTGCCCAACAATTCAGTAAAAATAAGTAGAAATAATCCGGTAACGAATAGGATAATAAAAATAAAAGGAATAGGATAAAAAAAAAAAACGAATACGATAAGAAAAATGAAGAAAATATTTATATATATAAGAAATTTTGAAAACCTTCTGTATGGTACACATTTATTTTCATTAAAATTAACTTCACAACCTAATATATAGTTTATTATAGGATTATTACAGAAAATTAAAAATTATGTACTTTAATATTCATACATATAATAAAATATTTACAGCTTTCCCTTCCAGCAAGCAGTTTATTTTTTAAATTTATTTTAACCAACGTTGGATAGATTCCAAGGAAGTTCGCGGCCGCCAGTGAAATGGTAAACTACGGGATAACAAAGGACTTAGGCTGATACGGCAGTTTTGACATGAAAAACGCAAAAGTTACTCCACCGGGGACGCTTGAAGGTTATACTCGTTTGCATTGTGACGGATGGTCTGTTTACACAAGCCGTCCGAACTCGGTCAAGTATATTGTTCTGTTTGAATGGTTCGTTAAGAGTTGAAAAAGCCGATATTGGAGTTGTAAGGATGTTTTGTAGTCTTTTGTCGTATTCGATAGATGGTCAATATTTTATATACGTAAACGTGAAAAGGCTTGCGGTTTTTTTTCATTTTGTATATTCGTTTGAATCGGTAACAATAACTATGGACTAATGCTCTAAAGCAAATTGAATATATTGTTGATGAGCTACGAGATTTCCAAGTAATTTTTATTTATGATATATTGTCTTAATATTCTAATTTAATTAATCATATTTAGAAAATGTATAAAAACTTAAACGCAGCGTGATTTCAACCCGCGCCTCATGAACGGTTTTCAAGAGGCGCAGGTTCAAATCCCCATATTTTTTTCAGAAACTCGTTAATATTGAATCGTTCATAAGCTAGGCAATAATGTTATTATATTTCGTCTTCAGTATCACGCTTTTTCCCGTATAGCAGGCAGAGAGAAACTAGTGTCAATACACTACGTCCTCCACTTCCCTACTGAATCCGAGACATTGCGTGTTGAATGGCGGAACTCACCGCCGTGTTTTATCTTGAACAGAGATATAGTCATTTAATGAATAGAATCATTTCCCCAAGTTAGAATGGTACAAAAACCACCACGATGGCCATATTTTGTCTCCAGTCTCAATTCACTTGATTGCAATCTGGGACCAATTTGAATTGTATATAAAATAAATGATTGCCGATTTGACATTCAAGCGTTTTCTGCATTAGGCGAGGTAGGTATAGACCTAAAACTAAGGCCCTCTGATTTTCCCTTTTCGCTCATTTCCGAGAAACCGTTCCGTTCCTAAAAAAAATATAAAACATTTTCCAAATGGGGCGCTTTGTGTTTATATATGACGTCTCCACGCCTAATTTTTAATATGGATAATATAAAATAAAATAATTGACATTTTAATTAGTTGACACATTTATTTGCTTAGTAAAATATACTCTAATTCATATTTATGAGGATTTCCTCAGTCATAAAAATCAAAAGTTATTTTCCTTAATTACATTATGTTTATTAATATCTAAAATAAAACAAAACGTAAAAATAACTGTCGGTATTAATGTTGCAGAAGCTAAGCCACGTTCAAAGCTCGAAGCTTAACTCACGGCGTGGCGTTTTAAAGAAATATAAGAAAACATAGAAAAATTATTTTCATCCGTCATAAAAGACGGATAATTGTAATGGGAACGGGAAAACTGGGGCTTGGGCAGGGCTGTGTTATGACGTCGGATGCCTCGGGTTATCTGTGAAATTGTTGTGTTTACCCATGCTACATTTAATTAGGTTTAAGATTAAAGTTGATTTTTTTTATATAATATCTTTGTACTATAATATATTTTATGAAGAACTATTATTTATGACTTTGCATGCAATAAATATTTTTAATAATTACTATTTTGTTTGTTACCAAGATATAAGAGGTAATTGTGGCGCAGTGCATTTTTGACTGTATACGCGAAATTTGTAGTTTCGATTCCTATTCTAAATTATTATTTTCATTTAAATTATTTTTATTTCTTCGCTCTGGTTACAAAACAAAGCGCGGCGTTGAGTTCCTCCACTCAACACGCGATGTCTCGGATTCTGGAGGACAGTGGAGAACGGTGTACCTTGACACTACAACACTCTCTTTGCCTAACCTGCTACGCGGGAAAAAGCGTGAAACGTGAAAGTGAGTGATTGGGTAAGAATAAAACGATAATCTTGGTTGTAATTTGGAAACGGTATCTATGATACGGAAGGCTGCTCACGTACAAAGCATGAGCTCCGGAAGGAAATTGATGCCTGTGGATGAAACGAAAGGAAAATGGCTTGACCGTAGCGTTACACATACCCTCTAGGAATGTAAGTATAGAATAAAAAGAAACAAATATTACTATATTAATCATGGTCAATTTCGAGTTGTAAAGTTTTGAATCAATATTTCATACATTTAAGTTCACAATATATAGTTTTAATATAATAATAAAATTTAGTGTTTTTAAAAAAATTGTGATCTATAATATTCTTTATTACACTTACGAATAATACGAATTAAAATCAAATTCTGTATAGTAAATATAAAAAAATCAAACTGTCTTCACTAGTTTCAGTCCCCGGTCACAAGGTTACGTAATGGGGAAATATTTTTGTTTTCAAAACACTAAAATAAGTTTGGACTTTAGTATTTGTTATATATAGAATAAATAATAATGTGGTATTTGTTATATACATTGCTTGTTTATAAATATTTAGGGGTAATGAGCCAAACTAGCCTTCTGCTGAATAAAGTACTAATTTAATACCGTGTAAGGAATTGATTTCGTATAGAGCGGTAAGGAAATTTCCGGCGGAGATTACTTTGTATAAGCGATATAGTTATAATGTCTACAGTTACAATTTTAAAGGAATATAGCCTTTATTTCTTCGAGCACACAAACTAAAATATTGAATAATTTCAAGTAGATCCAATGCGGATATTAAACGCGTAAGAGGATCGCTTTTAAAACATGTTGCTGACAGGTTGAACAAGCTATCTAAGGGAGAATCTTCCTATATGTGTTTTGTCTGCGCTGTGATGAAAGAAACCAATACAAATCTAATATTGAATATACGAACACGATCTGCCGTTTTTCTACGAGAAGCACTATTTAGACATCACATTAAAATTTTATATAAATATATTCACATTAAATATATTTTAAATAAAACAAATCTACAAAGAAACTTAAATTTAATCATGGATTTATTAAAGCACAAAATATCTGCTTTCGTAAGAAAATATTGCATTTAGAATCGACACTAAGTACTTTTATTTAGTTTTTATTTGTATACGAACATAATTTATAAAAAAGATTGCTTTGACCGACCCTTGAAGAGTTTCTTTATAGACACTTTTCAATATAGTTAGTAAATATATTTTTTTTTATGTTTATTAATTAAGTAAATATAATGCCAATTCAAAAACCACTTACAACAATGGTTCAGTTAAATCCTTTTTAGTGAAATTTGGCATTAAACCCTATTCCCTAACAATGTCTCTGACAGGGTTATTGTAACAAAAACAGAATTGTCATCAGTTTATTCTGAGTTCCAGTTCTTAGTGTATTTTTTTTATATGGCACCTGCACGAAGCCAGTACATTCTGTGAGAAACATTATAAAAAATCTTGAATGATTTATAGATAGTATACTTTACTATAACATATTATATAATAAAAAAAAATTTGTACGCGGATTACTGTAGAAAGAAGTAATTTTAAGATATCACCACAAGACCTAGTCTTAAGGCTCACTGTTTTTCACTTACCGCCAATTATGAAGCCATTGAGTCTTGTATAGCGAAACTCAACGTCGTGCTTATCTGATATTTATTTTTCATATACAGATTTTATATTTAGAACTAATATATACCTAAAATTGTTGCCAAAATCTATTTTGAATTCCAAACACGAGACAAAGAATTCTATAACATTATTATCTCTTTTGTCAGAGTGAACACACACAATACATACAAACAAATAAAGCTTGTCAGAGATACCTGGGCCAATACCGCGATAAGCTCGCCCTCACAGCGATGTCACACGAAATCCCCCTTTCTTACAAAGCCTTTTTATTTTTGCGATCTGTTTTTTACTTACAACAATGTTTTTCTTCTTTAAAAGTTTTCTTTTTGGTTGTGATTTTGTCTGGGCTTATGGTTTTAGTCAATTACTTAGTATTTATGTTTGTATTTGCTTATTTTTTTTAGGCTTTGTACAAAGAGTTTTAAGAAAATTCTCGAAAGCATTACAGAAAGAACATTAGAATTAAAATAGATCGTCTACAATTACAATTAACAGAACAATTATAGTTAAAGCATTGGCGTGCCCTAATTCTATTCAAATTTCAAGATGTCACTCTCGAACGAGCTTTGTAGACGACAGCGTATTTATCGTGACGCCCAAAAACGAACAAGGATCCATCAATTTCTTGGGAAACGTTTAGAAATACAACTTGAGTAAGGTGAGATAAAAGCGGATATTTTTTATAAAAAAATGCTTCGATCTCGCTTGTAATTTGTCACTCAAGGCCATGACAGGACTTGGCAAAACTTCTGAGCGGGGGATTAAGGGGAAACCTTATGAATAATTAAGTTACGGGAGCATTTTTTTATTCAACGAGTTTCTTTCAAATGTGGCCCCGTTTATTTTTAATTCAAAGAAAACACGATTATTTACTTAAGTTCATATTAATACGGAACAGCTTCACGCTTCCCCGCAAACCAGGGTCAGAGTGAACTTAGTATGAAGACACTCCGTTTTCTACTTTCCGCCTAAAATTGAGATAGCGTCATAAGTGGCACAATTCACCGCCGCGTTTTGTCTTAGGCGCAAGAGAGGGGAAAGAAAAATATTCAATATAAAAAATCATTTCTTTGAGTGGGAGTCTAAATCACAACCAATCGCCTTTACAGTCAGATGCTGTGCCACGACGGGCTTTTATTACAGAGCAACATTTTTTTTATCAATTAGCGATTTATGAAATCGAATTAAGTTCATAAGCATAATATCTATAAGCCTTGGCCACTTTAGCTTAGCAATAGTTAAAGTAGACACTTTACTGGTATGTTTTAACAAATCTGTTTGACTCTTTAATTCAATATTCCCTTTTGACCCTAAACCAAATTATTCATATTTGGTTGGTTGAAAAAACGAGAAAATAGCTATCACATTTTATTTGAATCAAACCATTTTGTCGGAGTCTATTTGGTAAATAGCGATTTTCGAATTCCCTATTAGCTTTGGAACTGGCAAGAGTGGTTTGAAAAGTAAATAAAGTTTGAGTTCTACTGGCGGCGTTGAGTTTCGCCACTTACAAGGCAATATATAGTGATTTCGTCAAAAAGCGGAGATTTGAGTCTCATGCGACTAGGTTCTTTCTGTTTACACTGTTATGTGGGATAAAGCATGATGCTAAAAACGTAACTAATCCAACATTGATTTGAAATCGCAACTATCGCGACTTGTAGCACTTATACCAACTGTGCCTCAACAGCATTCATTTGAATTTTAATGCTCTAGGAAATTGGATGAATATTCACCATCTATCTTCACTTTGACAGTTTAAGTTGCGTAACTTACTAGCTATTTCCCATGGACTGTTGTCCGACATAAATATTTGTACATACCTATAGGACAATTCGCTAAAGATATGGAACTGTGTATTTAGAAGTTTTAGGCTTTTTCCCGCATAGCAGGGAAGTCAGAGAGGTCCTAAGTGCCAAGAAACTCAGTTCTCCATTTTCCGCCTGAAATTCGATACATTGAGTGTTGAGTGTCCGACGTCAACACCACGCACTTATGCTATTTTTAACTTAATATTTATAGATCTGCAAGTAATTGTGTCTTTTGTTATAAACTTAAAAGTATATAACAAAAGGAAAGAAAATAATGCACCGTAAATTTAGCAATGTTTCCATTCCAAAACTCCTACATCCATTCATAAAACATTAAGACTCATTATGAAATTACAATCCGATCTCAAATATAAAGTAGGGTTCAAATTAATCTTGATTATTGAGCTTTTCGCTTCAATGCAAGATTTACAACGCTTTTCATTTCATACGGTAGAGTCGAATTTCTTATGTTAAGAGAGTTTTTAATGTTCTATACTTAATATAATATTATAAATGCAAAAGTAACTGTGTCTGTCTGTCTGTGACGTCATTAGGGCTCCAAACCGCTGATCCAATTGTGATTATATTTTATATGAAATGGAGACATTCTTGAGGGTTTTGGGACGAACATAGGCTACACTTTTCTTTCTCTCAATTTTTTTTATTTTTTCAGGAATTTAATTGTTTTACGAAAATGCCGCTGAAAATGTTGCCGCTATTATTCACTCAGGCGAAGCCACGAGCGGGTCCCTAATGTCATATATATATATATATATATATATATATATATATATATATATGACATCAAGTTTGATAGCAAATCACAAACAGTTCATTTGAATTGAATATGTCTCTTGACTAAGGCGCTGTGCAAAACTCAGACACTTTTGTATCTTGTGTGGGATGCAAGCTACCAGCCGAATAAGAAATCAGCCCAACCTGCGTCGGCATAGATCCTTTTTTACCAGTTACTTCCACTCGACACATATTCGTCGCCAATCAGAAAGTATTCGGTGTTGGTAACTAGAAACTAAATAAAAGCTGTCATAATAAACATTAGTAAATTCCCTTATGGTAACCGTATCAGAAACTGTGTCCCCTCGCTGCAACAGGAGCTCAGTTTCTCGTGTTGATATGCCATGTCGGTAGCAGAGTATGCGATCGCCGCCGCCGGTCGCTAACAAAAAGTGTCTACGCGGCTACAGCGCCTGATAGACTGTGTGTTTGAGCCTGTGCTGTCGATGGCGGTATTTCACATTTGATTTTTGATACTGTTCCTAATATTTGTAACAATTTTTATTATAATATATATCTGTATTATTTATTATAACCTTTAAGAACTAATGTTCTATTCTTCTGGTTCACTTGAACAGGCTAGTGATGTACTTCTAAAATTAGTTTTAACACAGTGTTGAAAATTTTCTGTATTGCTAATCAAGTCTTGTGTTTGTAGCTCTTATAGTCTAGGAGGAGATAGCGATATAAATTTTATGAGTTGACTAAGTTTTAATAACGTTTTTGAAGGCATATAATTAATTAATGAGAGGCCATCGTTACGGAGGGGGGACAGCTTCTGAATGCAAACGCGATTGCTGGGTGTGGATTCGATTCTCACTCGGTGTTATGATCATAATTTAATTATTTTAATTTCTCCGCTCTGGTTAATAAGATAATGAATGCGGTGTGGAGCTTCGCCAGTAAACACACAAATCTCGAATTTGGGCGGAAAGTATTAAAAGTGTCTTGACACTAGGTTTTCTCTGGCTGACTCTGTCTGCTATGCTGGAAAAAAGCGTGAAGATGTTTTTTTTAACAATTAATTAATAAAAACAAATAATTTAGTTAGCAAATTGAGGTTTAATTCTCAAAGATTTTTTTTATAACAAATGAATGCAACTTCATAATTAAAGTATTAATTATTAATCAGCTACTATGTGGCTTCAGCGGTTTCACATAATTAAAGCAGGTTTCGTTTCAATTTTAATGAAGTACAAAAAATAATAATTATAATAAATGGAAGATTCTAAACTCGAGCGAGTATTTTTTAAGTTCGACGTGTTTTCTTTATTGGCAGGTAAAAGTCCGCATCTAATTAAGCTACAGTCGCAAAGTAAACAATATTTTACGATAAATAATTTATAATAAGATCTTGTATATTTTATTTTTTTGTAAATATTTTTTATGAGGCCGACTATAATAATTAAAAATATTGAATATTTAATTTAATAATTATTAAAATAAGTATGAAAAAAATAGAACAGCGAAAATTTTACAATTCCTAGATAATGTTCTTTATTATTATTTTAGTTACACATATATATAAATTAATATACATTCTCACACCCTTAAGTGCACGATTCTCTCGAAACATTTAAGACACATAGAAAGAGTATTTCAAGAGTTGTAAAGTTCATGCAAACGAAGTTGCAGGCCACTAATCGATTCACCTATTTTATCTCATTCATCATTCATCATCAGCCTTTCTCCGCCCATTGCTGGACATATACCCCTCGCATGGCACACCACCGAACTCGATCTTCAGCTCTTCGCTCTCAACCATTCCCACTAACTGTGCGAATGTCGTCACTCTACCTAGCTGGTGGGCGTCCTTAACTAAGCTTACCAAGGCGCGACCTCCACTACAGAACCCTTTTACCCCAACGGTTATCGGTTCTGCGAACAAATATGACCAGCCCTTTGGCTGTGGTTCTCTGCCAGATTGCCTAGTTTCGAATTCAAACCTTCAGAGATACTTTAATCAAAGCAAATCCCACTGACCGATATTAAACTAGTTCATCAGTCTTACTGCCAGTGTCCACGTCTCGGCTCCGAAGGTCATTACTAGTAGACCTTTATTACTAGTGGACTGACGTTAAAGACCTTTTCGGTATGGTGACAAATTATATATTATATCTATTTGTGTTTTATATATGTAGTAGTATATATTACGTGTGAATTGTCCAAGGCTATTTAATACTCATAATTACGAATATTCATATATTATGTTATATACACATATATCATTTAGTTTTATCAAGGTTCGGTGCAGGCAAACTTTCAGCATTCTAAGCAGTGCGGTTTGACAAGTAGAAGTTGGAAAGTGGGCCAGTTGGCATTGTAAGCGTTAAATTACTCCGAAAACTGTTGGGTGCCGACAATAATTAATTTAATTGAAGTAATCATACCACGTTTGGTTTGGACAGCTGATGAACGAAGTGGCATCGTCGTGTTATTTATAATGAATATACGTGGCAAATAAAATAATATGTACATATCCATGCTCTTATTATATTATATTATTATAATTAATAAAGTAACTATGTCTGTGTGTGACGTCATCTCGGCTAAGCCGCTGAAACAGAATGTGATGACATTTTATATAGAGATACTTGAAGGATTTTTATATAGAGATCTTGGGACGAATATGGGCTCCTTATTTCACACATTTCTTAGTTTGACTAGGAATTTCATTGTTTTACGCAAAGGCCGCTGAAAATACAGAACAGCTATAGTTTACGCGGGTGAAGCTCTGAGCGGGTCGCTAGTATATATACTGACGCTAGAATTTCAAAAAAATACTCGTGTATAAATAAATATTTTAATAGCAACCAGCTGGCTTAATTGATTAGGAGAATGATTATATTTAAATTATTGTCTACTATGATATGTGGAGAATAGAGTATATTGACACTAGGGTCATCTCTAACTAAATTGAAATTAAATCCACAATGCGTCCCATTCAATATGCCATGTTCTAGTGTCAGTTAAGTAAGTCAGCCAGTAAGTCAGCTCATATACAGTAATAAAAAAATGCATAATGCCTACAAAAATTTTATTTACCACAAATTGTTTGTATAATCGGATTGCCTCCTACTTAACGTACTCACGACGAGTGTTATTGACTGAAACTGAATAAATTTAATTTCCATCCGCTTGTTGTTTGGTGAAAAATAATATATATTTACATAAAAAGATTTTGGTAACATATTATAAAACTTTAATTATACAGCTAAGTATAACTTTTCCCTGTTTCTTTTACACATTGTAAATAGCTTTTTATTTATGGAACTGTCCATCAAGACTTTTATATTTGTTTGTTTTTGTGGGTTAAAAATGTAATGCCTAGCCTTTTTAAGTATTGAATCTGAAAATTATAGTGACTTAGACATACTTAGAAAACGTATAAAAATTTGAACGCAGCGGGATTTGAAGCCACGCCTTTATCAAATTCCTAAGTGTGCGAATAACACTTTTAAAAAAAATATAAAAAAATGTAGTGAGTTATCATATACTATATATAATGTAAAACGCAGAAGCTATATGAAAATAGTAGAAACGTTTCACACACAACATGTTAGTTTTGATAAAAGGCTGAAAAGTATTGAATGTGATTAAGTTGAAGCTCAAGAAAATGAATTTGTATAAGAGAATCAATTTGAAGGTATAAAAAGTTTTTGAAACTCAAAACCTATACATGAAAATAATATCTTGTTTTCATGTTATTTATCCCTGTCAATTTGAACAAGCGAAATTTCTTTATATTAATAACTTGCTTGGCAAAGAATATTAAAGGACTACAACTGACACACAATAAAATGTTCAAGTTTTAAGCCGCTCTTGTAAAATAACTTTTTGCGGGTTCGGTACTTTTTATATTTTTCTTTACCGTTGAGTGCGTTATAAATTTTTTACGAGTTATTCAAGCTTAAGGAGCTCAATATTAAGTTTATAATTTGTCAAAAGTTTTTATTGTTCGTAATTCTTTTAGAATTATCGTTAATCATACAATACTCTAAGGAAATTGTGGGCTGACTTATTATTTTATTTTAAGAAACCAGTTTGAAATTACAAAATTTAGAAATTAAAATACATTTTTTAGTTGTAATCATATAACATATAACTATACTAACGTTTCTCGCCAACAAAGCAGTTTAGAACCTAGACTACCCACTATGCTCTTGATATTTTAAAACATTACAGATATGCAGGTCTTGTCCCTAGTAGAGCTTTGTGTATAAAGTCACTTCTGAACTGACCATAAAGACGAATATAAGAGTTTTAAATATTATGTTTTTACTTATGGCTGCAAAAAAATGATAAAATTTATATTTTAAGTTTCAGTTACAATTTTTGTTAGCAACGTTCTCATATAATATGATACGAATATAAACGCTTTCAGTAAATTGAATGCATCGGTAAATAC
Source organism: Podotricha telesiphe (assembly GCA_038994665.1). NCBI lineage: Eukaryota > Metazoa > Arthropoda > Insecta > Lepidoptera > Nymphalidae > Podotricha > Podotricha telesiphe. Next base: position 31,594 of record JAOYRR010000315.1, on the reverse strand, counting down.
ACGTCATTTGAGAGGAATTACCTTAGACGTTGAGGTAATTTGCGAATACTCATGCAGAATGACTTGAATTAGTAAAGAGGCTCTATCATCTGCTATATGGGGAAAGAAAATACACTGAATAATCATGTTATATATCATTAATGAAGCATAACTTTTTAATCTCTTAGTCTTGTTAAAAAATTGGCTAATCTAATAGGAAATTATATATTACGAAGAGATTGACCGAAATTTATATGAATGTTTGTATGGAAATTTGAAGTAATAATTATAATTATTCATACATTGATATAGTTTAGATAACATTTAAATTTCGAAACCTAATAGACATTGCCTTTTCTGTATACTAATTGTACAACACACATATAATCTTATTTTTAGCAACGTTAAAATTTTTATATGCTTTCTAAAAATGTACAATTTCCTAAGTGTGTTAGTAACACTTTAAAATGTTAAAAACGTATTTTTTTTTGTGTTAGTACAAATGTGTGAAACGATAGAATAATTTTTTCGTAGCTTACCAGTTTAATTCTAATAAAATTAAGAGAGAGCGAGATTATGTATGGTCCGTCATTAATAATGAAAACAAGACTGTTTTTTCACAAAGGGTGCCTCGAGCGCTCGATAATTGACATTCTGTAAATATTGACGGATAGAATCAACCGAAAATTGAGTTATCAAAACCAGCTTAAATTAATTTGCAACTTCATAGCAGCGTCGACGTAAAATTTTTATTAAAAGCAAATCCCGAGGCTTTCTGTCTGGAACACTTTCGTTATATAAACAATATCGCGTTTCGGTGTTAGCCGAAATTAGGTAACGTCCAATATTATATATATTATATAGTACATCAAGTGAAACGGGTGAGTTAATAAAATTTTAGAAAATTTAGCTCTTCGCGATTTTCTTTTAAGGCTTTTTATTAAATACCGGTTGAAATTTTCTTATAATATTGCATATACTCATTAACACCATCATCCGGCAACATCCCTGTAGTGCTTCTGGTGTTACACGGGGTCGTGGGTCACTTACCATCAGGTGATCCGAACGCTTGTTTGCCTTGTTTATAGAATAAATAAATATATATCATCATTAACATTATACAGTGTTTGCATTCGAAAGCCAAATTTGGAGCAAATTGTACCGAGAAGCCAGGCAATGGCAACACAACTCGTCTCTGAGACCAATATTTACAGAGCAGGCCATCTGTGTAACAGTCTGTTATAGTATATTTAGGTATAAGAAATGAATTTGGCAACGCCTCGGAGCAGCCAGCGCACAATAGCAGCTATTGTCCACGCTTTCATAACTTAGCAATAATGCAAGCAACTCCTATAACTCTGTGCAATACGTATTGAGTCCTAAGTGCACTTTCGATATTATGTGGCTCTTTGTACCGTTTTCTGCTGAGACCAAAAGCGGAGATTTATATTTTGCGATATTTTAAAGTGGAGGTGTAGTGGCGATTTTTCTTTCCCTGACTACTTGTTAGAAAGTTTTACTTCTTTGTGCATTTACTTTTATTTGTATATTTTATTTAAAACTGTTATTTTGCCCTTTTGCTTGCTTTCAAATGTTGTATTGCTAGTTATATAATCGTTTGGTAAGAAAATTTCTGATTTGTACATGTAAAACATTTATAATTGCTACGATCTATCTATATATATATATATATATATATATTTATATTATATCACTTAGAACTTTTCACACAATTCAACACATGGACTAATGTTTTAAGCGGCTGAACCCAACGTTACGTTTTGTAATCAGGATTTCATAGCACCTTTTACGACATATCAGTATGTATTATTTAAAAAAAAGCTCTAGAAATACAGAGCAGTAATATCACGTAGACTAAAAAAAATATATAGAGACATAAAGTTAAGATTTCAATAAATATGACTTAGCCGTTCTAGCAGGAACGCGAACGAGGAGTTTCCCGTCTGGTTGTTATCAATGTGTTCATGAACGATTATTCAGCTAAGTTACATCGCTTGGCACAAGTAGTTCGAACCACTTCTCTTAGGTTCCCTCCATTAAAAGTTACTCCGATTTATGCGATAAAGCTTGTACTGAAAAAGGTCCTTAATAACGTGTAAGTCTTTTACTTGTATTTTGTTTAAGTTGAGCTTGAAGATGAATAAAATTGTAACTATAAATCAATAATTGTTATAATTTAATTAAATCTAATACAAACTGTAAATATATTAATCAGAATACGCAATTCATAACATCTACAGCTTCTTATATAATCGTATATTGGAAATCTTTGTGCTGATTTGTGTTTACTAAGTAAAGGCTCTGAAATATCTATAAAAATCCAAGAAGATTTATGTAACTAGACAGACTGACTCGCATTTGTCTCAATTATTCCGACAGGCCATCTGTCAATCAGTGTCCCGGTGGAGTGATTCGTTACCGATTTGTTTGCAGGGAAATTAAGATTCTGCAAGATCACATATGAATTGTGTGCACTTTATTCATAATCATCTAAGTTGGGCCCAATGTGGCGTAGTGGGACAATGTGTTACTGCAAACGCAATGGGTCGTGGGTTCGACCCTTAATCGAAGGAATGATTATATTTAAACTATTCTCATTTCTTCGTTCTGGTGCAAGACAAAGCGCGGCATTGAATTCTGCTACTCAACACGAAATTGAAGAACGCAGTGCTTAGACTTCTGGTTCTTTTTGACAATCCTGCTATACGGGATAAAGCGTGAAACTGAAAAATGAAAAAATAATGAGTAAAGCGAATAATTTTTTTTGGCTTTTCGAAAGCATAAATTTATTTGGTGGGTTTTTATTTGAAATATAAAAATAAAGCAGTACCTAGATAAAATAAGACTTTAGTTATGTAAGTTCCTAAGTTTTTAAGTGCTATTGTTTTTATAAAAATAATTTATGATATGAATATTTATATTTAAAATTTAATTTTTATCGTTTCTAACATTAGCAGTAAGAAGATGCTCATTAAATGAGGCTCTTTAAAAAAAATTATATGCAAGTTAAAATTACACTGTTTTTGTAGGACATAAATTTTGTCACTCATTAAAATTAAGATATTATTTTTGTATATTATTAGATTCTCATACATAAAACAAGGTAAAACGGTTCAAAAAAAAATAAATATACAGATTGTTTTAAATGTTTCTTCTTTTATTTTAAATCCAAGCCTAAGCCAAGTTTAAGCCTGATACCAAATACGATTTCAATTTACGTAAGTTGCCAGTTTTACACAACATACAGCCTACAAGAATATCCAATAACGTATTTACTTTATGTATCGAACGTGATTTTACAAAAACCCGTCATCGTAGCTGTATTTACAGCAACAAATATTCACAATTTATGAAGGACTAATAAATAATGTAAGACGGGACAAGGGACCGCAAAAAGCTTTGAACTTCGGTGACCATAATTCAGGAAATTTAATCATTGGCGCAACTTGGCCGACTTACTCGTTGCTTGGTTTCAACCTACTTTTTTTGCGTTTTATAATATTTTAAGTTTACTTATAGGATTTAGGTAAATTACAAAAGCTTTGGTTTGCTTGTTTCTTTAGATGTATGTACAACATACTTACTATTATATTTCTTTTCAACACAATAATGGCTAGTCTCAGTATAGAGGCGTAACTCATTAACTACAGTGCGCTTTAATTCAAACTTAGATATTAATTATTTTATCAAATCAATGCTTAGAGATTTTTTTTCTCACACACCACCTATTTAATAGGGGGGGGGGGGGGAATGCCGGCTTGCTAGTTGAAAAAAATAATTTAATAAGTACATAAGCTTTGTGCTTCGTCTATTTAGGGAAAACCGCGTATTATTGAAAATTAAAATATGCTTAATTATTAATCGAATTAAGGCCAATTGCATATACAATTAAACTCTTTCTAACTGAGCCAAAATGGCGTCAATATGACGTACACACACACAGATATATTTTAAAAAGGTCTGTCGTAAATATGACTTAAATTTTACGATCACAGCAATATCTTACAAAGTTTCGCCAATCGCAGCGGTTCAGTTTTACGATTACCTCGCCAAATCTTGCCAGTTACACATCAATTCCGATATGTGCTATTGCTGAATATTCTCACATAAAGTTATGGAGACAGTTGGGGCACTTAAAACTTTTTATGGATATAACTTTATGGAACCCGAATTATGTAGAAAATTTCGCTTTTATTAATAGCTTTCTTTTTTTAAATTATGTTTATAGTGTTGGTTTCTGTGTAATACATACAATAAGTGCGTCCCATTTTATATGATGGATGATCAGTTAGATATAAAACGTTAAACTTCAAGGCTATAAATTTTAAACAGTGTAGAGAACTTTGATTATGTACACTAAATATTAATTTAAAAAATGTATAAATATTAAATTAATACTTAAATTAAACAAAATTAATTAACGTATAACTAAATATAACAGGAACACGCTTAAAAACATTCTCGTTATAGTTTACGAAAACAACATGGACATCAGGTTCTTCTATAATTTTTTTTATTGTCATCAGGTCCGGACACGTTTGCATATGTTAAAGCAAGTCCGACGGCAAGTGGGTCTAGAATAAATTAGACAGATTCAGATGAAACTAATAAGACCTCGTAAAACCTCAATAAAACGTAGTAAAACGATTTGCTTAGTTTAAATCTATAAGACGTTATAAAATGAAACTTTCAACAATCATAGGCAAGGCGTACAAAAGCAGATTTTCGTGGAGTTATTAATACGAATCCAACTTAATAGTTGTGTATAACGACGTGGAAGTTAGCCGAGTGCCGTATGTTTCTTGGCAACTGGAACCATGGAGCCGTTGCCATTACGGAAGCGCGTGCTTGCCTATCTAACTTTATGGATACGTGGGAATAATCGCTAACTGCTCGCATTAAAACTCTGTTGATCTTAAAATTATATATGCTAATATTTTTGGAGATTAAATTATGAAATTTTGCGGTGTTGAGTTGCGCTCTAGTACCTAGAACAAATTGTGGCACTCCGCTACTCATGCTCGCACTCGCTATGCGGGTAAAAGATTGAAGTTGGAAAAAAATGCAAATTAAACTATACTACTTACCCTAATTGAGAAACGTTTGGTTTTCTAATAAAGAAAACTTGTTCTAAATAAACACAAAATGAAGAGCGAATGATATGACAATGTCCTTGTTGCTGTAAAAAATAAACGTAAAAATATAATAAGGTTAAAAAAACACTAGAGTTTTTTAAAAATATAAAAGTTTAACTTTTGAAAAACCTATTCTCTTAACGTTCGGTAGTTTAAGCTGAGCGCTTACAATAAATGGCCTATCTAATAAACGGTTATATCACGGCCTGACCCTGCTCTCGTACAGATTATTAATGTCACTGCAATATTACACTTCCATAGCCTGGTATTTATATTAATTATTAGTGTTACTGATATATAAAATTTTACTATGAAAACTTGTTAAAATTTATTTTTTATTTCATTTTGTTACTAAATAAACGTCGATGGCTCTAAGAATCAAGCTACTATCCGTGTTTTTTAAGCCTTTGAAGTTGTCAGTTCACTGACTACAATACCTGTTCAATGAAAATGTCAAACTGTAGGAAGTGATTGCGGGTTCAATCCTCATTCAGAGATGAGATGATTGAGGAATATGTATGATTAAAAATATTTTGTTTACAATATAAGTCTTATTATGTGTGTGTGTGTGGTATAGTGGTAGCGATTTAAGAACAATTAAAATTTATATAAATTGTTTTTGAAATATATTTCCTGTTGAAACTTTAGCTTTACTTAACTATAGAGAAATGCGAAGCTTCAAAATAAAATATAATTGAAATTTGATTATTTAAAAAGAAACTGCTAACTTTGTCTCATAATAACTTCGATTACTAAAACATAATGTGTTTACAGTTATTTAGTGTCATTGGCCAATGCCAACCGCAGTAATAGTCGTATACGCTAGCCGCGTATAATAAATAAGCTATGTCGTAGAACGCCAGCTCCACCTACTGCAATTGTTTATAGCAATACAGTTTTAGTTAATATATGAATAAAGATAGCCAGTATTATAGATTGATATTCCGATTCTACATAAATATATATTGGACAAAAATGTAGTAAGAAGTGTCTTAAGTGTGAATGTCAGGAAGTTCTTTTTGTGAAAATAAATAAAGAAATACTTATACAAATATATTATGTATTTATTTATTTTTTAAATGTTAATGAAATACAATAAATATGTTTATTTTGAATTCAGAACTCCTTCTTCGCATATTGATGCATGAACTCCAGTTTTTTGTACTTTAAATTTACAATATATTATATTGATTTTAAATTATATTCGATATTTGTCATCCCATCAAAGAGATGAATTTGGAAATCTAAAGAGTGAAATTTGAAACTTAAAAATTTTTAAATACAAGAATAAATTTGAAATTGTAAAAACTTGATACGTAAAAACAGCCTGTTAAGTTGATTAATGCATACAATAAATGCTACCCTAAAAAAGCCTTTGTAAATTCCATCAGCATACGATACGCATAATAACAAATTTATTCCAATAAATATATTTATTTTGCATTTCCACTCAAACCAAACCAAACAAATATTAAATCTAGTATATCAAATTATAAGTTTTATAACAATTTATTAAAACGTAAAATATCTTCTAACTTTTACTGTTACTAAGTGTGATGTGTAGGCGTAATGCGACTGAGGACATCACTTTTTGTTGCCTAAGTTTAGCTGTGATAGTGAAATTAGGACGAGGCCCTGAAAATTGTGAAACTAAATTCTTCTTCTATTATTTACAAACTTTTTACTTCGTTATATAAAAATATTTATATACTCTGTGTTTATATATGTAAAAGAAAAGTCACTCACTGACCAAATGATTATTTATGAATTCTCAAAACATGAACTATGAAGATAAAATACCATTATTCTTTCTCATTTATAGGATACAAGCGACCCGCACGCGGCTTCACCCGCGATAACTATAGTTGTTTCGACGTATCCCACTGTGCCACGAAGGCCACAAAGTTCAGTAAAATTTATTTGTAATCGAAAACTAGGCACCATACTGAACAATTTTTTACTAAGGACGCATTTACTTATTCAGATTTTTCATACAAACTTACATTTTAATCCTTTAAAGGTTTATTATTCAAAAAAAGTAGCCTGTGTTGCGGGCCGGTGGTTTAGCCGTGAAAGCGTGACAGACAGACAGACAGAGAGACTTTCGCAATTATAATATTATTATGGATACAGCGTGACATACGCTCTGATGAACTAGTAAAACAGCCTAACGTTGTCTAACCAAGCGAGAAACGCCAATATTTTAAAATATCCCTCTGAATCCCGGAGCTGCAAGAAAACCCTGAACCATCACGTTCAGTCAGAAAGTTTACAATTGTGTCACGATGACGCTAAAATGTCTTTTCCTTTTTCTGTCTGAAAACACGGAAAATCGAAATTTTACAATAGATACTGCTAAAAGTAGAACTGAAAAAGTATGGCAAGGTCCACGCAAACGAAACTTGTAAATAACCTTTGTACTCCTTTACTTTTTGAACTCGATAATAACTTGTAAAATACATATTTAAAAAAATCAATTTTCTAAGTGTGCGATTAACACTTTAAAAAATGATAATGAAGATGGTATTTTTAGTTAGTATGGATATTGAAATATAAAATAATTACTTAATGAAAATCGATATCTTACCACAATATAATATATATCAATGCTTTTCAACGTTTACTATAGGCAGAAATTTATAACATCAACCTTTGAAAGCCTTACTAACGTTGCCTACCTCAGGCATTAAAATAAACTGCTCTGTGTCAGCCGCGTCTGAAAGTCACTTGACCTTGTCATAAAATTAAACGCGTTTAGCTAATTAATATAAGTGCTTAAGCTGTGAGCTTCTGCCTTAATGGAAGTGCCGGAGATAAGGAATAGCATTCACAAACTTAGTCGCTATACACTAGCTTATAACATCTTTGAAAATATTATTAAGTCTTCCGTAAATATATATTAAAATTATTATGTACGTGTTTGTTTGTGATTATCGACTAAATTGTATGATTAAATGTGTTCAATATAAAAAGTTGTCGGATATCTTATAACATTAAACTAAACTAGTCTAAAATGTATTCTAAATGGAATAACGATCACATTCAAGCCTCAAATTCAAAAAATAAAATTTTCGTTTAATACATTTTAGGTAATATCGACGAAATAGAGACAGAAAAGGTTATCTGAGAAAGATTTTCGCAAATTCGGATATCTCCAGCTTTAAGCAGCTTTAAACTGTAAATTCACTCATAATTTCTACAGTGCACCGTCCTATCTCACGACGAAGCGACGGCTATTTATTGCTACAAATCGAGGGCTTAAGAACTACTCCAGTATAAATAAAATCTTTTAAGTTTTTCACTTCTTCATGTTTTATTTAGTTTAAAATAGCAAATACAGATTTAAAAATGGTTACTGCGAAAACTTTACTTTAGCACAGACCAGCCATGACGTTGAGTCAATTATGATGGTAAGTTATCAATTAAGGCCGACTTAAATAATTTTAACTATATTGTATTTAACATTTCCGTCCAATAGTTTTTAATATATTGAGATATTGGATATTCTTCTTAGTATTGAATAAATAATCAGAGGTGGAGAACTATTGAATAATTAACCAAGTGGGGATCATCTTAGATATACATCTTAGAATGACCGCCCATGCCAAGAAAGCATGCCGGTAATAATGCCAGAATTTCGCTTTACTTTTACTTCCTTCGGCCGATTCTTCGGTCAAAACTTCCACTCCGTATCAGAGCTGCACTGTATAAAACGTACGTCAGGCCACACTTGACGTACGCAGCGTTGGCCTGATACGCTCTTGCTACCCAAAGCCAAGGTAAGAAACGCCAGGTGGTTCAGAATATAACCCTTCGTCGCGTCGCCCAGACATCTCGATGCGTGAGGAATGCCACCATCGCAAGGGATCTTCGTATTGAGAGTCTGGAAGAATTTATTATCAGACTGACCTCCAACACTTTCCATCGCGCAGACGACTCTAATCACGTGCACATTAGGGACATCGCGCCATGGCATAGTCGTCCGCCCGATCGTCGTCGTTTTCTGCAAGATGTTCAACGTAGGTAGGATGTCTCGCTCAGGAGTCGGAACTACTTCCATCGCTGGTATCCTAAGCTGGGCCTCCCCTTTGTAAACAGGGGTGTCACCCGGCTGGGCAGACCGCCCAGGCAACAATAGCTTCTCCCGCCCCAAATCTCACATCTCCAGCTCCTCTCGGGGCACTTCCAATTTTAGGTCTATGGCCCACCCTAATCCATATTTATGGACTGAGTAGAAAACTACAGTCAGAGGGCTCAGCCCTGGCACCGTCTTTCCTCTCCCTCCACGGTGAGAGAAGACCCAGTCTGTCTAAATCGAACAGACAATTAGATTAGTTCTTTATCAGATTTTCCTTGGATTGGTCTTTAATTGTTATGTAGGTCAATGATTATACATCAAGTGTTTTTTTATCTCCCTAAATAATTTTTCCCTAAATATATTACAATGTATAGACACTTTCTTTATTGATTTACTATAGTAATAGATAGATGGAGAATAAAAGAAAGCAATGAAAACAAAAGAATGAAATATCATTTTAATATAAAACATTACTAATATAATATTTCAGCATCTAATTAATATACAAGTAAGTACTCGTATTTTGCTGGCACTTAATAATAATGTTCGCACTGAGAGAGAAATATTTAGCCAAATAATAGACGACAAGGAATACCTTGTACTAATTACGTCCTGGATTGCTGTTCACTTGAGATTCTAAAAGGAATTTCTGTCTCGGAGATATCTATTAAGGGGGATCGATTGTGCTGTTTCTATTGAAAACACACAATTATTTTGTAGAACGACGGAACTTTGATAGTGATATTGCTACTAGCTTTGACCAATGTTTCAATTTTGTGTTATTTGCGACAAATGCTAAAGTTGAATTTGAAGATATTATTTGGTTCAAAGCTGCTTGAAGAATAAGCTTAAGATGAGCACAACGTTCGTATTGCGTAAACGTCATGTTTGTCTGTAATTGTAGTGAGATTAAATAATTAAATTTGTAGAGCGAGAGGCAAAATAAATGTGAATTATATGAAAAATTACGAATAAAAATGATAACGATACAAATAATGCTTACATAGACAAGCTCTCTGAATAAAGAAAATATTTGTTAACTAGAACCGGGTAAGTGGGTTGAGCTGAGCGACGCAGTATATCATATAAATCTAAAAACAACGGAAATTTTTGAACATTTTTAAAGTGTACACACACTTAGGAAATTGAAAACATTTTTAGAAGACGCATAATAACGTAGGTTCTTTATATTATTTTTAAAAACTATCTTCTACTTAGCACCTATTTTAGAGACATTGTGTTTTAAGTGCCGGAACCCAACGCCGCAGTTTGTCTAACAAAGCGACGAAACAAAAATAATGTCACGACACTATGAAATAATTTGTCATATTACGTAGACTGATAATATTCGAATAAATATTTAGAATACGAAACTCATTCATATTATAAATACATTTTGATATTGAACAATTATGAAAAAATATATATTATTTATTTATTAATTTAATTCACTAGTACAATTAATTGATGCACAATTCAACTCTGTTATTTCCCAAAGAGGAAATGGCAATACAATTTGTCTTGGCTCAGCGGAGCAATTGCCAATTATGCAGTGTTAAAGAGGATGTGTAGTAAATGCATCTAGTGAGTTAGCTTTTATGTTCGACTCTTGAAGCTTACATTCTATTTATTCTATAGAAAATGGAATTTTTGTCTTAGTTATCTTTATTAAAGCAAAAAAAAATGGTAATGCATTGGAAAGTATTAGAATAGAAAGGCCAGATTATATCTTGCGTAGGGACTTAATGGTGAATATAATTTGAAAGTAGTTTAAAACTTTTTATCTTAAAATTTTATATAAATATTTGTACACAACACGCAAAGCTACAAGCAATGGTTTGTTATATGGTAAACAAATGATTCTTGAAATGGTTCCAGAATCTAAATGTGTTCGGTTATCAATCACCATACGTAAAATTGTCAATATTCAATTTATGTGTTTATTACATTAAACATATAAGCGTTCTGTTTAGGAAAATGTCAGTTTTAAAATAATGCCAGATTACTGGTTATTTTTAAAAAGTAACTTATATTAAAAAATTGTATGTTCCAATAGAATTTTAAATTCCAATAACAATTCCAATAACTCGTACAGTTATTGAAAAAGATAAAATTTCAGTTTTAAGATAGAAAAATAAAAGATGTGCTCTATTATAGATTATTTCATCATAGTTTTTATTGTACACGCCTTGCTGTATCAGTTTCGCCTTAATTTTTTTACAAGGCAACGATATACACCAAGTAATTCAGTCGTAAGCCTGACAAAACATTGATTCGTGCTTGATTAGGCATTCACGTCGAAGGGTGAGCCCGATTCAATCATTCAATCATTCAATCAAGGCTATTCGGATACGAATAATATATGTATTCGTGTTTTGATCAGCGTATATTGTAAGTCGACATGCATGTAACTTTGGCATTGTTTGATATAATATTGGGTTGAGATTAGATTATTGTTATTTGTGTATTTCAGGGAAACTCTATTGTAATATCAATATATTATATTGAAATGTAGTTAGTTTCAGTTTCATGGCTTGATAGGTAAATCGTTTGTAATATAAATAACTGGAATATGTTTTATTTAAATTTAATACATAAACCTTGAACAAAAATATACGTTTAGTTGTTTAGTTACTAGTTAACTGAAATTGACGTTATTAAGTAAACTAGTAAAAGCTGTGGCGTATATTCGACACTGGACGGACATCGCTACGAAGCACCTAAATATAAAAGAAAAATACAAAAAATATTATTATATTAAAAAAATATGCAACATTATATTTAAATAGGCAATGTGTAAATAAAAAGGAAATCATACAAACATAGAATAATTTATTATAATATAACAGACGAGTTCTTGGAAAATTATAACGCCTGTTTTGCTTAATTTGGGTAAAATAATTTCATATAATGTTGTAACTTCGGTCACGGGCATATATGTTTTATTTAAAGCAAGTCGGAGATAAGGCTTATTTTCCAGGCTCGCCGAGGCAAACTTTAATAACCTTTTGTTATTGTTTTGTTATCGGCTCGACCGCGGGCTCCGACTGACCCAGATCAAATAAGGATTATGCGAAAACTCATTTCACATGCCATTATCTAGAAATAAACGTATTTTCTTTGTATTAAATATTGAAAAGTATTCCCAACTTAATGTGGAATTGATAAAAAACATAATAAGTTCTTTGATTTTCACAATTATTACACATTTTGAAATGAAACTATTTTAACCGGATTAATCGCGTATAAATTTTGGCATTCGAAAATATATTTTAGAACCCGACGTTTCGAACACTTTATAGTAGTCTGTTGTCACAGATAGACTGAGGTGCCATTTGTCTGTCATTCGATACAATTATTATATCAAAAATGTATTTTAATTAAATGTAATTTTTCTATATTAATTGTTTATTTTAAAATTAAAACAAACGCTTATGCAAAAGTATCACAAACTTTAACGTTTGTATAAAATTTTAAATTGCAGTACGACTTTCATTTTTCATCATTTTACGTACCTACTGTTCAAGTAGACTTTGTTTGGAGATACACGTCAAAGCGACTTCTTGTTTACAGTAAACGTACAATTTTAACTCGACGGAGTTTGTAACAAACTAGAATTAAAGCGAGCCCGATTTCAATGATACATTGCATTGTAAAAAACAGAGACATTTCCTGGATTAACTTTTAATGAGGGTTTTAACATAGTATAGTATTGTAAAGCCCCTATGTTTTTTTATATAATTGATATGTTTTATATTGATAATTTACAGCTTACTGCTAATATAAAAAACATCGTAGATATTGCTATGTAACAAAATTAGGATGGAAAGCATAATTAATCACATATATATCCTCTTATTGACATCGTCTGACTGTAAACGAGAAGCTTGTTCAAAACCCACTCAATGAGTTATTATTGCTAAAATAAAACTAATATTTCTTCGTTTTCATAAGACAAAGCGCTGCGCTATATTCAAATGACTACGCAATGTCTCGATTTTTGGGCGAAAAGACTTGACTTACTACTTACTCTGCTGAGCTACTTTTTGAGCTTGACGCTTTTTCAGCTTAACACTTTTTCCTGCGTAACGTTGCGCTTCGTAAGTATAATATAGAAAATAACTAAAATATAATGATTCCTCCAACAAAAAGCTAACATATTATATTTATATAATAATAATCTTTATAAATAATAAGTCGCGGCATAAAACTAACTTCTCTTCAGAAATTCAATAGGACATATTTAGAAAACGTATAAAAATTTGAACAGCGAAATTTGAACCCGCGCCTTTTGAAAACCGTTCAAATATGTCCTTTTCAATTTTCTTAGTGTGCGAATAACACTCTGAAAAATATTAAAAAAACTTCTCTTCATTACTTGTAGTCAACAAAAAATACAACGATAGGTACATACAAATGTACGTTACATTGTTCACACATTGCACATACATATACATAGCAAACGTACGAGTAATTTCATTAGTGCCCATCATTCAATTAACCTTATACCGCACTGAGACGAAACGTCTTTATACAATGTGGAGACAAAGTTTGCGTTCTAAGGGAGCTGAGCAAACAGTGTTGCGAACTGGGAATTTGCATGTTTACATACAGTAGCTTCTATGCTTAGACCTTCTCCTCACCTGGGGTATTGCGATACTGCATCAAAATACTAACTTTCGTAAGAGGATGTGTCGATTGTAAACTGGCTATTCAGATGTTTGTTGCTATAGTGTTCATGTATTATAGGAATATACAATGTAACCTGCTGTATTTGAGACATGTCTTTCTTCTCTCAGTGGAACATAGAACGTTAGTTAGTGGTTATTAGGTTACCCAATGATAGTTAAAGAAAGAAGAATAAATTTACTATTTTTTGGTACTTTGCTATGATATATTATATATATTAAAATTTATTAGGAATCCAGTTTTGTCCTGATGTTTAAGTCAGCTATAAAAGTAATATAAATGCAACAAATTAAATTAATAAAAATTCCAATAAAATATAATAGCAATAATATTTATAAAAAATAAAAAATAATAACAGTCACTCAAGGAAACCTATCCTTATTGCAGTGTAAAGTATTTTAACAAAACCAACAAAACCGCCATTAAAACGGCTGATATTTGAAGTTCGCTGTTCTGTCGCTGAACATTATTTGTGCTGCCTTATGAAGCTTTCAGTCGATCAGAGTAGTCAAAATGGCCATAGCTTGATGTTTTATAAGAGAGCTCTCCAGTTTTGGCACTAGATAGTCTTTTTTGTATCGTCAAATGAAACGACCAACGGCATGCGTTCGATTTTACATTTAGTATCTCAATCTGAAGTTTTCCATTCTAACTGGCTGTGACTATGCCAGGTGCATTGTTTATTTTTTATTGATTCAACTCTGGATTATGTTATCTGAGTATAAATCCACTAACTGACTGACTTGTTAATAAGGGAAACATTTCCACTAGACCAAACGCTTCTACGACCGTATGGATGTAAAAGGAGTCTTTACCTGTTTTTAGAGTAAAAGTACTTGCATGTATCTATAGCTGCGATAATTTAAGGTACTAAAAGATAAAATTTTGAAAAGGAGAAGTTGAAAAGACCTCTATCTCTTTTTGAATATTTCCAGAAGAAACGTCTGATTTAAAAATATGTTCTTCGTCCCAAGAAGAAAGACATTCGAAAGTATTTCTAGTGCAAGATGCAACAGCCAACAACTCCCTCTATATTAAGTTCCTTTCCACTTCCTCCATTCGTCATTTTTCTTTGTTTGCCAATTTTTTGCTAACACCACCAAAGAATTTTAATCGACCTGGTTCTGGTTTCTTCAAAAAATGTTTGTATTCCTCTATTTTAATTTATTCAAAGGAATCACAATGTACATAATAAATAAGCTAATAAGGTAAGGTATTCAGAGTTAGTTTCTAGATTTTTGAACGTTCCTTGAATCTTCTTACACTTTTTTGCAGCTCTCTCCAAACATTATATAAATCAATAAGTTTCTTCTTGCAGTAAAGAAATACCCTTGTAAAAGTTGTTGTGAAAAAGTGCTTTTGCCCAAAAATATACTGTACTCTTTATATACCTTGCATTTTTACTAAAGGATGCTTGAATTCGCGGTTATTGCGAATTGCGAATATTGCAAAATAAGGCAGCGAATACTTATCGATTTGATGATAGTAATGCACTACTTATTTGATGGCTAGGCAGTCTGACAAGAAAAATATTTTTTCCGTCACTTTGTTATTCCATCGATATATTTATGAAATAAACAAAAGTATACTTATAATTTTCAAATTCACGTACAATATGATAAGTGAAACATTCAGTTACAGTCCGCAGCGTAGTACCAGCGCAATTTGTATGGATAAGTTTCAATCGCAACTTGGCACGATCTATCGCTTATAAAAAGGGATAATATTTTTTTCTAGACACTATTGAATCATTACGAAAGTGTTAGAAAGTATGCATAAAAATATCTTGAACTAGAAAAATATGTCAAAACACTCCGTTCTCCACATTCCGCCCGAAATCGAGACCTTGTGTGTTGAGTGGCGGAACTCAACGCAAAAATATTTAGAACATAAACATTCCCCTGAGTGGGAATCGAATCCAAACCAATCGCGCTTACAGCCAGAAGCTGTGCCTCTACGCCACGGTGGCCCTAATTTTTATGGTAGGTACTTATGTATTTTTTTATGCCCGAATAAACAAATGACATACAATTCGATAAAAAAAACGTCAATAACGCAGTCATACCATAAGAACAGTTTTGTTTTGGCCAAAGTAGGGACTAGTCTGAGTTGGTAACATGTTTAGTAAATTAACATATTATGTATATACAGATTTCTCCTCCACCTACACATTTAATCTTCTTTCAAAATTTACTCTTGTATAGAGTACAAACAACAAGAAACTGTTACAACTTTACAAAATATTTTAGACATTACTTCAAAATCCAAAAATATGTGATACACGACTGAAACAAAATTATTGTATATGAAAATAGACATTTTAGTATATATTTTGGTTTATAAACATCAAAGATATGAAGGAATACTTCAGCCAAGCCACAGAAAGTTTACAAAGAGTACGTAACTCAATATATAAAACTACGAGGCTAAGTTCTTAAATGTACAGAGAATATGAGTAGTACAGACTTAGTGGGGGCCTCGTTCCGCTACATTTAACAGATGAAAGGATGTCCTTCGAGTATGGGCTCTCGAGGAACAAACGAGACGGAAAGAATTCGTTGAAACTGAACTGTACTGTTTCATGCTATACCTAAAGTAAGTAAATATTATATGAATGTTCAAAAATTGTTATATAAAGTTCTTGGTTATTTTAACACTTTAAAAGTGTTGTTCACACACTTAGGAAATTGAAAATCATTTTTAGAAAATGTATTAAATAAATAAATTTGAAAGCAGCGGATGCCATGCGTTCTACATCCAGCTACGTGAATTCTTATACGCTTATTATAGCATATTTTTGTTGTCAGTATCTCTGAACAGAATTTTTAACAAATTTCGTAGTGGTCAGAGCGCTTGGACGGTTTGTAAGAGGTGTGGGTTCGAATACCGATGCATTCAAATTTTATACGTTTTCAAAAAATGGTTCTTCATATTTTTTTTGTTAGATTTCTTTTACTGATAACTAACTTGTGTTAATATATACTTTAATGTATTCGTTCACCAAAATATATGACTACTAAACAAGTACGCGCAACTTATTAATATCCCAGGAGCATTAAAACATAAAACTTGCTCAAGCTGTATATGTCACAATACGTTTCTGCTATCAGTTCCACTCAAATAAGTCCCCTTAATGTCCCTTTCAATTACTACAGCCTCTATAGATAGGTAGCTAAATGAATAGACTTTGGTTTTCAGACCGTTCCCAGGGGTTGAAAAGGGCCTCTAAGCCTTGAGGCAGGCAGCATTCAACGAGGACGATGGAATAAAGACGTAAACATCTATCGAAAATTTCTACATATCTCGAAATAGGTTTATTAAACGTTCTTAGTGGAGATTTACAGTAAAAAAAATATTGAGTATTAGCGACCCGCTTGCGGCTTCGCCCGTGTGAACTATAGCTATTTCGCTATTTTCTATTTTCTACGGCCTTTTCGTAGTTCGGCCATGATGATGTGAAAGACAGATAGACAGAGTTACGTTACCATTTATAATATTTGTTTGGAATACTTCCATTTAAAACATGTTGGCATTAAAACTGAACTAAACTTATAATGAATTTCTTTATAGTGGTAATTTTTTGTCTCTAAGTCTTCCACATCAGACGATTGTAATTTTTTTTCAAAACGACCTTGAAGAGGGAGGTTACTCACTCCTCCGTTCTCAACATTCCACCCAAATTGCCCCCGAAACTTCTCTTTGTTGGACTCCAATACCCATGTTGGTCATATCGGTGAGAAAAAATCATACAATACAAATATAACCATTCTCTAACGTAAAAATTGAACCCACAACCATCTCGTTTACTATCAGACGTATCTCACTGTGTCGCGATGGCCGCACAGTTCAATAATTTTTATTTGTTAACGAAAATTGCCCGCAACACTGAACATTTTTTACTAATGTGAGAATGATTTATTTCTTATAGTTTAGCTGCTCTATTATACCCATATATATAGAGTCAATATTTGTATACTTGAAATCTTGAAATGAAAAGATAACAAATACGTCAACAAGAAATCATGTTTTCACGTCTATTTTCAAAACTGTAAGAGGACAAATTCGCCAACCATTCATACGGAAGCTTGACACTCGTATCGAACGGTACGCCACTGAAAATTATTTCTCGAATTTCTGCTCGAGACGTAAGTAGGTCGCGATGTTTTATAGCTACATCTCTCATTGGAGATGTTCCTTAGCCTTTTTATAAGAAATTTGGTTAAAGTCATTTCAGCAAATAAATGTCAAATTTATTTTGTGAATCCACAAATTCTCGTTTGATGAAATCGTCAAAAGCTAGAAGATCAGAATTTATTACATTTATGCTCCAAGTGAAGGATATAAAAGCAGATTTTTGAGTGTATTAAAAGATATATATATATATATATATATTACTTTTAATATACTACATCAATTTCCTAGGTGTGCGATTAACACAATAAAAAATGTTGAAATATATATATTTATATATCACGAGTAAATAGAAATAGAAATGTGGCTTAATAATCTAATATCTATACCAAGTTAAAATAATAAGTTAATAAAATAAAATTATAAAGCGTCTTACTGCTGAATGTGTAAAACGTTTTAAGCTCGTGTCTGCACCGCAAACTTGTTCGGTCCCATGATTCTGACATCTGCTCTCCTTTATTTGTCGTTCATTTATTTTCTTTCAGAATTTCACCTTTTGTTTAGTGTCGAAGTTTCGCACGCCTCGATGCCAGCAGCCACCTAGTTTCCATCGTAACGTTTCTAAATTAATTTTGTTTGATTTGCTTTGCGATATTTTTGCTATGTTTTGTTTTGTGAAAGTATTTTTATTGGATCTATATTTTAAATGTTATATTATGTACTAATAGTACGATAGATGTGCGATAGATTATACATTTATAAGTGTGTAATAAATAGCGTGTTTAGCGTCATTTATTATAGTTTCAGTGGATTGTCTATGGTGGCCTATATGGTATCTAGACGTTGGTAGGAGAGGCTATAAAAACGCTCGTTGTATTCCCAGTTAGACAGTTAACGTTGAGCAACTGTAGTCTTCTTTACTAGGCTTGACTCCTTATCTCTGTATTACTTCAAGCGAAACGTTATGAAGTATTAGTTAGGTAGAGAGAGGAGCACGGTCAGTGAATAAGAGAAGTTGAAGCATTTTAACGGGTACCCTTAAACCTATACTTGGGTCACAAGTCCCAGGTACTGCCTTAGAGTTTCTCTCCTTGCAACGTGATAGGCCTGATGACCTTGGTATTAAGTACCACTAGAGTAGTGGCGAAGATGTGCGAACGTGCAGTGTGTGACATTATAATATTCTACTGACCTGGCGTAGGTAAGGGTGGCCCTTAACTACACCCGATAATCGTACCTGACGCGCACAAACATCTACCCACAATTATTATTATTTATTATTTGGGTGCCGAAATAAAAAAAAAAATTTACAAAATTTCTTAGAAATACCTGGCTGTCACCTGGAAGAACATACCTGTAACAAAAATTGGAAATGTTAATTGTTTCATTTCACTTTTTACTGTACACCAATTTTGAATTGCATTTTGTGTGGCGGAACTCAACACCGCACCTTGTCTATCTGGGAAAAAGTATACATATTAAAAAAATACATTTACGATTGTGATTTGAAATCAATTTATCAATATGTAGTACTTATGTTAAAAAATATATATATTGTACGATACGGCTCTTGAATGCAGTAACGAGATATATCGTCACATGCCACACTCTTATAGAACCAGCATTACTCACACCTGCATTAAAGTTCCGCTTTCTGGAGCAGTTAAAAGTTGTGCTATTAATCCATCATTGTCGGCAAGTTCACCGGACTGGTAGTGCCTTTTTGCCTTTAGCTGCGCTACCCTATTTATAATACCTGCCTAAGTACCTACGTTCAAGTTGAGAGTAGTTTGTTTTTAATATATTCAATGATTATAATTATGAGGCCATCGTGACATACTGCGACAGCATCTGACTGTAAATGCGATGGTGTAAGTTCGGTTCCCATTCGGGAACATCATAATATATCAATTATTTTAATTTCCTGTACTAGACTCAAAACGCAATTTCTCGATTTCAGGCGGAAAGTAAAAAACAGACGGCCTTCGGTTTAGCTTCTCTATAAATATTCTGCTATGTGAGAATAAGCATGAAGTTAAAAAAAAATTATAAATAAAACAAGAATTGTTTCTAGTTAATCCGGACGTAAATAAGAAAAAAATATATTATAACTGTTTGGTTACGTTCTGCTGAATAAAATTGTATTTCAATTATTTTAATCTATTTAGATAACTTATTACCAAATGGAAGCCAACGATTATATTTTTATATAACGTTTAAAATTACCGCTATTACGTTTTAAATTATCTTTAAATGTACTTTCACATACATACTCATATTATGATATTTTTGCAAGCTCACTCTTTTTCCCGCATAGCAGGTACTTAGAGAGAACCTAGTGTCAAGAAATTCCGTTCTCCACTTTCCGTCAGAAATCGAGACTTGTCTTTGATTAACAAATTTCTCTTAGGTATATATATTTATTGTATGAAAATATTATATATCGCACAGAATAATCGCTTAACAAATTGGCTCTACATTCTACAACATTATGAAACCTAAATAAGCAGACTTAATACTAACGCTAACAATGTTACGTCCGAAATAAAAACTAACAAGATACTATGGTAAAATTGCCTTTCTTTTTAAAGAGTCTGTGACCTAACATAATGTAGGAGGAACGGTTAGCACTTGCATTTTTATTAGAGCATCAAATTGTACTTTATACTTTTCAAAACAGCTTTGTACAAATTCGAGATCTGTACGCCCTATTAATTGAGCTGAGAGAAACCAAGCTTGCATGCTTACATAGATTGGCATAAACTGTATTTAGAATAATATTACGAAGTTTCCTGGTATTGCTGATCAAGTCAGGACAATTTGGTACGAGTATTCTGATATTATTTATTTATTTAAAGTCAATCTTTACAGAAATGAATTTTAGCTTTTGTTCTGTGAAACTGAAATTGTAAATAATTTATCTACCATACATTTTTTTTTTTTTGCTAAAAGTGACCGTTTTTGAAATTCAAGACAGAATTACTTTAGAGTACCCAAGTTCACACCGATACTAGTGTACAGTGTAATTTTTAATTTGGATGGAAATGCCGATGCCGCCACGCACTGAGTACTTAAGTTAACCGACTTCAAAACGAGGAGTTTCTCAATTAGACTTTATTTTTTAAATTATATACTATATTGCGTAAGTTGTCACAGTACACAATACTATAATACATATTGATTTAATTCGTCTTTTAACTACACAAGTGTCACTTACGGGTGACAGTCCACTAAATAAAGAAAAAATATTTTCTATTAAGAAATGAATATAAAATTATATGTTTAATTTTCTTACTAAGAACATAATTTCTTTCAGTTAACATCATAAAACACAACTCGTGGTTTTCAACCGCAAGAACTTCTAATAAACTCAACTCAGAGGTCAATAATTTAATATTTCGTGCAGTCCTCGAAACTTTTTCTATAAAGGCACTACTTACATAGGTATATGTTGTGACTTCAGATATTTTTCCGATAACAAGCAAAGTTTCATTATGGGAAATAAATAGGGAATGTTTTTGCGGTTTTTGGATATTCGCCAGAAATTACGTTACGGCAGTTAAAGATGCTAAGTTCTAATAAAAATGTTTGAGAGTAATCCAGATGAATATGTGGGCTAGTATTCTCTGTCGTCAGACACTCGTGTTCATATACAAGTAAGTAGATGAATTACAATTTTATAACTTGCGTTATTACAGTATAGATATTTAATTAGTATTTTAACGTATCTTCCATCTTTTGCAGGATGTAGTGAATTTGGTGACCCTGATCCGCACTTGTGCCCGTTTACAGGATGTGCTTTTTTGATAGCGGAGTAAGATGTTGCACTTTTAAAATACAAATATTCTCCTGAATGAGATTTTATACTGATTGTGTGGTAAAAAAAAAATCTGTTCTTTTTCGACATTCTGTAAAAATTAATACGTAAATATTCATAAATATAGTATGAAACCACTTATTGGCACTAGCTATACAAATATTGATTAGTATTAGATTAGATTAGGAAACATACTTTGGAATCGCTCATGAAAATAACTCTGTTACCGATTTAGAAAAGGTGAAGTGTAGCTTTAGCTTAATTCGATAAATGGGCGACATTTACTCCAGAACGAAGATGATAACGGAATTTCTTCTCACCCAATTATCGGTGACGGTCTCAAAAAATAAGGACTGAAATCTAAAATCTAATACGGAGCTGCTCTGACATTTTTAATTAAAGGCTAATATGTTTTGTTTAAACTTATATAATATATTAAATGTTGTCATAAATAACATATTGCTTATATAATTGATTAAAATATACGTTTTGAATATATGTTAAAAATATTCTATATTTTATATTATTACATCAATGTTAACTCTAATAAGCTACTTGAAAAGCAATTTTCTTCATATACACGTAATAAAATGCTCTTGTATTGCTTCCAAGCTCCAAGCCCAACACGAACTTCCGGTATTCGGCCCGCGGATTGTAGCTAGTAAGGCATCACACGAATGATTCATTGCACATGAATAAGAACAGAGTATTTTTTGAATATATATATAAAATATTAATTAAAATTAAGTAAATACAATTCTCGTACCATTAGGTCTTACTTAATTTAGTATTTATATCATTTGTCATTTCATTGTCATTTTTTTATTATTATTAGCAGCTTCACGTTTTTTCAAAGGGAACTTAATGTCAAAACACTCAATTCTCCACTTGCCACCTGAAATCAGGACAATGCGTGTTGAGCGGCGGAACTCTAAGCTGAGCTTTGTTTCTGTGTTGAGCTGGCAAGCTAGACCGGAAAAAATACAGTAAGTGTATCTTCACATTTCTCTGAAGGGTAATCGAGCCTACAACCAATAACGCTTACAGCCAGGCGCTGTCCGATTGCGCCCTCACCACTGAGGCCTTAGGCCTCTTTTATATTCAATATTTATTACAAGAATAAGTTTTCATTATCAGAACCTCTGAGTTGAGCTTTACAGTGTTTCCATTAACATTAATCCAAATTGGATAAGAGTACAAGATTCTGACAAGTTTCATCAAATTAATTTTGATTCATCTTCTACCTGTTCACAATTAAATCACAAACTTAGTTGATAAGTAGGTATCTCATTCTATACGACGTCGTGACTGGGACACGTTAATTAAATTCTTTATACAAGCTAATACTCATGATCTCCATGTGATAACGTGTCATATTAATTGGACACATTTATCTGGAGGAATCAAATGATATATAGAAGATATATATATATATATAAGTATAAATACTATAATTCAGAATTATTTCATTTATATATACATTTGATTATAAAGACAAATGTTGCTCTTTATTGGTGAAAATAATCACTAATACAGTCATTTGAACCTCTATGAGTATTACTAGTAACTAAAATATTAAAGACTGAAAACTTACTAAAACTAATAAAATTTGTCTGGATAAATTTTATATTTACAAGGATAATACAAGAATACTCTGCAGAAATACAATACTTAAAAAATAAGAAAAAAGTATTAAACAAATGCATTGTTTTATTGCGCTTCGTATTAGTTTACATAAGAAGACTGATAAACGCTTAACGATCTCATGCAAGGCAAATTGTTTAAGACATTATTCTCTGTGCTAAATTTACATTATAGTAGCCCATATGACATAGACTATAATATAGTGTTCAAATGCATCAGGGGCCATTCGCAATATTGCAGATGAAGCTGAGCGTGACTGATCGCCCGTAATCTTCTATATACAAATAATATGACAGTCCTATATATCCCGTCCTTTATTGCTCTTGATATTCTTGGATCATGTAGAGGCCGTCGTGGCACAATGGTCAGCGTCTCATTGTAAACGCTGTCGGTCCTGGGTTGGATCCTATTTAGGAAAATCATTCCCCTAATTTATTATTATTTTCAAATCTCCACTCAGAGTCCTCGGCGTTAAATACCGCCACATAACACACAATGTTTTGTTCTTGTTCTTGATTAAATACATACAAAAATGTTACTATAATATATACCATATTTATATATGTACCTTATCTGTTTAAATATAAAAATGAAATGACTTAGTCTCACTAAAACTCGAGAATGGCTGGACTGATTAGGCTGATGTTTTTTTAAATATTTGTATCAGCCTAAGAAAGGTTTATAAGGTCAAAAACTATTAAGAAATTGCACGGAAAATAGTAAAAAGCCAATTTTAATTAATTATTTTCCCATGCAAGCAGATAACAGATACTTCCATCTGTTAAATGTTCGGAAATTAAATAAAAAAGAAAAACAGTTTAGACTATGGAATATTAAAAGACCTAGCATAAATACTATTCCGCCGCATGATTTAATGATATATTCATGTATTTAATAGTTTAGCCGGTTATTTGATCTTTAGATTATATAAGGGTCTTAGAATATTTCTCTATTTAATCATTTACGATATAATACATTTACATAAAATATATTTTTTTAAAAAACTCTAAGGTCTAACTTTTACTCTTAAAGCTAGAAAGACTAAGCTTTAATATTTATCATTTTAAAACTAAGGCAAGTGTGTTAATGGTGACCTTATGATAGTTTCGAGAGAGGGATCTGGACCCACGTCACTTTTTTGACGCTTTGTTGATGACGCACGTTCATCTGTAAAGCTTATGTCGTAATCATTTATTACTAAAACCAGATGTAATTCAAAATTTACCACTGAACATTGCAAGGATATTCTATAAAATTTAAAAGTTAAATTTGAAGAAAAGTATGGTTTAATAATTATTGAAATAACTTTTAATATTTTTTGCAAATATATGCAAACTAGAGTTGTAGGGTCAACAGAGAGAATCTAGTGTCAAGACTCTCTGCTCTCCTGTTTTCGCATGAATTTGGCACAAATTTTGTGTGTTTGCGTGACAAATCTCATCGCCGCGCTATGTCTTAAGAGCGGAGAAATGAAAATCATTTAAATACAATCAATTCTTCTAGTGTGAAACGAGCCTACAATAAACTAAAGCAGTTAAACACAACCGTACTGTGACGCGGTGGCCTCTATTTAACAATTATTACAAAATAGTATTATATACCGATATTAACAGCGGTGTTATCCAATAATTGGATTCAATTAATTAAACAAATCAAAGCTATTGTTATACTTATATTTAATATTAATAGTATATATTATATACATTATAATGTAAACTTATTTACAATAATAAATCTTTATATCTAAACTACGTACATGAAAAGCCTAAAGTAAAATCTAAAGTTGTAATCTACTATATCATTAAATTTGTAAAGCTATTGCAAATATAATTGCATTACATAAAAAAAGAGCTCTCTAAAATATCAATTATATGTCTTTTTACATTTTTTTTTAAATGTCATTCACACAGGAAATTGAAAAATACATATTTAGAAGGCGTATTAAAATTTGATCGCAGCGAAATTTGAACCCGCGCCTCTTTAAAAATTTAAATTTTTATACTTTTTCTAAATGGGTCTTATATTAATTTTAGATTTATTAAAATAGGAATTCCTGTAGGTTTTCATGTTTGTTCGGCAGCTTTGTTTGGTTTCATCAAAGAGGATGTTTTTGTGGGGACACTCCTACCAATGGGGTTGAAATAGTCGAGTAGTTTTGCAAAGATTCAACTGATCCATTCATTCTAATTAATTGTCAGCTATGTTTCTATAGATGCCATTGAAAACAATTGCTCCGTATTTTATAATTGACGCGTTAATTTGGCTTCACAGTGCTTATAGTTTTAACATGTATTAGCGTAATAAACTTTATTATTTGAAATGCTTTAAGATCATCGTGGCGCAATGGGACAGCGTCTGACTGTAAACGCAATTAGTTGTGAGTTCGACTCCCGCTCGGGAGGATGATTATATTGTTTTGTTAACATTTTTTAAAGTGTTATTCCCACACTTAGGAAATTGAAAAAGACATATTTAGAAAACGTATAAAAATTTGAACGCAGCGGGATTTGAACGTAGCTGGAGGTGGGACGCATGGCTTAAAAAAAAAAAAGCGCTCTGACCGCTAAGCCATGCGTCCCACCTCCAGCTACGTTCAAATCCCGCTGCGTTCAAATTTTTATACGTTTTCTAAATATGTCTTTTTCAATTTCCTAAATGTGGGAATAACACTTTAAAAAATGTTAACAAAATATATATTTAATAAATAGCATACTCTCTTGCCAGACGATTGTTCGTAGAATAATCTTTGGGTAGCAGAAATTTGTAAAAATCTCTCTACAGAGATGCTAACAACAAATATAAGTTGTAATAAGCGTATAAGAATTTCAACGTAGCTGCAGGTGGGACGCATGGCTTAGCGGTCAGAGCGCTTGAACGGTTTTCAAGAGGCGCGGGTTCAAATCCCGCTGCGTTCAAATTTTTATACGTTTTCTAAATATGTCTTTTTCAATGATTATATTGATTAAATTATTATATTTCTGCGCTCTTGAACCTAAGATCAAGCGCGGCGTTAGCGGTACCATAGACTTCGGTCTCGACTTCGGACGGAAAGTGGAGAATGACACTAGGATATTTCTCACTACTCCGCTATGCGGGAAAAAGCGTGAAGCTATGAAAAGCATTAAATTACGACTACTTACACTGTACATTATCAAGTTTATATTTTAAATAAGATTTAAGATAATAAGTTCTTTGATTTTCGCGATTATTACATATTTTGAAATGAAACTATTTATTTCAGGTTAATCGCGTATAATTTTGGTATTCGAAAATACATTTTAGAACCCGACGTTTCGAACACTTTACAGTAGTCCGTGGTCACAGGTAGCTACCTGTGACAGGTTAGGACAGAAATTATACGCGATTAATCCGGTTAAATTAGTTTCATTTCAAAAGATTTAAGATATCACCCGCAACTTCATTTGCGTGGACTTTACGAATGACTGTAAAAAGACGACTTATCACTAGATCTGCGATCTAAGATAAATAAGCTTTCCATGTTGGATGTTGTATGTACCTTAATAGAAAAATATACAAATTTGTACAGAATAGGATAGAATTAATATTAATATATAATTGCTAAGCTGAATTCAAAACAAAACACAAAAAGCTGAATTAGCTTGCACCATGTTCTTAAATTACATTAAAACTCATATTTTTCAGTATACTTTTAAAATTTTTTTATCGTCGGCTAACAAAATGACTGGTGTACTAGTCATTTTGTTAGCATTTTTATTGACTTATAAATTTAAGTATTATTCATTGTTTTTGACTTATATATAAGTTATCAAAGCAATAAAGCATATAAATGTATGGAAAAATATACAAAGGATTACAACTAAAAGAATAATTAAGTCTTCTCTATATAGTAATTCCTAAGAGACTAACATAAATTAAGCTATTACTCGATAGAGAAATTTACTCAGCGTGTCTAGAAAAAGAACCTTAATATATAGCAGCGTCTTTATACAACAGCTCGTTTAAAAGTTTTCGTTTATTGCAACAGTACCTACATGTAGAATTATATAATATAGAATTTGTTATATTGTCACCATATGGCGGCCTTATTTTTGAGTATATGAGAAAGGCGCTAGTTGGTTACGATGTTTATTTGTTGTCACGTGACATGGTTACGCCCGATCCATAAGGGTTGCCCGAGGACTGCCATAGAAATTTCCATTCAACTTACAGGATATGAGTTTCGAAACTTTAGGATCGGAAGATTAATTCTCTTGGAACGAGGGAAAGTTAAATACAGAGCGATGCTTTTGTTATTACGTTAGAAAATCACTTACGAAGCCACTTATTACGGCGATTTAAAAATACGTAAACTTACAAAATATGAGTTTGCTAATATTTTAATATTGTTTGAATTGTAAGTGAATGTAATATATTGTATTTTAACTGAAATATACTATATATCAAATTTAACATAGGTTTAATCTGAAACTAGATATTTTCTGGTCGGGTTAGACTGACCGCAGTATCGGATTACACCACTCAATAGACAGTCTCTATATAGCCATACAGTGAATCAAGACAACAGAAGTTTGCCATATCTGTCTATATTATAATCTGAAACTACTTATAATACAGTTATTTTTTAATATGATATTTTAATATTAAATTATTATAAAAAAACTGTATTTGAAAAGAAAATTTAAATGACCGTGTAGCAATAAAACAGCATCTGTGTTTAACTTTCTTTAAAATGTTTATCACACACTTAGGAAATTGAAAAACATATTTTTAGAAAACGTATAAATATTTGAACGAAACGGGATTTGAACCCACGCCTCTTGGATACCTCTTGCTTCCCGCCTCTTGGAAATATGTTTTTCAATTTCCTAAGTGTGTCATTAACACTTTAAAATAATGAAAATAGCATTCTCTCTTGCCAAACGATTGTATGTAGCTGAAAAAATCTCTCCACAGACATGCTGACAACAAAAATAATATGTAATAAGCGTATAAGAATTTCGACGCAACTGGATGTAGAACGCATGGCTTAGGGGTCAAAGCGCTTGGACGATTTCTAAGAGGCGCTGGATCTAATACCGCTGCATTCAAAATTTTATATGTTTTCGAAAAATATGTATTTTAAAACAGCATCTAATTGAGTTACGGGTTAATTGCCACTTATGGTAATGATTATATTTAAGCTATTTTCATTTCTTCCCTGTGGTGAATTCCGCCATTCAACACACCGTGTCTCGATTTCGAAAAGAAAGTAGAGTCTCTTGATATTTGACTTTAGGTTCTCTCTGGTATGTGGGAAAAATCAGTAAAGTGAAAAAATACTTTAATTTTCAAATAATATGACGCAGTTTAGTGTAGGCGTAATGATAATTTATGTTTATTGCTATATATTAGTTTATTTTACTCGCCCGTTTATAAGCATTATTATTGACTTTATCATAAGCGAATGTGCGTATTATAAACACAAGCTACTGTAAATATTGCGTTAAACCTAAATATTTCGTAGACTTACGAAAATAAATATAGCAACTGAATGCTACTATAATTTGATATATTTCAAAATTAATAGTGATGTAGCTTATATTTATTGTTTAAAGTATATAAGAAAATGACCTTTTTAGATATTTTAAATGTTTTTAGTGTAAATAATATAACGCAATTAACTGTCATTTATTTTGTATGAGCGGCCGACAAACGGCTTCGCCCGCGTGAACTGTAGTTGTTTCGTATTTTAGGCGGCCTTTTTGTAAATCAATAAAAATTCTGGAAAAACAAAAAAAAATGGGATAGAGAAGTGGCCTATGTTGATCCCAATACTTTCAAGTATCTCTATCTAAAACCAGTTTGGCCGTGACGACTTCATAGACAAATAGACTATCGCATGTATAATATTAGTATGGATTATATATATAAAAATACATATAATTAAAATGACTAAAACTATATAACACAAGCACTATTGCATTAAATTAAAACTAAAAAGCATATAATTCATACTAGAAACTTCTTAATGTACTTTGATGTCGGCCAGATATTTTGCAGCGCTTTTATAA
Organism: Podotricha telesiphe; assembly: GCA_038994665.1. Lineage (NCBI taxonomy): Eukaryota > Metazoa > Arthropoda > Insecta > Lepidoptera > Nymphalidae > Podotricha > Podotricha telesiphe. The sequence goes on along the minus strand of JAOYRR010000315.1, from coordinate 2,068 downwards.
TGTCTTGGCACGGGCACGCCGCGGTATTGCTCCACTGCAAAAACTTTTCGAAGACTTTCTTATTATGTTAGTTCTACTTTCTTCTTTTTGGCGGTACATTCATGTTATATGGTACGTGAAAATTTAAGCGAACACGATTCTCAGTATACATTTTTTTATAATATACTTGTCGTTTTCTTGAAAACTATTTATTTTGAAATGAAACTATTTTAACCTACCTACTACCTGTGACCACGAACTACTGTAAAGTGTTTGAAACGTCGGGTTCTAAAAATGTATTTTCGAATACCAAAATTATACGCGATTAATCCTGTTAAAATAGTTTCGTTTCAAAATGTGTAATAATCGCGAAAATCAAAGAACTTACTATTTATTTTGCTACTGTACAATAATACAAACATTAATAGAAAATACAATTGTTAATAGAACAAAAATTTCTTTATCCTATTCTAAATCTTATTTAGAGAATATAATAGAGATCATATGGCATATTTTATTTGTTATGCAGTAATGCCCAAAATTAACTTAAAAAATCTATGCTGTATTTCTTTTTTTTTATAAACCTTTTACTTTTGGCGCAAAAGCAATAAAAGTACAGTATTCATTATATTCTTAAATAGGTTATAATTATATACATATAATTTTAATGCTTCTATTATTTATTAAATCACAAAATGTTAAATTAATAAAAAATCGCCATTGTGGTGCAGTGTGACAGCGTTTGACTCTGTACACGATGGTTGTGTGGTTCGATCCCCACTTAGAGGAATGAATAAATGATTATATTTAAAATATTTTCATTTCTTCGCTCTGGTATCTAAGACAAAGCGCGACTTTGAATTCCAAAACTCAACACGCAATGTCTTGACACAAGGTTATCTTTGCTATGCGAGAAAAATCGTAAACCTGTGTTTTAGTCATGTATTTGACTTCTTATTTTTTACATTATAATAATAAAAACAAAAGTGTTAGTTTTCAAGACATTTTTGAAATAAATAAATAAATGACAATGAAATATAATGATTGTATGTTTAAAAATGAGGGATGAGCACCTTGGGGACGGTGGGATGGTGCGGTAACACGTGTCGGCGACGACACATGACACCGACCATTAATCACTACCGCCTTGGAAAATTTTAGGATGTTTTCCTTGAATCTTTCTAACTGACTGCTTTAAACCGAGAAAGCTTGGTTTTAAATAACAATAAAGCATTTGTTATAAAAACATTCCACTTTTCATTTGATGAGCGTCATTTTATTGATAAAACTAATTGTGATTATGGGTTTATAACTCCACGACCTTTTGTTCCGTTGAATTCATTTTAGAATATGCTTTATTACTTTGCATTCTTTTTTTTCATATTAAAATTCACTAACTAAATCTATATGGGAAGCAAAATCAATATAGAGGCTACCTCTATTATGTAGGTACGCATTTCACAAAATATATACAATTTTTTCATAGAAACAAAATAAAAACTCAGTCCATTGAAGACAAAATCAATGGCTTTTAAATGCTTTCGGACTTAGAGTAACAGATGCTGCATCTCACGGTGCTATTGAATCGGTGCTTTGTTCGTTTTCATTCTTCGAACCTTCGAATAGCGCTGTGGATATAATAGTCAACTTTCCTTTCTGTTATTTTCTAAAGTGTACTATTACATTATTTAAAGATGCAAAGGAAACTATTTATTTCCAAGTCTAGAGACCAAAAAATCAAATAGAAAAGCATAGGTAAAGTCAGTTCATTCTTAGAGATCATTTTGGAGAGCTCAATAATATTTTTTAATTAAATTTGTATAAATGAATGGTCTAAAAACATCTTTGTACTATTTTACAAGTGGTGTTCTTGGAGTCCATCACAATGTTATTTCGATTTACTGCCTCGTTTCGTAACAGGCAAATAAGAAACTCAACGTCTGATATAATATTTTGAAATGAGTTGTTTCTCGTAATGAATTTCACTCAAAGGACTGTTTCCTGTCTCACTTAAGTTAATTGAAATACCCAGCAATTTCGTTTTTACGGTTATTTAAGCACTGGCTATATTGTAAGTCGAGTTTTACTA